>VZQC01013953.1:19507-142625 GCA_009823505.1 Rhizomys pruinosus | reverse complement strand
AAAAAAAAAAAAAAAAAAAAAAAAAAAAAAAAAAAAAGACTTGGAAAGGCAGGGACAGGAAAGGCTCAAACTGAAAACCAGGGAGTAAAGCCAGCCCACCCTGGCCCCTCTATGGTGACCTCTGGGGAAGGGTTCAGTGGGAAGTGTGAACACTACAGGAACCCCTCCCCTGCATTAGGCATGGCCACAAGCCAGTTCTGAGTCAGAAAACCTGGATTTCACCCTGCTGCCACCAGCAGACTTGGCACCCTCCCTGAAGACTCGGTATGTTCAGGGAGGGGCTGGGTGCCACTTCAGCCATCTCTGACCCTGGGCCAGACTGCAGAAGGGCAAAGAGCTTCCTCATCCAGTGTCCTGTTTGGGACAACACTGTCATACCATGACTCAAGGGTCACTGTTTACAGGAACTTGAGTTGCGTGTGAACAAGCACCAGCTGCTTCCTACTGTGGCCACACGGGCCTCCCCAGCCAGCTCCATGATGGTCTTCCATCCTGCAATGAACAGAAGGCCACTCACCAGTCAATGCCTTTGTGATAGTTGTGGCCATTAAAAAACTGGATCTCCTCAAAAGTCTCAGAGCTGGGGTAGTTGCTGCTGAGGTCCGGGTGCATGCCCAGGAACAGGTAGAGGGCCGTGGTGCCTGCAGGAGGGGAAGCAGATGAGATCTTGGCTCAGCCCCTAACAAGACAGTCTGCATTCCCGGCCTGTCTCCCCAGTGTTCACTGGGAGGTCCTAGGAAAGTCCTTTCTCTTCTCAGAGTCTTACTTCTCTCATCAGTATAATAAAGAATTGTACTAAATCCAAAGTGCAAACAGAGAGCACAGGTGCAGATATCCACCCTCGTTCCCACGTCCTTCCATCCTGGCATCCGTCATCACCACATAAGGCCCTGACCTCAGACCCTTTCCCTCACTGCACCCCAGTTACTTGCTGTCTCCTCAGTCTTAGAACTAGACACTTCTGCTGTCTTCTGGTCCTGGGTCTCTACCCACACAGAGAGGAACCTCCCGCCCTCTGGGGCTGTTCACAGGGAATGTCTGTCTCTTCCCTTTCTTTGCTGTTGCTTGCTTGCTTGCTGACAGGGTCTTGCTACGTTTCCCAGGCCGATCCTGAACTCAAGCTTTCCTGCCTCTCCTTTTGGAGTGCTGGGCTTTACAGGTGGCATGTTCCGGCCTAACTAATACGAAACTCTTCAAAAGCCAGGAGCCCCTCTCTGACCCCCTTGCTGTGCTCCCCTCTGACCCCCCCTTGCTGTGCTCCCCTCTCTGACCCCCTTGCTGTGCTCCCCTCTGACCCCCCTTGCTGTGCTCCCCTCTCTGACCCCCTTGCTGTGCTCCCCTCTCTGACCCCCTTGCTGTGCTCCCCTCTGACCCCCTTGCTGTGCTCCCCTCTGACCCCCTTGCTGTGCTCCCCTCTGACCCCCTTGCTGTGCTCCCCTCTCGGACCCCCTTGCTGTGCTCCCCTCTCTGACCCCCTTGCTGTGCTCCCCTCTGACCCCCTTGCTGTGCTCCCCTCTCTGACCCCCTTGCTGTGCTCCCCCCTCTGACCCCCTTGCTGTGCTCCCCTCTCTGACCCCCTTGCTGTGCTCCCCTCTGACCCCCTTGCTGTGCTCCCCCCTCTGACCCCCTTGCTGTGCTCCCCCCTCTGACCCCCTTGCTGTGCTCCCCTCTCTGACCCCCTTGCTGTGCTCCCCTCTCTGACCCCCTTGCTGTGCTCCCCTCTCTGACCCCCTTGCTGTGCTCCCCTCTGACCCCCTTGCTGTGCTCCCCTCTGACCCCCTTGCTGTGCTCCCCTCTGACCCCCTTGCTGTGCTCCCCTCTCGGACCCCCTTGCTGTGCTCCCCTCTCTGACCCCCTTGCTGTGCTCCCCTCTGACCCCCTTGCTGTGCTCCCCTCTCTGACCCCCTTGCTGTGCTCCCCCCTCTGACCCCCTTGCTGTGCTCCCCTCTCTGACCCCCTTGCTGTGCTCCCCTCTGACCCCCTTGCTGTGCTCCCCCCTCTGACCCCCTTGCTGTGCTCCCCCCTCTGACCCCCTTGCTGTGCTCCCCTCTCTGACCCCCTTGCTGTGCTCCCCTCTCTGACCCCCTTGCTGTGCTCCCCTCTCTGACCCCCTTGCTGTGCTCCCCTCTGACCCCCTTGCTGTGCTCCTCTCTGACCCCTTGCTGTGCTCCCCTCATGTTCCCTCTCTTCTCCTCCGAGGATATTTCATTCACTCCCTTGGTGCTCCCTGTGTAACCCACACACCCAGAGGGAGGCTGGGGAGTTTGTAATGATTAATATAAGCCACAGGATCACAGAGAAAAGGTCTCAAGACCTGAAACCACCACATCCAAGCCATGTGTGGTAGGAAGTCACTCAACTTCCATGAGTATTGTGTTCCACCTATAAAAAGGGAGACTATCTGTGCCTAAAAGAACTAAGTGGACGGCAAGTGCTCCCCATGCACATCGGTGCTCTTTGCACCTCTGACAGACGTGACTGCTCAGTCCTCTTCACATGATCCAGTTTTGCCTGCCATTGCTCAGACCTGCAGAGCAGGTGATCAGGGCTTTCCTTCTGCCTCGTCTCAGAGACTCTCGGGACAGAGGGCATTCTCTGACCCTGTGGTTCCAAACAAATAGAATGCCGTACCTCCCTCTGCTTCCCACCCCAACACTGAGAAGCAGTTCATGCTTGTCCTCATGTTGCTCCCATTTCTAGGGAAAGAGGAGATAGAAGATTTGACAGTGAGACCCGGGCAAGGTGGTCTCCAGAATTCTGTGGCTGAGCCAGGAGGCAGTGGGGGGCTGGGTCAAGAGTCAAGAGACCTGCCTGTTTTCTGGGGGCCAATGATGAGAAGCTTTGGGAAGCGGTCACATGTCTTCTCCTTGGACCAGATGTCTTTGTGGCGTTTGTCCTCACAGGGATCCTAAACAGCAATGGAAAAGATATGGGGCAGGGGCAGGCTGCACACATGGCTATGGGGCTCTTGATGACAGCCCTGATCGACAGCCAGAGCACCCACAGGCACCCCTGTCACATCCTCATCTCCTGACACCACAGTGCAACAGACAGGGACAATTTCTGGTAATGCCATGTCCCTACAGAGCCTGGAACATGACCGGCTGTGTGCTTACTGCTAACAGGAACTCATGAGCACTTGTTGACCTAACTGGATGCGAATGTCTGAACACAGGCTCAGCAAGTTTTCTTTCTGTAGCCTCTTGGGAAATGTTTAGTAAATACCTCAGGCTCGCAGTGCTCTCTGTTCTCTCCTGTGGTGACACAAAGGCAGCACAGACAGACTCAAAAGGAGCGTGGCTGGGTGCCAACAAAACTTGTCTACAAAGACAGACCACGGGCCAGATTTGGCCAAGGAGTGAGCGTATGGATCCCTGGTCAGAGTCCAGCTCTTGCTTCCAGTCCTTAGCAGTCCCCAAGTGTAGACTTTTCCAAAGACTGCACTAAAGTCTCCCCTTAGCCCTTCCCCAGTGCCTCAGAGCCTGCTGTAGTTAAAAGGCACAGGAGACGGCATGAGAGTCCATCCAGGCAGGGGAGCTGCCCTCTATACTTCACCCACATGGACGCACCCACAGTTCTTTAAGGCGCTTATCCAAGGCCGTGCATGAATATGTATGCGCATGGGGCTGGAGGTGGGGGAGGGGGGCATGTGCACTATGTATACTGCACACGTGTGTGCTCAAGAGTGTGCACACTGGTGAGAGGGTGACGTGTGGTGGCTGAGCCTTGAGATCCTTCCTGGACACACTCACTCCTGCCTGGGCACACTCACTCCTGCCTGGGCACACTCGCTCCTGCCTGGGCACACTCGCTCCTGCCTGGGCACATTCATTCCTGCCTGGACACACTCCTGCCTGGGCACACTCGCTCCTGCCTGGGCACACTCGCTCCTGCCTGGGCACATTCACTCCTGCCCGGGCACACTCCTGCCTAGGCACATTCACTCCTGCCTAGGCACACTCACTCCTGCCTGGGCACACTCACTCTTGCCTGGGCACATTCACTCCTGCCTGGGCACACTCACTCCTGCCTGGGCACATTCACTCCTGCCTGGGCACACTCACTCCTGCCTGGGCACACTCCTGGCAGCAGAGGGCATGCTGATGGTGAGGCAAGGCACCTGCCAAAGTGGGTCCTTCTCCTCAGAGAAGATCTGGAAGTACTTCTGAGCCAGCTGCACGGGGGGCAGAGTCTGCAGCCTCAGGTTGGTCCAGGAGCGCAAGAAGCGCAGCAGGTGCTTGAAGGTGTACAGTCCCAGGCGGTCATTCCCATAGTTGGACAGATGTGTCATGAAGATGCTGATCTGCTCCAGGAAAAGAGAGGGGGCAGCTTCAGGTCAGCCTCTGAGCCACCCTCACCCCCACTCGTGAGTTTCCTGGCCACTGATAGCCCTGCTTATTATACTGAGGTTATCAAGCTATGCGACCCTGGGCTGGATTCGACCAGGAAAAACAAGGTCCAACTAACAGCTAACATTACAGGCCTGGGGCAAGAGGCCAGAATAAGGCAGGGGTTCTTTGCTTTTGCTTTGCGAATCTAGAAAGGGGATGTGCTTTGAAGACAAGTACTGCTCAGTTTAAGATGCTGAATTTTAACAACTACATATTACTTATTTCATATTGCCAGGGTCTGGATGATTGGTTCCATTTCACAGATCAGGAAAGAGAGGGCAGAAAGCTCAAGTGAAAAGTGTGTGTGTGTGTGTGTGTGTGTGTGTGTACAGAGACTGGAAAGAAAACATGCACAAAAAGTGCTAATACTTCCAATCAAGGTACATGATTACCAGAGAGAAAATGGGAACAAGGAGCTAGCTGGTCACATGGCAGAAGGGCGAGTGCCAGCTGCCAGCCCTCAGGCCAGTCTTTCTACTCTTCCCCAGACCGAGAAGTATCCTTGTTGCAGACTGTCAGTGCCCCTCCCCCACAGCAGCCTTGGGCAGTAGAGCACTCACAGGATTGAGGAGCACGGTGAGGAAGAGCTCACCCCCGTTGATGATCTTGTCCAGCTCACTGGAGCCACCAGGGTACTCATTGTAGAAGATGGTGTGTGTGAAGAGGCCGCAGGTCTGCCGAGGGAGGACCTGGGAGGAGGAGGGAGAGAAGCTGTGGTGTTTCCAGCCAGTCAGGAGAGGAAGGATGCTTCATGAGGAGAAGAGCTAGGGCCTCCTCAGAAAGGCATCCCCTGTGAGCCCCCACCCAGAAGTCCTTGTTCCCAAAGACTCTGCAGCCTGCAGTGTCCCCCAGATGAACCACAACCCTGATCATTCTGTACGTCACTGCTGTTCTCTGCACAAAATAAACAAGGCAGTGTGAGACTGTCTAGGAATCTGCACAATTTTCAGAGAGGGTGCCTGATCCTCACACAGTTCTGTAAGCCTTGTCAGAGCCTTGCCTGGTCCCGCTGGAGGGGTGCCCCCACCTGAACCCCACCTACTTCTTGTGGTCATGAACTTACATAGCTGCCTACTATCTTCCTGGAAACTGGCTGGGCTCTAGGAACAGAAAACGGGCCTCACATCCAGAGTTAGAAGGAGTCCCAGGGTCAACCCAGGTTATTAGGCTATGAGACTTTGTCTCAAAAATTAAATAATTAAGTCAGGCATGGTGGCCCACACCTTTAATCCCAGCACTTGGGAGGCTGAGGCAAGCAGATCTCTGTGAGTTCCAGGCCAGCTGGGGGCAACAGGGAGACCCTGTTCCACCCCCCAAAAAATTAATTAAATAGGGGTAGGGTTGGCAGCAAGATGGCTTAGTGGTTAAGGGCACTTGCTATCAAGCCTGATGAACTGGGTTCAATCCTCAGAATCCACATGCTGGAGGGAGAAGACTGTCTCCTACAGTTTGTGTCTGACCTGTGCTGTGTACATGTGTGCGCACACGCGCACACACACATTATCTATGCTATGTACATGTGCGCGCACACACACATGATCTATGCTATGTACATGTGCGAACACACACACGACCTATGCTACATATATGTGCGCACATACACACACACAAAATGAATAAATAAATAAATAAATAAATAAATAAATAAATAAATGTACACAATCCCAATCAAAATCCCCAAGAGTTTCTTCACAGGCTTGGAAAAAAAAAAATCCTTAAATTCGTTTGGAAACACAAAAGACCCCAAATAGCCAAAACAACCCTGAGCGAAAAGAGCTACAAGGGGCGGGGGGGGGGTGATATCTCTATACCAGACTTCAAACTATACTACAGGGCTATAGTCATAAAAACAGCCTGGTACTGGCACAAAAACAGACCTGTTGACCAATGGAACAAGACCGAAGATCCAAATCTGAGCACATACAATTTCAGCCATCTCATATTTGACAAGGGGGCCAAGAAGACACAATGGAGAAAAGACAGCATCTTCAGCAAGTGGTGTTGGCAAAACTGGATCACCATTGTGTCGAAGAATGAATGAAATAATCCCCTACCTGTCGGCCTGTTACAAAAGTCACAGCTCCAGATGGATCACAAGACCTCAACGTCGAAACCCCAACCTTGACAGGCGCGATATGAGAATAAAGTTTGGCAGCCGGACACAAGGTACAAGGCATAGGAAAAGACTCTCCAAATCAGTACAGAGCAGCTGCACAAGAATAAGGTCAACAATTGTAAAGTGGGACCTCATTAAAACTCATCCAGCTTCTGTGCAGTCACCAAGGAAACAATCAAGGAAGAGTGAAGGGAAAATCCACAGAGTGGGGGAAACCTTCACCATACGAAGATACATCTGGACAAAGCCTTGATTTTCCAGCATATATAAACTTACCTCAAAGAACAAACAGAGAAAGAAACAAATGACCCATCAATAGATGGAACAAAGAAATGAAAGAGACTTCACAATGTGAGATGTGTTAGATGATGGTGAGAAAGAGAAACACCTTACATATGTTCACACGTCAATAATTCCTTCATAGGAAAATGCCAAATTTATAACCTACTAAGGTAATCATTTCCTCATAAGATGGCTCGGGGATCAAGGAAAACAAATTTGATACAGTGCGGAGAGGTTGGGGGAAGGGGAACACTCACTGATGGTGGGAAGTAAACTCGTACAGCCACTAACTATGGAAAGCAGTGTGGCACCCTTGGAAGACATCCTGCGAATGACAATTTGCCACCAGATCGCCTCACTTCCCATTACCACCTAGCGCCTTGCCTCAAGGATTCACACCCCCACAAGAACATGCACCAGCATGTTTGTTGCAGCTTACTCTTCCAAATAGCAATGGAGCTGGAATCACACCTAAATTTGCCCTCCAAGCGTGACGTACCCCCCTCCCCCTGCTCGTGCATATACCTGCTAAACCCACTCCCTACACAATGGAGTTCTACTGCAAGCCCCAGTTTCAAAGAAGACGAATCACTGAGGCTTGCAGGCAACTGGCTGGCACCCTGCTCAGTGGACTCCTGATGAGTGAAGTATTGACGAACACCCCCCAGGTCCCAGAAAAACAAAACAAACAATGTTTATCCCTCATCTGTCGGTGCTAGTGCCAATTACCTAAGTTGTCTGCCTATTTTTTTTTTTCTTTGCTGTAGGGGCCTATGAGCTTTCTGTCCAAAGCAGTTGGAGTTTATAATGCAAAATGAAACAAACAACAAACAACAACATCAACATGTAAAGGAACTGCATCAAAGACATTACCTCGCAAAACAGGAAACTGCTAGAAACAGTCAACTTCCACATTGGAGACTATGGAGAAAGACAATGAGAGAGACTGAAAAAAAAAAGAGTTTTTGGCCAGAATGCATGAGCTCTGGCGGGGTGGGGGAATGGGCGGGAACACGGGTCTAGAGTTGTTAAAAATAAATAAATAAACTTATGTAAAAAAAAAAAAAAGAAAAAGAAAAAAAAGAAAGACGACATCATGAGCTTTGCAGGAAAATGGCTGGAGCTAGAGGACATCATGCTGAGTGAAGTAACACAGTCCCAGAAAAACAAACGACGAATGATATCCCTCATCTGTGGATGCTAGTGCCAATTACCTAGTTGTAAGTATTTCCTGTGCATGGCTCCTTGAGCTTTTGTCCAAAGCAGTTGGGAGTGATGCATATTGGAAACAACAACAACAACAGAAAGGACGACATCAAAGAACTGACTGAAACAGTGAACTTCTGCTCAAAACAGTCAACTTCCACATGGAGAATATTGAGAAAGACTGAGAAAGAGATGAAAAGCATGTTTGGCAGAATGCATGAGCTCTGGTGGGGTGGGTGGATAGGGGGGACATGGATCTAGATTTGATAAAATAAATATATATATAAATAAATTAATTAAAAAAATAAATGTAAAGAAAAAATACTGAAGGATCCCAAGCAGTTGGGCAGGTGGATGGACAGAAAAATGTGCCAACTTTGCCTCCCACAGCTGTGACGATGTGGCCTTCCAGGGCCCGAGGCCACAAAGCCCAGCCATCCTTGCCCCTCTTTCTCCTACACCCTACATTTGCCTCATCTCTAGCGTCTAAGTCCAACGGATGATCACAGCTAGCCCTGTGCCATCAACACCTCTCATCTCACAGCCTGCACCAGCCTCCTCCCTGCTCTTCCTGCTTCCGTTGTGGCGCCCTCCATTCCACACAACGAACAGAATGAGTTAATATGGGTCGGATGATGTTCTATTCAAATCCTTCCCATCTCTGTCTAAAGCTGAAGCCTGTCACTGGCCAGGCTTTCTTGGCCCTACACTGCCTGGTCCATCACCTCTCCAACATCCACTACCATCTGCCCCTATTTGATGCTCAAACATAGCCTGCATAAACCTGCCCGGGCCTTGCAACCCCTGCTTTCTCAGCCTTGAATGCTCTTCTACACACAGCTGCACAGCTCATCCTGGAAGATCCTCCTTGACTGCACCCCACCCTTGGTTCTCTCCAGAGCACTCCCATCATGTTCCATTGTATACTTTGCACACTCATGACCACACATGCCAAGAATGGCAGGGCATGCAAATACGAGTGTGACAAGCCTTGTCCCACATCCTTAGCCCCCTGTGAAGAATGGTCTTCTGATCCTGTGGAGCTCAGAAGGAGCCATGCAGGCAGCCCACCTGCCCCGCCATAGAACGTCCAGGCCAAAGCAGCAGCAGCAACCAGTCTGAAGCCCCTACACCATGCCAGGGTGCTGCATGTTTCTGTGAAGACACGCCCTCACTGCACCTATGCCACTTACCATGATGCCATTGTGGATGAAGCCACGGCGGTAGCGGGCAGGTTTCAGGTGGGGGTACTCCTCTGTGCTGGTCACACGGATGTTCCACACCTGCTTCCAGGCCTCATACAGCTGCACATGCACAGGGTACACACCCGAGTGGTGGGGTGCCACTGCATAGCCCATGTCTGTGGGAATGCCGTGCTCCTGGGGAGAGGACAGTTGGGGCAGGATGAGATGGGGATCTTTCCCTTGGGCCTCGTTCTCCTTTTGTAGAACATGAGACAAAAACAAGAGGCTACAATGGCAGGGCACTTGGTCTAAGCTGGTAAGTGCAGGTGAGGAAACTGAGGCCTGGGACAGAAAAGGAAGGACTCAGAATCTTAGAGTGACTGGCAGAACTGAGCCTGGAGCCTGGGTCTCCTGACACCCAGTGTACATGCCAATGTCCAGCTCAGAGGACTCAGCTCTCCACAGTGAGGGGCAGGCCAGGAGGCTTCCCTGTCTTCTGACTCTGTCTGGCTAGTGGCCAGGCTAGTCTTTCCATTACCCATCTCCTTTCCTGAGCACCCAAGGCCTCCTTGGTGGTGAGCTCGGGTGCAGGAAATGAGCGGCCTCAGCCTGAGTCCTGACGTGATCTCCCCAAGCCCCAGTTTCTTTCCTGTTTGTTTTGTGGTTCTTTAGTTTGGTTTTTCTTTTTAATTTTTTAATTTATTTTTTGTGTGTATGAATGTACTGTCTGCATGCAGGTTTGTGCACCCGTGTCGTGCAATGCCATGGAGGTCAAAAGAGGGTGCCGGATTCCCCTGGAATTGGAGTTAAAGATGGTTCTCAGCTGCTGTGTGGGTGCTGGGGATTGAACCTGGGTCCTCTGCAAAAGCAGTCAGTGCTCTTAACCGCTAGGCCATCTCTCCAGCCCCTAGTTTGGGTTTTTTTTGTCTTTTCGAGACAGGGTCTCCCTGTAGCCCCAGCTGTCCTGGAATTTGCTCTGTAGACCAGGCTGGCCTTGAACTCACAAAGATCTGCCTGCCTCTGTCTCCCAAGTGCTAGGATTAAAGGCGTGCACCGCCATGCCTGGCTGCTAGTTTGGGGTTTTTGAAGCAGGGTCTCATGTAGCCCAAGCTGGCCTTGTTATATAGTGGGACTATCCTCCTATCCTTGCCTCCCAAGAACTGGGATTATAGGCATGCACCACCAGACTCGGTAACCTCAGTTTCTTGTGGAGCTGCTCTCTTGAGGTTTCCAGAGACTGAGGCTATTACCCTGGACCCTGGCACAAAAACATCGCAAAGATCTGTCTGACTGAACTGCAACAGCAGTAAGAGGCCAACTGTCCATGCCCCAGCCCAGCCCCTGGCCCCCCAGCTCTGCCCCGTAGGCAATCTTACTCACGACAGCGAACTTCTTGTTCAGGGTCATCTGCTCGGCCAGCACAGACTGGTTGTGGAAGAGGTGGGGCTGCATGTGGCTCCACATGTGGGGGAACCACCAGAACTCTCTCACGTAGGACAGCAGCAGGTCATCTCCGGCGTCTTCAGCGTCAGTACCTGTGGCCCCAGCAGAGTACTCAGCAGAGCTGGCTGGCCACATGGCCCTCCAACTGGGCCCCGGCTTTTGGGATGAAGCATAAGGCCATAGCCCACATAGGAGTCATCTGGACTTCGGTGCAGGGGGAAACAGAGTCCAGCCTGGATTGCATTGCCTCAGTACATGGCCTGGGCACACCAAATCCACTGTGGGTCAGCAACCTCCAGTGCTTCTCCTGCCTCTACGACATCCACTGTGGGTCAGCAACCTCCAGTGCTTCTCCTGCCTCTACCACATCCACTGTGGGTCAGCAACCTCCAGTGCTTCTCCCGCCTCTACCACATCCACTGTGGGTCAGCAACCTCCAGTGCTTCTCCCGCCTCTACCACATCCACTGTGGGTCAGCAACCTCCAGTGCTTCTCCTACCCCTTACGTGTCTTCTCCAGGTCCAGTGACCCATCTGCTCTCTACCCACTGACCTGTAGACACTCTAGGTGGATACAAGATGCTTCACCCCTGTCTCATAGGTACTAGATTACAAATACCTCTGATCTGCTAAGGGCTAAGAACACAAAGTGAGGAGACCACCAACAGCATTTCCAGGTGGCTTTGGGTCATTCTCCACCTTGCCTATGGCTGACCAGGGCCATCCTCACTGTAGCTGACAGGACAGCATGAAGGATGAGTGCTATAGACCAGTTAGGGCTGGCCTTCACCTGACCCAGCATGTGAGGACTTGGGAGAACCCTCACCCTCAGCTCTGCTACTGCAAACAAAGGATGCTGGTGGCTGAGCTAGGACAGGGGACAGTCATGAGGTGCTTTCGCTTTCTGTGGTATGTGCTTCTTAAAATTCAACCAGTTTCTGGCTGCTGAGATAGCTCAGTGGGTTGAAGCTCTTCTACCGAGCCTAATGGCCTCACTTCAATCCCTGGAACTCACATGGTAGAGAGAATCAACTCCCCCAAATTATCCTCTGAGGTCTACAAGCACACTGTGACACATACACACATACTCACACTAAATAAAAATGCACTATTTTTTTAATTCAGCCAGTTTTGGGTTTTGTTTTTATTTAAGCAGAAGTCACTTGGAAAGCTGGGGCTGAGGAGCAGGAGGGAGAAGACACTGTAGAAGAGCAGTCTCCGAGCTGCATGGAAACCTTGGTACTGTCCCCATATGGCTCTGCCTCAGGCAGGGACTTCCCTTGTGAGCCCTGGGCTCTAGAGACCAACGCCCCAGAACTGTCTGGTGTCCTTGTAACAGTGCTCTGCAGGGAAAGATGGGGAGGAGCCCCGAAGTTGCAAGGAGGGAAGGGGCAGACCACCACATACCTGTGTGGAAGAATTTCCCTGAGTAGCCCAGGTTGAAGGTGAAGTTTGGGATGTGTGCACGAAGTTCATTCTGCGTATCAAACAGGGCCTAGGACAGGCGAGGAGAAGCAGCAGTGAGGGGAGGCACGAGCTTTTGTTCCACCATTTTGGGGTTAAGAAGTGTCCTGCTGGGTTGGAAAGATGGCTCAGCAGTTGAGAGCACCGACTGCTCTTGCAGAGAACCTGGGTTCGATTCCCAACACCCACATGGTGGCGAGGAGCCGTCATTAAGCCAGGCATGGTGGCGCACACCTTTGGTCCTAGCACTCGGGAGGCAGAGGCAGGCAGATCTCTGAGTTCAAGGCCAGCCTGGTCTATAGAGTGAGCTGCAGGCCAGCTGGGGCTATGGGGAGATCCTGTCTCAAAAAAGACCAAAAAAAAGAAAAAAAAAGAAGTGTCCTGCTACTACAACAGAACCACCTACAAAGCTCACAGGACGCAGCACAGGGCTGAGAGTGGAACTCTGTCACACAGTACCAGCCAACTGGTACCCGAGTTCTGGGTTCCACATCCAACACTGCCAAAAAATGCAAACGTGGAATCCTTGCTCAAAGTTAAGACCACCCAGTGTTGCCAGCAGAGCGCTCAATCACACAGGGGCATCTTGGCACAGGCTCTGTGTGGTGCCACGAGACCCGCACACTCTAGTCCGGCTCTGCTGCGCATGCCTGAGAAGCCTCCGAACTTTTCTAGGCCTTGACCACAGGAGGGGACCAGAGGATTTCTGTCCTCATGAGGCCTGACATGTGTTAAGTGACAAAACAATGAGGGGCATGTGACATCTGCAGTTACTATCACCATAAGCCTCAGTGTCTGTGTGAAGGAATTCCCCTCAGCAGAGTGCAACCCTAGATCAAAGCCTCCTGACCTTTCCAGGGCATGCTGTGTGCTTGCGAAGCACTGCGGCCATGGGGACACATCCAGTGACCCCCAGAAACAGGCATGCAGCTGTCTCGGGTTAGCACTGCATGCTCACAAAGCTGTGAGACCTGCAGGATCCTGCTTTCAGGCAGTGCTGTGACCTCCAGCATCTGACCAAGGCTAAGTACTGCCTGACATGTTCTCTGTCTGGATCTGTGTTCTCAGGCATGGCTCTGTCTGGATCTGTGTTCTCAGGCACGGCTCTGTCTGGATCTGTGTTCTCAGGCACGGCTCTGTCTGGATCTGTGTTCTCAGGCACGGCTCTGTCTGGATCTGTGTTCTCAGGCATGGCTCTGTCTGGATCTGTGTTCTCAGGCATGGCTCTGTCTGGATCTGTGTTCTCAGGCATGGCTCTGACTGGATCTGTGTTCTCAGGGCATTGGCTCTGTCTGATCTGTGTTTCAGGCATGGGCTTGACTGGAATCGTGTTAGCATGGTTGTATCGTGTTCTTAGGCATGGCTCTACTGGAGTTCTAGGCAGGCCTGATGATTGTTCTCAGGCATGGCTCTGACTGGATCTGTGTTCTGAGGCATGGCTCTGTCTGGATCTGTGTTCTCAGGCATGGCTCTGACTGGATCTGTGTTCTGAGGCATGGCTCTGTCTGGATCTGTGTTCTTAGGCATGGCTCTGACTGGATCTGTGTTCTGAGGCATGGCTCTGTCTGGATCTGTGTTCTCAGGCATGGCTCTGACTGGATATGTATTCTCAGGCATGGCTCTGACTGGATCTGTGTTCTCAGGCATGGCTCTGACTGGATCTGTGTTCTCAGGCATGGCTCTGACTGGATATGTAGTTCTCTAGGCATGGCTCTGACTGGATATGTGTTCTCAGGCATGGCTCTGACTGGATCTGTGTTCTCAGGCATGGCTCTGACTGGATCTGTGTTCTCAGGCATGGCTCTGACTGGATCTGTGTTCTCAGGCATGGCTCTGTCTGGATCTGTGTTCTCAGGCACGGCTCCTTGCTGCTGCATTATCTCCTCTTTAGAAATGGGAGGCACCAAGCCGGGTGGTGGGTGGCGCACGCCTTTATACTCCAGCACTTTCGGGGGCAGAGGCAGGCTGATCTGATTATCTCTGTGAGTTAAGAGGCTCGCCTGGTCTACAAAGTGAGTTCCAGGAGCTGGAGGACTACAGGGAGCCCTTTTGTCTCGAAAAGACCAATAAAAAAAAAAAAAAAAAAAAAAAAAAAAAAACGAAATGGGGGAACGGAAACAGTTCGGAAAGATGTGCTCAGAGATTAAGAGCACTGATTCTCTTGCAGAGGATAGTTCTGGGTCCTCATGTACACCACATGGCAGGCTAATAACCAATCTATAACTCCCATTCCAAGGAATCAATAAGCCTTCTTCTGACCTCTGGGGCGGGACATTGCCACAAATGAGTGGCACTAACCACACACCAGACAACCATACAAATTATAAAAAAAATAAATAAAACATTCTTTAAATGGAGAAGGGAGTATGAAGCCAGACCCGCTGATACATGGCTGTAATCCAGCGCCTGGGAGGAGAGGGAGGAGAAGCAGGAGCTCAAGGACAGCCTTGGCTACACGGCAAGTTTAAGAGCAGCCTAGGCTACACAGGACTGTCTCAATAAAGAAAAGGAGATGATAAAAAACCTTTGCCAAGCCAAGGCAATGGTGGTGCATCCTTTAATCCCAGCACTCGGAGGCAGAGGCAGGCAGATCTCTGTGAGTTCAAGGCCAGCTGTCTACATAGGAGGCTCCCAGGCCAGCTGGGACTAAAGGGAAGACCTACCTCCAAACCAAAAATAAAAACATAAAAAAATAAAATAATAAAAAGACTTCGGCCAAGGGCTGGAGAGAGGCCGATAGCGGTTAAGAGCCGCAACCGCTCTTACAGAGGACCTGGTTTCGATCCCCCAGCACCCACCGGCGGCCGAGCAGAACCGTCTGAAACTCCCAATCCAGAACTCCAGGTTCCGGGGAATCCGAGACCCTCTCTGACCTCCGCCGCCACTTGCACAACACGGTCACAAGCTACATGCAGAGACAGTACATTTATACCATACAGAAATAAATAAAATTACAAAAAAAAAAAAAAAAAAAAAAAGCTCGGCCAAGTATTCAGGAGGCTGAGGATAGTGGGTTCCAGGCCAGCCTATGCTATAGAGTGGGCCTCTGGATCCAGCGCACAGAGCGCAGCGAGCCAAGCAGCTGGCGCCTCTCCCTTGACCAGATTCTCTAATACAGCAAAGACCTAGACTATACTCGAGGGAACAAGCCTGGGCCGCTGGAAGACTGTGCCAAGCAGGCGACAGGGCCATCTGCTCTGTTAGAGGTCAGTTAGCATCGCATGAAGATGTTGGAGGGAAGACTCAGCTGAAATCAACTTAATCTTCCTTCAGCATGAGAGCCCTTGAGAAAACAAGTGTCAGGAGAAAGCCCAGCACAAAGACGCAGGTCAAAGTAGCTGTGCCAGGTGTGGCAGGTGACAGGAGGGCAGCGCCTGGCATGTGGGCATGCCCTCCTCAATCCCAGACAGGCATCACTATGTGACCCAAGTGCACAACAGCCTAGGGCACCCTAGCACCCCCTCACTTTACGTTCCACAAGAAGAAGAGACTGGGGCTGAAGAGATGGCTCAGCGGTTAAGAGCACCGACTACTCTTACAGAGGACCTGGGTTCGATTCCTAGCACCCACATGGTGGCTAAGATCCGTCTTTAACTCCAGTTCCAGAGGAATCTGACGCCCTCTTCTGACCTCTGTGGCATTGCACAACCGGGGTGCGCCAACCTACATGCAGACAGTACATTCATACACATAGAAAATAATAAATAAAAATAAATAAATAAAATAAGAAGAGACTTTCCCAAGTCACCTAGTCAATCAGAGGCACACTGGGACTTGACTAAAATCAGGTCTTTACTCCTCAAGACCACTGCCTCCCCCCAAAGACCACTGCCAACCCCCCAAGACTACTACCTCCCCCCAAGACCACAGCCTCCCCCCAAGGCCACTGCCCCCCTAAGACCACTGGCTCTGCTCTTTGCAGAGTTAACTCTGAGGACACAATCCTTAGTGGAACCTTCCTTCCAGACCTCAGCTCAGCCCCACGAGGACATAATCCTTAGTGGAACCTTCCTTCCAGACCTCAGCTCAGCCCCGCGTGAGGCTCCAGGTGCGGGAGATCTGCATAGCTTAGGGGGAGAATGTGCCTGCCAGTCTGTCTAAAGCCTCCGGCAGCTTCAAAGAAGTCTGGGTTTGGTGCTAATACATCTCTAACCCTTGTTAATCTTCTGTAAGAGAGGACACCCAGTCAGCAGGCGGCGGCAGCAGCGGCAGCGCTGGTGAATTTAATCCTGTTTTGTTTCCATCTGCTTTATTGTTATGGTTGTATTGGGTAGTGACACACATGCCTTCTTAGGAGCACACTGTCTCCTTTGCAAGGAATGCCCAGGAGCTCACCAACTAGAGAAAAACTGCATCTCAGTCTGCCTAAAGCTCCTCACCCAAAGGCTTCTCATTCTTGGTGATCGGTCACGTGTGGGTATAATCCTGTGGTCTGCAAAGTCCTTTCACAGTTTTGTTTAGAAAATGGTTTGGAAATTCAACATAAGCATTCTACTATCTGTATATAGCTCAGTTAAAACATACTGTTACGTGATTTGAACTCTTATTAAGAAGTCTGTGGGCCAGGTGTGGTGGCGCATGCCTTTAATCCTGGCACTTGGGAGGCAGAGGCCAGCTGGGACTAAAGGGAGACCCTGTCTCAAAAATACAAAAAAAAAAAAAAAAAAAAAAAAGAAAAGAAAAGAAAAAAAAAGAATTCTGTGGATGCTCTGATAACGACAAATATTTTTCAGGGTTAAAAATCACATCTGGATTAAAAGGCTGATTGTGCCAAGCATGGTGGCACACGCCTTTAATCCTAGCACTCAGGAGGCAGAGGCAGGCAGATCTCTGTGAGTTCAAGGCCAGCCTGGTGTACGGAGAGAACTCCAGGCCAGCTGGGACTAAAGGGAGACCCTGTCTCAAAAATACCCCCCCAAAAAGCTAATTGCAACTGTGCCCAGACCCTTAAGTTTCTAGGTAGATCTCCTCTTGGATAACCACCTGAACTCCAGAATCCAGATGCAAAATTCCTCCATTTTTAATACTTCATCAAAAATGCGGATGACTCCTGCCATGTGCCAAGACAGTACATGGCTGAGGTGGCCATGGGTGGAGTGCGGATGCTAACAGCAGGGAGAGTGCTCCCTCACCTTCACATCCTCCACCTTCATGCGTGTGCCCTCCTTGCCCACAAAGATGTCATCGATATCCACCAAGATGTAGCGGTCCAAAGGCAGTGAGAGGCGCTTCCCTGTGAGAAAGGCCACGGCGTCCACAAACACCAGCTTGTGCAGCCAGAAGTTGAGGTTGTTGCCGAACAGCACACGCTGGATGCCATCATGGAGGCCCAGGTCTTGGACCACGGTGGCGTGCAGTGCGGCGTGCAAGCTGGGGTCGGCACCCAGGTGTGGGATGGACTCAGACGAGCGTGTCTTGGCCAGCAGCACGGGTTCATAGGTGGAGTGGTTGGACTGGAATACAGTCCAGTCCTCACCGGGCAGCACTCCCTTCTCCACCTCACTGGGCCTTGTCACGTAGAGCAGTGGGGACTTCGGGTTGATGCTGCAGTCCTTTAGGCCCAGGTTTGAGTGCAAGAAGAGGGGGAAGCCCTTGAGCTGTGCACTTAGCAGGCTGTTCTCATTGGCCTGTGGCAGATGAGGGTAAGAGAATAGCTGTTAGACCCAGAACTCCAGACACGGTCTGATAACAGAAATAACAATACTCACAGTACCCAGCCCGGTACTAGGTTCCCTGCACTGGGCGGAAGAATGCTGCCAATCCCAGGGACTCATGATGGTGTCACAGTATTCATTCTGCAGATAAGGATATTGAGGCCCAGAAAGGCCAAGTTGCACAGTACAGAATCTATCCTCAGACAACATGGACTCTGCTCCCAGCCTGTTTGGCCTGGGGCAGTTACGTCACCTCTCTGGAATATTCCTCCCTCCAGGGTGAAGGAGGAGGAGCAGTGTCCCCTTACTACTCAGCCTTCCAGCAGCTCATTCCTCCTCTTCACAGATGAGGAAACTGTGGCTCACAGGGAACACTGCCCTTGCTGGGACACTGAGTGGCAGCTCCAAGCCAAGAAGTCTGTGCTGGAGCTCACTGGCTCAGGGTTTCCAAACAGGCTCTAGCCACATAAGCAGGCTTCTGAAGTAGACGTGCCAATGTACATCAAAGCAGAATGGAGATGGAGACACAAGGTAATCTACCACACTTCCTTCTGTCCAACACACAGGCAGACACACAAACACATGACACACACAGAAATATACACACACAAAGATACATAATCACATACACACATACAGATCCACACAGATACACATATTCACACACAGACCCACACACGGCAATACATATGCAAATACAGAGACATACAGATACACACACCACATACACACAGATATACACATAGATGCAGAGATATATACACAGAGAGAGATACACATGCCACACAGAAATAAACACACATGGGGCTGGAGAGATAGCTCAGCAGTTAAGAGCATCTACTGCTCTTGCAGAAGACCTGGGTTCCATTCCCAGCACCCACCTGGCGGCTAAGAACTGTCTTTAACTCTAGTTCCAGGGGAATCAGAAACCCTCTTCAGGCCGGGCGTGGCATGGTGGCACATGCCTTTAATCCTAGCATTCAGGAGGCAGAGACAAGTGGATCTTTGTGAGTTCAAGGCCAGCCTGATCTACAGAGTGAGTTCCAGGACAGCTGGGGCTACAGGGAGACCCTGTCTTGAAAAGCAAAAAAAAAAAAAAAAAAAAAAAAGAAACCCTCTTCTGACCTCCGCGGCATTGCACGACACGGGTGCCCAGACCTGCATGCAGACAGTACATTCATACACATACAAAAATAAAAAAAAAAAAAAAAAAAAAAAAAAAAAAAAAAAGAAACCCTCTTCTGACCTCCGCAGCAGTGCAAGATATGGATATACCTACCTACATGTAGACAGTACACTCACACACATAAAATAAAAAAATTTAAAAAAGGAAATACACACACACACACACCACAGACACAGAGAAATGTAGACACACATGGAGAGAAATATAGATATAAAGACACAGAGATATACACGCCACACAGAAATACATGCACACACACACATACCCCCCACAGAGAGACACATACCACAGACACACAGAAACAGACACACACAGAGACATACACACAGAGATATACATGCACAAAGATACACATACCACATACATAACACATACCTACACAGAAATAAACACACACATGCACACATACACACATACCACATAGACACACCATACCACAGACACACATAGAAAGAAATATAGACACACAGAGAGATACACACAGGGAGAGACACGCAGAGATACACACCACACATACACAAAAATACACACACACCACCCACAGGTAGACACATACACACACACACACATACATACATATACACCACAGAAATATCTATATATACTCACATACACACACACACATCCCCCATACAGAGACGCACATATAACAGAGGCCACCATCCCACAGAAAAGCGTCCCCTTTGCCATCAGCACCCCATCCTCTCTTCCATACCCCCCCCAATTCTAGGCATGATCCACAGTCCTTACTCTAGCCTGTTCTACTTTCTTTTCTGGGGCTGGTAAAGTCCTGCTCATCCTTTCAAACCCAACACCGTTTCTCCACACCGGCCTTGGTAGCATCCTGGTAAAGCTTCGGCTGCTACACTGGGTTCAGGGTCTATCTCCCACCAGTCTGCACAAGGGCTACATTTTCTTCCTCTGGATCTCTGACACCCAGTGGGGACACACATTCATTTGATGAGTAACTGGATTTTAAGAATGAAAGAGGCACAGGCAGCTGCCAGTACCAGGCACATGATAGCTGCGGGCTCCAGGGTTGATTTGTCAGTCTACAGTTATTTATTGTGACAGCCACTATAAGATGTATTTAATGAGATATGGTGAATAAAAGGACAGCACACAGTGTGATGTGTACAGTAAGAGAACAGGTACAGCCCTCACCTTAGAGTCGAGTAGGAAGGAGAGACATCCATCAAAACCACATGAGATTAAAAATGAAACTCCATGGCACCACATGGAGAAGATCCCAAATGTAGACCAGCAGGTTCTGGGCAGTCAGCTGGCACAGGATGCTCCAGGAGGAAAGGGCCCTTGGAGCTATAAAGAATGAGTAATCAACTAGGAGACAGATAGAGATCAAGTCATAAGAATACCAAGTGAAAAGGGCCTGAGGCAGGAGAGAGCTCAGCATGCTCAGGAAATAGCAAAGGATGAGAGTGATTGGACAGAAAGGAGGAGAGGAGCCAGGAAGGACAATGGGGCAGAACTCTACGTCCCCAGAGGTTGAGGTGACAGCGGGAGCCTTCGAAGATGCAATACAAGGGTTCTGAGGCAAAGGGCAGAGGTTCCACTTAACATCTGGAGATAAAGACAGGGTCACCAACAGTATGCCACAGGGCTGCTCTAGTGGACACCATGCTGGGTATATGGCTTAGCAGTGAGCAGGGTAGAGTCTAGGCTGAGCCTTCCACCCTGGGCAGAGCTGCACTGTGCAGAGGGCGCCCTTTACTAATCTCCTCCACAGTCTGCACCTGCGCAGAGGGTGCCCTTTACTAATCTCCACAGTCTGGCTTTTTCTCATTCCCGCAAAACCTCTGCTGGGAACTGACCTTGTAAACTGTGGTCAGGAGCCAAACTGATTTTGAAATTCAAGGAATGCCTGACAAGCACTATCCCTAGAGATGACCCCCAGGCTCCCAGCTCCCACCCACCCCAAATCAGCACTGGCTCAGAGTGTGGCCTGTGTGAGGGCCCGAGATACAGCAAGCCCTGTCTACCACTGCGTAGATGAGAACTCGGGGATCCCATTTCAAAGTCCTGGCTCTGAACTCTCTGCCAGGTGCTGGCAGCTTGTCTGGCTGCACAGCCCCAAGGAAGAAGAAGCCAGGCCATGACAGCCACTGCAGACAGCCCCAAGGAAGAAGCCAGGCCACGACAGCCACTGCAGACAGCCCCAAGGAAGAAGAAGCCAGGCCACGACAGCCACTGCAGACAGCCCCAAGGAAGAAGCCAGGCCACGACAGCCACTGCAGACAGCCCCAAGGAAGAAGAAGCCAGGCCACGACAGCTACTGCAGACAGCCCCAAGGAAGAAGCCAGGCCACGACAGCCACTGCAGACAGCCCCAAGGAAGAAGAAGCCAGGCCACGACGGCTACTGCAGACAGCCCCAAGGAAGAAGCCAGGCCACGACGGCCACTGCAGACAGCCCCAAGGAAGAAGCCAGGCCACGACGGCCACTGCAGACAGCACCAAGGAAGAAGCCAGGCCACGATGGCCACTGCAGACAGCCCCAAGGAAGAAGCCAGGCCACGACAGCCACTGCAGACAGCCCCAAGGAAGAAGCCAGGCCACAACGGCCACTGCAGACAGCCCCAAGGAAGAAGCCAGGCCACGACGGCCACTGCAGACAGCCCCAAGGAAGAAGCCAGGCCACGACGGCCACTGCAGACAGCCCCAAGGAAGAAGCCAGGCCACGACGGCCACTGCAGACAGCCCCAAGGAAGAAGCCAGGCCACGACGGCCACTGCAGACAGCCCCAAGGAAGAAGCCAGGCCACGACGGCCACTGCAGACAGCCCCAAGGAAGAAGCCAGGCCACGACGGCCACTGCAGACAGCCCCAAGGAAGAAGCCAGGCCACGACGGCCACTGCAGACAGCCCCAAGGAAGAAGCCAGGCCACGACGGCCACTGCAGACAGCCCCAAGGAAGAAGCCAGGCCACGACGGCCACTGCAGACAGCCCCAAGGAAGAAGCCAGGCCACGACGGCCACTGCAGACAGCCCCAAGGAAGAAGCCAGGCCACGACGGCCACTGCAGACAGCCCCAAGGAAGAAGCCAGGCCACGACGGCCACTGCAGACAGCCCCAAGGAAGAAGCCAGGCCACGACGGCCACTGCAGACAGCCCCAAGGAAGAAGCCAGGCCACGACGGCCACTGCAGACAGCCCCAAGGAAGAAGCCAGGCCACGACGGCCACTGCAGACAGCCCCAAGGAAGAAGCCAGGCCACGACAGCCACTGCAGACAGCCCCAAGGAAGAAGCCAGGCCACGACGGCCACTGCAGACAGCCCCAAGGAAGAAGCCAGGCCACGACGGCCACTGCAGACAGCCCCAAGGAAGAAGCCAGGCCACGATGGCCACTGCAGACAGCCCCAAGGAAGAAGCCAGGCCACGACAGCCACTGCAGACAGCCCCAAGGAAGAAGCCAGGCCACAACGGCCACTACAGACAGCCCCAAGGAAGAAGAAGCCAGGCCACGACAGCCACTGCAGACAGCCCCAGGAAGAAGCCAGGCCACGACAGCCACTGCAGACAGCCTCAAGGAAGAAGCCAGGCCACGACGGCCACTGCAGACAGCAGTGAAAGAACCCAGCCGGGGAAGAAAATAAAGGACTTGAGTTCATGGATGCTGACCCTGTCACAGGGCTCACCTAGATGGGCCTCCTCCACTCCTCCGCACTAAGGACAGTCACTCTCCCAAAAAGGTTACCCGGACCATCAGAGGAACCTGAGCTGGGATGATCTGGAAGTGGGAGACAGAGGCCTGGCAGACTTTGCTGTGAACTGGCAGGCTGCTTTGGGGCGCTCGCATCCCCTCTGTGGATCTTTGGGCACCCTGGTTCAGTTGGTCTAGTTAGAAGCATGGGGCTGGGCTGTCGAGTCTTGGCTGGGCAGCAAATTAGCTGCCCTTCTGGTAAAGCCACTTAACTTTTTAAGCCAGGTTATCTGAGAACAAAGTGGCTGCTCCACAAAGCAGTTATTAAAATTAAAATGTGATGAGCCCCCAGACAAGGGTAGCCACACGCAAGGCTAACACGTGGCAGTGCCAGGAATGGGCACAGGTGAGGACCCAACCCCCACCTCACGGCTCTCTCAGTGGCACACATCGAAGCCAGACAAAGTAAAACCCCCAGGCTTGCTCACATGGAGGGGACATATCACCACAGCTGCCATGGATGAAGTGACTCCAGGGACTGGGCCTCATGCGCAGTGCTGACCACTCATTGTCCAATGTGGCCTACTGAGGCAGAAGCTGCAACTGGTCCCCCTTTACAAATTAGTTGAGCATCCTGGCCAAGGTCACACTGCTTCTAAGTTTCAGAAAGATATTACCAAAGGTATGGACTTTCTTTTTCTACTTTTTATATTTATATATATCTTTTTAAAAATTTATTTTTATGTGTATGAATGTACTGTCTGCATGTAGGTTTGTGCACCTGTGTCGTGCAATGCCTTGGAGGTCAGAAGAGGGTGTTGTGATTCCCCTGGAACTGGAGTTAAAGATGGTTCTCAGCCGCCATGTGGATGCTGGGGCTCAAACCCGGGTCCTCTGCAAGAGCGGTCGGCGCTCTTAACTGATAGGCCATCTCTCCAGCCCCCTATTTTTTGGTCTTTTTGAGACAGGGTCTCCCTTTAAGTCCCAGCTGTCCTGGAGCTCGCTATGTAGATCAAGCTAAATCACAGAGATCCGTCTGCCTCTGCCTCCTGAGTGCTGGGATTAAAGGTGTGTACCATTATGCCTGGCCTAAGATGGTTCTTAGTAGCTATGTGGGTGCTGGGAATCGAACCCGGGTCCTCTGCAAGAGCAGTCAGTGCTCTTAACCGCTGAGCCATGTCTCCAGCCCAGGTATGGGCATTTAAACCTGTGGTTCTCAGCCTGCACTGGGAACCTGGCGTCTGCAAGAGCTACAACATGAGCCCTGACACAGCCCTTCTGCTTGCCCCAAGGCACAGTGCAGAAGCTGGAGGGGCAGAAAGAGCCAAGAAGAGCCTCAACCACCAGGGGGCATGGATTTGAGTAGAATCATCCCACCCCTCTGCTCAAAACCCAGTAGGGGTCTTGTCTTATGTAACAGGGTGGGACAACCTGTATTTGCCACTGAAGTCAGTGAGTGGGTACCTGCCCCTCCTTCTCTGGGGCTTGTGTTCAGCTTCCCTAAGCAAGGAGCTGGTTACCTAGGGTCCCCTCTGTCATACTGCTGTGCCCAGTGTTCCCCACTAAGTCCTAGAGACTGTGGGAACCTAGGGCACCACTCAGGGCCTCGGATGCAGACTTCCACTAGGCACGGTCAGCTCCTGGACTCACACATGGTAAGAGACCAGGCCTCTAGAGGCGGGCTGCTTAGGCTCAAATCCTGGATAGCAGTCGCAGGAGTGTGAGCTTGGTGACGTTTCTTAACCTCTCTTTGCCTCGGTTTCCTCCTCTCTTAAATCAGCATGCCATCTGCCTGCCTCGGAGGATGACTTATTAGTGTGAAGTAAGTTAATTTGTGTGAAGCAGGCAGGCAGCGCATGACACTGAAGAGCTCTCAATAAACGTCAGCTATTCTGACGATTCTCAGGCCTGGGGCTCTGGATCAACCTTAATGAAGTGTATATCAGGAAAGGGTATAGAGTCCAGGAGGAAAGAAAAAAGCACACAGACAACAGAGCCAGCTTGACTGCTTTTTTGTGAAGCCATAAACCAGGCCAGCACTCCCCAGAGGGTGCCCGGAAAAAGAGATCAAGCCAGCCGGGGAACAAATCATACCAAGCCACCCCACTGCAGGACGAAGAGCCTTCCGTTTCTTGGCTCACCCTCCCTATTCAGTGGCAGAGCCTCCTGCCGTATTAGTGCAGGAAAGAACACGTTGCAGGGACCGGGGCTAGAGCAGCCCCTCCCATCACTGAGCACAGGGACAGTGTGCAGGGAGGCTGGGGACACAGGCCTCTCCTGCCCAGATCCTGCTGGCAACAGCCAGCCTTAGCCCTGTGCCCTTCCCAGTCCTTCAGGTCTCGGTCAGGGACAACCTTCCTGGCTGAGCCCAGAGCCCAGCATTGGCCTCCCTGCCCACTTGCCATGCCCGACCCTGCTCCACTTCCTTTCACAGCCTCTGCACTTGGCTGCACAGCCCTAACACCATCCTCACTGGGATGAAATGTCAGCTCTGTGAGAGCTGAACTTCATCCATTTCCATTTCTCCATGCCTGGGAGCCTAGCACAGAACTTGAGACACTACAAATGTCCAATGAGCAAATGTCCCCAAAGCACCCAGATTGAGTCCCAGCAGGGACTTGCGTTCATCTTGCCTAACCACAGCCTGGGACTCCCCTTTCCATTGCTCCTGCCCCGTCCTGAGGACAGACCCTCCATGGAAAGTCTCAGTAATAACCCCTATCCCAAAGACGATTCTGGGAGCTCCACAGAGCCCAGAGGAGCTCGCTGCCTGCCCAGCAGGATTTCTTTCACCCAGTGAAAAATGGTTCTTGTCTGGGAAGAACACAAACTCCATCCCTCCCTCCGCTGTCTTCGGGAGGATCACTGGGGAGACAGGCCCAGCTGCCTGTGAACCATCCTGATGCCCAGCC
Organism: Rhizomys pruinosus; assembly: GCA_009823505.1. NCBI lineage: Eukaryota > Metazoa > Chordata > Mammalia > Rodentia > Spalacidae > Rhizomys > Rhizomys pruinosus. The sequence goes on along the minus strand of VZQC01013953.1, from coordinate 117,130 downwards.
TCACATGAGGAACTTAACTCTATTGTGCCTTTGCTTGCCCATCTGCAAAACACGGGTGTGGCCCATGGGAGGACAGCTATGGCCAAGTTTCAGACCACCCAGTCCAGCAACCCCTCTCTGAATGTGCACCCATGTCTCCTTCAGGCAAGTGTCTATTGTGTTCTGAAGCCTATGTGTATCAAGCAGTGTCCCCCAGTGCTTATAGACATTCCCCAGTACGAGGCAGTCACAAGCCTGGGAGGCAAGTGCTAGCACCGCACTTATTTTCCCATGAGAAACATCAGCTGGTCGGTGTAGAGACAGAGCTGGGGTCACTCAGAGGCCCTGTGTACCTTGAAGAAGCCGATGATGCCCACGCCGTAGGCCACACAGTACTTGTCCAGCAGCTCCCGGTTCCAGGCATCCAGGTTGACATATTTGAGGATGTTCTCATAGATGATGAGGGCGAAGCGGCCACGGCCCTTATCTGTGAGCGTGGGCATGTCCCCCTTGCCCGGTGCAATCTCTGTTCGGTACTTGAAGCGGCTAGACTCCAGGATGGCTACCACCTCCTGGCCCAACTGCGAGTAGAGGCTCTCCACGAACACCAGCACCAGCGGGTCTGCTCGGGAAGGGGTGGCAGCCTGCACAGGCTTGAGTGGCAGCAGGCGGCTGGGGGCCACGGGCGGAGGGTCTCCACAGTCAGACTCAGGGCCATCTGCCGAGGGTTCGAGGCCTCGATTCCAGCCATATAGGTAGTAGGCAGACACAAAGACACTGAACAGGCAAAAGACAAACAGCAGGAAAAGGACAGCCTGTGGGGACAGGTGGCGACACAGCCTCCGGAGGCATGCCAGGGCAGGCATCCTGCCCCCAGGTACCTCGCTGGCCCTGCCTGGCCTGGTGTGGCCTGACCACCCCAAGGCCCCACACAGGAGCCCCGAGAATTGTCCACAAGCCGAGAAATTCACAGACTCAGAAGTGAGGCGCTCAAAGGGAAGTGGGACAGAGGATATGGGCCCCGGGCCCTTTCCCCCAGCCAGGGGCGCAGTCTGTGGGCTGGTCTGGCTCCTTCCTTCCTCTGCGCCCCTTTATGTCACCATTGCAAACCCCCAGGTGGTCCGGTGCAGAGCAGAAGTGCCCCAGGGCTTCAGGGCCTCCTGGGGGTGCTAAGCAGCAGGCTAGAAGACACGAGGCAGGCCAGGGGGTGCTGCATGCCGCTCTGTCAGTTGGGCTCACTAGGTGAAGGCTGTGGAAAGAAGGAGAGAATCAGACGGGGTTATCAGGGCCAGCTGACCACAGGTGCCTAGGTCCTGACAAGGCAGACCTGTGTCAAGGACTGCCTCCCAACCTGAGGCAACCATGTTCTCATCTCTCTAAGCCTCAGTCTTCTTGTGTATGAAATGGGGCAGACAATATAAAATCCAACAACATACAGAAACCACTCAGAATGTACCCCACACAGCATCTGCAAATGTTACTTTTCATTATTATCAGGCTAAGACTAGCCCAAAAAATCCAGAGGCAAAGATACATTATATAATTGCAAGTAGGGCTGGAGAGATGGCTCAGCAGTTAAGAGCACTAGTTGCTCTGCAGAGGACCCAGGTTCAGTTTCCAGTACCCACTAGCAGCTACCAACTATCTGTAATTCTAGTTCCAAGGCATGTGATGCCTTCTGGCCTCTGCAGGTATTGCATGGCACAGGTGCACTTACATACAAGCAGGCAAAATTACAACAACAAACTATAAAAGGTGTGTAAAACGCATAGGGAAAGGCAAAGGAAAGATATTTATGGGGCAGGGATGCTAAAGCCAGGAAAAACCAAAAGAAGAAGAACGACCGAACATTCGACGAAGCACAGACCGGACAGCCACGACAGACAAGCCGAATAAGACGAATTAATACTAATACTCCTCCCTCCCGCCTCCTCCTCCTCCTCCTCCTCCATTTCTCTTCCCTTTCCTCCACCAGCCTTTGTTCTGAGTCACCCAGCAATCCATCCAACAGACAAGAGGACCAAATCCCTAACAGAAGCAGCCAGAGCAGGAACCCAACCCCGGGCTGTGTGGGAAAGCCTTGAGGAAGTCACTACACCTAGGAACATCAGTAAAGTCAAGTAGCGAGGTCCCTTCCACGCTGGGCTAGGGCCAAGGGTGAAGAGAGCACTTATGTCTACAGGGCCTAACACAGGAGGACTCAAAACCTGGTGTGGTAAGCATGCCCTCTTCAGAGGCGGCAACCCTGAACACCAGATGACCAAACCCCTGCCTGAGCATCCATGGGACAAGATGCAACTTCCCCCACATTGGGCCTTGTCCACACAGACAGCCAGAACTCTGGATTCCAGCTTTTTCCTCAGCCGATCCCTACCAAGGGATTCCAGGCCAGGACACCCATCCTGCTAGAAAGAGTAAGCAGAGACCACACGCATGCTTTAAAGGCCCCAATTCCCACGATCCCACAGTAGCCCCAGATACCACTCTCCAGCCCCCATCACATGAGTGAAGCCACAAGGATTTCCCACCAATCCAAGGAGCACCTTCTCATAGGCCACCACTGAACAGCTGGCCAGAAAGCTCCCTAGGCCTGCATGGAAGTGCGAGAAACTGGACGGGAGCAGACAGATGTGGAATTGGTATCTCAGGCTTGGCTCTATGGGGGAAGCTCACTTATCTCCTCCCAGGCCCAAGACTATCTAATGTGCTCGCCATGGTACCACAGAACAGAAAGCCAGCAGCTGCTGTCATGGAATTCGTCCTAGAAGCAGTCATTGTAAAAGTGTGTAAAGATTTCCCCATAGGAAGACGGGACAAGCAAGAGAGTGAAAGGAGATGGGGGGGGGGCAGGGGTGAATGAAAACATGTAAGGAAAAAAAGAAGTATGTGTGACTGAAATGTGAATGAAAAAATGTGACTGGAGAGATGGTTCAGCAGTTCAGAGCACTGGCTGCTCTTACAGAGGACCCAGGGTTTGGTTCCCAGCACACACATGGTGGCTAACAACCATCTATAACTCCAGTTCCAGGGGATCTGGTACTCTCTTCTCTGCAGGAATTGCATGACACAGGTACACTGACATGCAGGCAAGACACACATAAAATACAAAATTTTTAAGTTAAGATTTAAAAAGAAGAAAGTATAATGATATATATGCATGAAAATTCCATAATTAAAGCCATTATTTTGTATATAAACTTTAAAATAAACATAACGCGGCTGGAGATATGGCTCCGTGGGTAAAAGTGCTTGCTGGGCAAGCCTCACCACCTGACATGGATCCCCACAACTCAGGTGGAAAGCCAGATGTGTGCGTTGGTAATCCCAACGTTCCTACAGCAAGATGGGAGGCTCAGGCTGGAAATCACTGGGAAGCCTGTGGGCCAGCTAGCGTGCAGTGTGCAGCGTGCAGCGTGGAGGGGGACAGCAGGGGAACAGCAGGGTGACAGACCCTGTCTCAGGAAATAGGGTGGAATCCTGGAGGCTGTCTTCTGACCTCCACACGCATGCCAGCACATATACACACCTACACACACACACATGCATACCACTGCATGTGCATACCTACACTCACACACATGCATACCACTGCATGTGCACGCCTACACTCACACATGCATACCACTGCATGTGCATGCCTACACTCACATACATGCATACCACTGCATATGCATGCCTACACTCACACATACATGCATACCACTGCATGTGCACGCCTATACTCATACACAAACCACTTCATGTGCACACCTACACACACACACGCATACCACTGCATGTGCATGCCTACACTCACACATACATGCATACTGCTGCATGTGCACGCCTACACTCATACACACATACCGCTGCATGTACATGCCTGCACTCACACACACATACCACTTCATGTGCACACCTACACTCACACATACATGCATACTGCTGCATGTGCATACCTACACTCACACACACATACCACTTCATGTGCACACCTACACTCACACACACACACGCATACCACTGCATGTGCATGCCTACACTCGCACGCATACCACTGCATGTGCACGCCTACACTCACATGTATACCACTGCATGTGCACGTCTACACTCACACATGCCACTGCATGTGCATGCCTACACTCACATGCACGACACTACATGTGTACACCTACACTCACACATATACACGTGCCACTGAATGTGCACGCCTACACTCCCACATACACACATGCTACTGCATGTGCATGCCTACACTCACACATACATGCCACTGTGTGTGCACACCTACACTCACACATACACACATGCCACTGCATGTGCACGCCTACACTCACACACACATACCATAGCATGTGCACACCTACTCACACACACACGTGCCACTGCATGTGCATGCCTACACTCACACATACCACAGCATGTGCATGCCTACACTCACACACATACCATAGCATGTACACACCTACTCACACACACACACACACACGTGCCACTGCATGTGCATGCCTACACTCACACACATGCATACCACGGCATGTGCACGCCTACACTCACACACATGCCACTGCATGTGCACACCTACACTCACACACATATGCATACCACGGCATGTGCACGCCTACACTCACACACATGCCACTGCATGTGCACACCTACACTCACACACATATGCATACCACGGCATGTGCACGCCTACACTCACACACATGCCACTGCATGTGCACACCTACACTCACACACATATGCATACCATGGCATGTGCATGCCTACACTCACACACATGCATACCACAGCATGTGCACGCCTACACTCACGCACATGCCACTGCATGTGCACACCTACACTCACACACACACATGCATACCATGGCATGTGCACGCCTACACTCACACACATGCCACTGCATGTGCACACCTACACTCACACACACACATGCATACCACGGCATGTGCACGCCTACACTCACACACATGCCACTGCATGTGCACACCTACACTCACACACACCCATGCCACTGCAGGTGCACGCCTACACTCACACGCATACCACAGCATGTGCATGCCTACTCTCACACACACACATGCCACTGCATGTGCACGCCTACACTCACACACATGCATACCACAGCATGTGCACGCCTACACTCACACACACTTCTTAGCCACCATACGGGTGCTAGGAATTGAACCTGGGTCCTCTGCAAGAGCAGTCGGTGCTCTTAACCACTGAGCCATCTCTCCAGCCCCCATACAAAGACTTTTTTTTTTTTTGGTCTTTTCGAGACAGGGTCTCCCTGTAGCCTCAGCTGTCCTGGAACTCGCTCTGTAGACCAGGCTGGCCTTGAACTCACAAAGATCCGCCTGCCTCTGCCTCCCAAGTGCTAGGATTAAAGGCGTGAGCCACAATGCCCAGCAAGCATACAAAGACTTTTTAAAAATATTTTTTTGTCGGGCCTCAGGATGCAGATGCAGGTGGATCTCTGTGAGTTCAAGGCCAGCCTGGTCTACAAAGCAAGCTCCAGTCCAGCTGGGGCTACAGGGAGATAAAAAAGAATGAACTCATGTTGTGTGCTCTCAAGGCACTCACTCTACTGACTGCGCTGTCTCCTCAGCCCTCGCCACATCCATATGAATGTTTCTGTTAACTATTTTATTTTATGTATGGGACAGAAACCAGTACTAAACACACAAACCATGTTAACATGCAATGCTAACACAAGCAATGTTAACACTGCTTTTCATTTTCTGACTTTTGTTATATGAGGAGCTGGTCCTGCCTATGCTGTGACACCCTGTGAACCCGAGCAACCCTATGCCTCTCTGGGCTTTCTGCCTGTTGGAGGAGCCTTGGGGCTCTAAACTATCCACAGCCCCCGGGAAGCAGAGGTTGTCTGTTGGGAAAGCAGACATCTGCAGGGCAGAGGAGCAAGTGTGAGAGCTGGGAAAGGAAAGGGGATCTGAAAAAACGAGTGGGATTTGACCTATTAAGAGGGATGGGGGGACAGAGGAAGGCCTGGAGGAAGCCAGAACAAGAAGGGCTTGGCACCGGTAGGAGGAGATAAGCTGTGCGAAGCTTCCCAGGGCTCCCTGCAGCGCAGGCTAGAGCAGAGCAGAAAGGCTGTGATAGCTGGTCTCCTGTTCACCAGTAGAAAATCCTGGCCCGGCCCCACCCCACATCAGGCCAACACAGAAGCACAGGGCGAGGGACCTGGGGGGAGGGATGTCCTGGCAGGCCTGACCACGCCCCACAGAAGGGGCAGAGGTGAGCCTGAGTGTGTGTCACTGACCTCTGTCTACCCCATTAACAGCCTTTCTGCCTGCTAATGATGCAATCTGTGGTCTTAGGCATCTGAGGGTCAAGGGCCTCTGTGGGAATCTGACATTTTTCAGATACTAAAAATATGCACATCTAAAAAATGTCTATGGTTGCCAGGGGCTGGGGGTTGGAGGGCTGACCTGGCAGAGCGCAGAGGGTTCTTAGGGCAGTGAGACCACTCTGTGCAATGCTATGATGGTGAGTGTGTCACCACAAACTTGTCCTAATCACAGACTGTGCAACCCCAGGAGTGGGCCCTGCTGTGAATGGAGGCTCTGGAATGGTGATGTCTGGGTCTGCAGGCATGTCAGCTAGAACAATGTACTACTCTGGGGAGGGGGGGTCCCTGATAACAGGGGAGGCTATATGTACAGCATGAGACTCTACCCTATCGGTCTTGCTGTGAACATAAAACTGCTCTGGAGAAAAAAAAATAAAAAGCACAGCCAGCCTTTAATCTCAGCACTCCAGGGGCAGAGAGAGGCAGGCAGATCTCTATGAGTTCAAGGACAGCTTGGTCAACAGAGAGAGTTACAGGCCAGCAGGTGCTAAAAAAAAAAACCAAACATGTAAATTGGATCAGGAAGTGTCTGAGTGGGTAGGGGCCCCTGCCGATTCTGTAGAGGACTCTACTTCAGTTCCCAGTAACCCATGTCAGACAGCTCACAGTCACCTATAACTCCAGCTCCAGGGCATCCACCCCCCCACCACCACACACATATGTATTCCCAAACAAATTAAAAAAAAAAAGATTTAATTTAATTTAAGACTGGGTCTTACAATATAGCCCTGGCTGGCATGGAACTCACTATATAGACCAGGTTGGCCTGGAACTCATAGAGATCCCTCTGCCTCTACATCCTGTATACTGAGATTAAGGCCTGTACCACCTGGCCAGATCTAAAAATAAATCTTTTTTAAAAACTTTAAAAAACATATATGCACATACATTGTAAAATGAGACTATTGCAAGGAATTCAGACCAGGTGCACAAGCCTGCGCATGGACTGGAGGATCCCAGAGTAAAGAAGTCTTCTGGTTACATGTGCAAGGCCACAGCTAGGCGGCTTCAGATCAAATTGTGCTCACCTAGGAGCTGTGTAATCCTGAACAATTTACTTAGCTTCTCAGTACTCAAGTTTCCTGATCTGTAAGCCAAAGCAATTACATACTCCTCATTTGTGAAAATGAAATGAGTTGCTACATCCAACACTCAGAAGCACGCCTTGCACACCCCGCTGAGCTGTCTGCTGCTGTTGGCGGGCGGCGTGTGCTCACAATGATCCCTCACAATGTGGACAACAGCTTAGTTCACACTGCACAGCAGAGCTCATCTCTCTGGCAGCTCTGGAATCTAGCTGGGACAAGTGCTGGTTTCACAGAGGAAAAGCAAGTGCCAAGGCGCCTGCCCTGTGTCCTGGAGGCCTCGGCCAGTCCAGTTCTGTTGCCCCTCTTCTTCCCCAGAGGGCTAGAGAGACAGCCACAAAACAACAGGCTAACGAGATGGGGACATAATACACTGTCAGGATCACCAAATCTCCTGGGGTAGGAGGGCCCGGTCACCTTGTAACAAAGCACTGACTCCCAGGTCATTGGCAAACTCCCTACCACCCATCAGCCACCACGTTCCACCCAGCACCAGCCATTGGAGGCTCTTCTCATTTCCTGTGGCCTGAGAGGCAGAGCTAGAGAATGTCTATCGTCTCTGGAATCCCCAAGACTTCAAGCACAGCTGGGGTGAGGGCCTCAGTGCCCCCTGCACCCTGAGCAGTTTTTCCTAAACCTCAGCCTTGCTCTGCCAGCCATGTTGGTCAGGCTTTACTCACAATGTTCCCAGCACCAGAAACACCTTGCCAACCTTGAGACACTCACTTTCACTTTCCAGTCTTTCACTTTCCAGTCTTTTCCAGGCACCCCCTTCCCACCCTGAGGCCCATCCCTCAGGCTCCGAACACCCACCCGCACCCCGCTGAAGGGTAGAAACCAGAACCCTGGAGGGCAGGCGTGTGTTCTCTGGTTAAGTGGCTGTTTTCCTTCATTTGGGAGATTTCCCCTAACAGAACTTTCTAACTTCTCTTTCAAAAGAGTATGTCCAAGAATAGGAAGGCTGTTCAGCAGATAAGCACTCATCACACAGACTCCAGGCCCGGAGTTCAAACCCCCAGCACCCACACAAATACCCACCTATAATCCCAGCCCTTGGGAGGCAAAGACAGGATAGTCTAATGGGTAAGCTCTGGGTTGGAATGACAGATCCTGCCTCAGTCCGTAAAGTGGAACGTGATCAAGGAAGACATCTGACATCAACTTTTGGCCTCCACACTCGACATGTACCTCCACACACGTGCACCCCTCTCTCAGGCCATGTCCCAGTAACAACAGCACAGGTCCCTTGCCAGCTGCCATCCACTGAGGCCCTGTCCAGCACCTGACTGCAAGAGGCCCTAGAGAATAACCTTCATTTCCTTCCTTCTCTCTCAAGCCCTGGGTGTCGCACAGAGGTGGGACCAGGTCTGAGTCACCATGGAAGCGCGCCCACGTCCCCTGGAGCCAGGTCCCTACTATCTCCAGATATAATGAGTAGCTGTTATTATCCTCTATCCACAGACAAGCAGAAGACAGTTCCCAGGTAAAGCTTCTTGATGGTCACATGGAAAACACTAAAGCTTGATTCAAACATCTTTCTTCTGACTTTGAGTTGGTCTTTCACTTCTCCACCAAACCCGGGAATTCCTCTAATAAAACAATAGCGGCACAATTCCAGGCGTCATCATGACGGCTACTGGCACCACTCTGAGGTCACGCCTTGCACTGGGCTTAACAGCTTTTATGCCTTATGTCATCATCCGCGCTTACAGGTGAGGAAAATGAGGCATAGAGAACTGTCACTTTCCCCACGTCACACTGCTAGTCCATGACACTGCTGAAGTCTGAGGCCAGAGCCCATGACAGGTAGTGCTCCAGATGAGAGGGAGTCCTCCAGAACGACGGTGGCCGAGCAGGTGAGAGGGAGTCCTCCAGAACGACAGTGGCCGAGCAGGTGAGAGGGAGTCCTCCAGAACATGGTGGCCGAGCAGCGGGAGAGGGACGCCGTCACGGAGGCTCCCAGCCTCAGCAGACTCCACGGTACTCTCCCAGGCCCAGGCCCAGGTGCTGGAGATAATGAATGAGATGCTCTGGTCGCCATGGAGATGCCATGGCAACCCAGCACTTTTGGGAAATACCACGGTAACTGTGGCCATGCTCTAGAGTTGAAAGTCATTCCCTCCTCAAAGTGCTATGGTCTCTGCAACCTCACAGCACCTGGGGGACCCATAAGAGAATGGAGGACTTATGGGAAAAGCTATTGAAAGTGCTGCATCAGGACGAAGGGCAACCAGCCTGAGCCCCAGGCGAAGTAGGTTCAGGAGTGAGATCAAGAGAGCCCCAAGAACAAAGATGGGGGTGAAGTGCGCCCAACAGTGCAAATCACTCTGGAGCCACTGTGTGTCAGCAGGTCCTGGAAAGCCCCGTGTGCTCACCCTTCTCCCAAACACCAGCGACAGCAGGGCAGAGCCGCACTCAGAGGCTGAGGCATAGACTGAAGGCAGCCTGCTTGACTGGATCCTGGCTTCATTGCCCACCTGCCCATGACTTTTCTACAAGTCTCTCGACCTCTCTGACACTCAGTTTCCCTTCCTCTCCTGGAAAAAAAAGGTAATCATTCTTTTATGTGATGGCTGGGTACAGTGGCTCAGGAGGCTGAAGCAGAAGGACTAAGGAGATTTTCAAAACTAGCTTGGGATACAGAGTAAGACCCTGTCATTTTTGTTGTTTTATTCTTTTTTTTTTTTTTTTTTTTTTGAGGCAGGGTCTCCCTTTAGTCCCAGCTGGCCTGGAGCTCACTACGTAGACCAGGGTGACCTTAAACTCACAGAGATCCGCCTGCCTCTGCCTCCCAAGTGCTGGGATTAAAGGTGTGCACTACCACACCCAGCCTAAGACGGTTCTTAGCCACCATGTGGGAGCTGGGAATCAAACCTGGGTCCTCTGGAAGAATAGTCGGCCCTCTTAACCACTGAACCATCTCTCCAGCCCCTATTCTTTCATTCTTTTTAACTGTGTGTGTGTGTCTGTTTGTGTCTGTGTATGTGTACAGGTATACACTCACATAGTAGAGTGCAAGGACACCAGAGGAGGACACTGGCCATCCTCTGTCACTGTCCAGAGGACACTGGCCATCCTCTGTCACTGTCCAGAGGACGCTGGCCATCCTCTATCGCTGTCCAGAGGACACTGGCCATCCTCTGTCACTGTCCAGAGGACACCGGCCATCCTCTATCGCTGTCCAGGAGGACACTGGCCATCCTCTGTCACTGTCCAGAGGACACTGGCCATCCTCTGTCACTGTCCACGAGGACACTGGCCATCCTCTATCACTCTCCAGCTTATTCCCTCGAGACAGTCTTCCAGTGAACGTCGAGCTGGCCATTTATGGCTAGCAAGTTCCAGCATGATCCTCCTGTTTGTACCCCCCACCCTCCAGCACAAATAACCATGCCTGGCTTTTTCATGAGTGCTGGGATCCAAACTCGGGTCCTCAAGCTGATACAGCAAGCACTCTTAGCCACTGAACTATCTCTCCAGCCCCAGATCCTGTCTTGAGAAAAGGAAAAAGAAAAATAATAAAACTCTCACAAGATTACAAACCACATTCAGAGTCATATTCCTTAACTTTCCTGTGATCTTTCCAGAGGATCCTTTGATTAATTTTTCTGTGTCTTTACTTTATCTTAGCCCATAAACCTATACAATGTGTCTCAGAAAGAACCTTATGCTCCTGCTTACTGAAGAAAAGTTCTTTAATAAAAATAAGTACAACAGGGGCTGGAAACATGGTTCAGCAGTTAAGAACACTGGCTGTTCTTGCCAAGAACCAATCAGCTTTGGTTCCCAGCACCCATATGGCAGCTTACAACCAATCCAGAGGATCAGACGCCCTCTTCTGACCTCCAACAGCACTGCATGACATGGTACACTAATGTATGTGCAGGCAATACACTCATACACTCAAAATAATAAATAAAATATTTGAGGCAGGATCTCCTTATAGCCCTAGCTAGCCTGGAACTTGCTATGTAGACCAGGCTGGCCTTGAACTCATAAACACCTCCCTCTGCCTTCCAAGTGCTGTGATTAAAGGTCTGCACCACCACCCCCAGCTCAAAAAAAATTTTTGATTTACAAAATAAGCTGGGCATGGTGGCACACACCTTTAATACCAGCATGCGGGAGGTAGAGGCAGGCAGATCTCTGTGAGTTCAAGGCCACCCTGGTCTACAGAGTGAGTTCCAGGACCGCTGGGGCTACAGGGGGACCCTGTCTCAAAAAGACAAAAAAAAACAAACAAACCCCAAAACAATAATAATTAGTATTATTATACCAGAGCCAGACTTGGTATCTATAATAACAACACTTAAGAGTCTGATAGGAGAATCGTTCTAGGCCAGCTTGAATAAGAATGGGACGCTGTCTTAAAAAAACAAAATACAGCATGGGATACAAGTCTTAAAAAACAAAATAATGGAGCTGGAGAGATGCCTCAGTGGTTAAGAGCACCGACTGCTCTTGCAGTGGACCCAGGTTTGATTCCCAGCACCCACATGGCGATTAAGAACTGTCTTTAACTCCAGTTCCAGGGGAAGCCTACACCGTCTTCTGATTCTTCTGATCTCTGAGGCATTGCACAACATGGATGCACCAACCTTCAGGCAGACAGTACACTCATACACATAAAAAATAAATTAAAAGGGGCTGGAGAGATGGCCTAGCGGTTAAGAGCGCTGACCGTTCTTACAGAAGACCCGGGTTCGATCCCCAGCACCCACATGGCGGCCAAGAACCGTCTGAATCTCCAATTCCAGGAGAACTCCAGCTCCAGGGGAATCCGATGCCCACTTCTGACCTCCGCGGCATTGCACGACACGGGTGCACAGACTTGCATGCAGACAATACATTGATACACATACAGAAATAAATTAATAAAAAAATTTTTTTAATTAATTAAAAAAAATACTAGATGAAAAACATGTTTGGCAGAATGCATGAGCTCTGGTGGAGTGAGGAGGCGGGGGGGCACGGGTCTAGATTTGATTTGTAATGTAATTTTGTATGAAATGCACAGAGCTTCAATAAAACATTGGCTTTAAAAAAAAAAACAAACAACTGCTGGACGTGGTGGCACGAACCTGTAATCCCAGTACTCAGGAGGCAGGGGGATCTCTGTGAGTTCAAGGCTAGCCTGATCTTCAAAGTAAGTTCCAGGCCAGCTGGGACTAAAGGGAGACCCTGCCTCAAAAAATAAAATAAAATAAAAATACAGCAAGGGATTAAAGGCATAGTGGCATGTGCTTTTAATCCCAGTACTTGGGAGGCAGAGTTTGTGAGTTCAAGGCCAGCCTCATCTACACAGTGAGTTTCAAGACAGCTGGGGCTACAGGGAAATCCTGCCTGAAAAAGACCAAAGGGGGGGAAAAAAATACAGGGCTGGAGAGATGACTCAGTTAAGAGCACTGGCTGTTCTAGCAGAGGACCCTGGTTTGATTCCCAATAACCACATAGTGGCTTACAGCCATCCATAAGCTCCAGTTCTAGGGATTCTGACACCCTCTTCTGACCTCAGGCGTTGCACAACACGGGTGCACTTACATACATACAGGCAATACACTCATACCCATAAGATTAAAATAATAAATAAAACCAAAATATATCACTTCCTCTTGTCCCTGCCTTCACATGGATTACTTACACACACACACACACACACACACACACACACACACACACAGAGGAAGAAATAAAATTAAAAATAAAATGAAAAAGTAACTCTTTTCTTTTTTGAGACAGGGTCTCCCTATAGCTCCAGCTGGCCTGGAATTCACTGTGTAGACCAGGCTGGCCTTGAACTCATAGAGATCTGCCTGCCTCTGCTGGAATTAAACGTGTGTGCCACCACACCCGGCGAAAAGGTAACTGTTAAAGTGTATACTTAGCTGTCACTAAGGCACTTAATGCCACCCTCCGTCCCTTAGGAAGCCTGCCCCACTCTAGGGCACACACCACTACCTTCCCCCCCTCGCCGCCAGGCCAAATCTGGTCTTAGGTGTGCATAATGACATATGCCTTCACTTTCAGCACTGGGGAGGCAAAGACAGGTGGATCTCTGTGAGCTTGAAGCCAGCATGGTCTACATTAGGGAGTTCTAGGCCAGCCAGGGCTACATAGTGAGACCCTGCACTTGGTAGCACACCCTTTACTTCCATACCCAAGAGGCGGAGGCAGGTGGACCTCTATGAGTACAAGGCCAGCCTGGGGCTCCAGGGAGTGCTTTCTTAGCCAGGCATAGTGGTACCTATCTATACATGCAGCACTTGCACTTGGAAAATGGAAACAGAAGAAAGAGGACTTCAGGCCTTCCTTGGGCACACAGTGAGAGGTTTTCCTGGACTACAGAGACATTGTCAAAACAAACAATTCATAACAATTTCATAAGAAACTCTACATTTGCTTTAAAAAAAAAAACCCATAGTGAATCTGTGTTCTATAAGATACAGAGCAAGAGGTCGAGTTGAGCCAGGTTTGGTGGCACATGCCTTTAATCCCAGCACTCGAGAGGCAGAGGCAGGCACACCTTTGTGAGTTCAAGGCCAGCCTGGTCTACATAGTAAGTTCCAGGACAGCTGGAGCTACAGGGAGACCCTGTCTCTCTCTCTCTCTCTCTCTCTCTCTCTCTCTCTCTCTCTCACACACACACACACACACACACACACACACACACGCACACACACACAGTTCAAGTTACAGTGAAAAGGGACAAGCAGGGGGAAGGTAGCTTCAGGAACGAAGCCTGGCGCTGGAAGTGCGCTGGTGACTGGCCCACTCCCTCCATCTGTGTCTGTCTGTCACTCACTGAGGGGCCGGGCACAGCACCAGGTGGCAGTGCTGGCTCAGAGGCTCAGGGAAGGTGTCTAAAAGCTTCACAGGTGAGGGTTTTAGGTCCCCGTGTGGTGCTACTTCAAGGGAAGACCAGCGGACCTGAGTTCTCAGCACACATTTTATACCAGCCTGGGCCATTCACCTTCCAGTGCACACAGCCTTGCTCCGGTGCACACAGACAAGCTCACATACAACATATGCCAAATGGTGTCACCTCAGGCATCCAGGTCACGGGAACACTGAGAACTGAGAGGGAACACTGCAGGCAGCTCCACAGGATCTGAATGGTATGGCTTGGCCAGGGACTTGGAAAGACAGGGTGGTGGTCAGACAGGCCCAGACACTAGTTCCACACGCGCCCAGAGCCAAGCCCTGCAGCTGGTCGAGCCCCTCCCAGTCTCACACATCCCCAATCCAATCACACCACCTCCCACCACCCAGTCACACCCCACAGCTGAGCCACACCTCACAGCTACTGGCTTTAGCCTGTCCCACCCACCAGGGTCAAAGCAACCAAGAAAATCCTCTAAATTTGCTCCCAGCTGTGTGGGAGCTTCTCCAATGCAAGTGCAACCCTGGGAGGGCTAAACTCAGCAAAGCCCTTTTTGTTGGAATTTTTGGTGACCCCATCCCCCAGGATGCCACAGTGTTGCCTGGCCTGGAGCCAAGCTGCTGCCTGTCACCTCACCACCAGGGCTGCTATTCGTGGGAGACTGTGAGCTGTTTAGCTTAGGATCATGGGACCACCAGGGGCACAGTCCACTCTGCAGTGAATACACAGGGTGCTGAGGCCCTGAAGAGAAGAGAAGAAAGGGCCCCTGCACGGCTGTCAGGCAGGCACGCCGCGCTCCCACCTGCCTGCCCCTCTGCTTGTCCACTAAAGCACTGCCCATCCTCCTACACAGCCAGTCTCAGCGGGCGTCCTGCTCTGCCTGCACCTGAAGGAGGGCATCTTGGCATCTCCTCCTGCCTCCCATCTCCCCAGGGCTGAGTGATTTCCTGTCTCCAGCAGGTGCTCACGAGCCAGGAGCCCTTGCCAATTACCTTGCCTTCCCCTGAGTCTGCTGCCGAGTCTCAGCGTTAACTGCACTAATTACAGCCGTGCTTCCCTTTCCTAGACACCACACGGTGCTATTATCATCCATCCAGCAGCACTAGTGACCTCTATTCCCCCATTGCTCAGGTGAGGAACTGAGGCCCAAGAGGCTCTCGGCCTGTGGAGGCTGCCTGGAATCCCAGCACCGAGCCTGGCGTCTCTGCAGTGGCTCTCCACTTGCCTGGTGCTTGCCTAGTGCTCTGCACAGCTCATTTACACTCTCGCATCATCCGCTGTATGTGGGTCTTAACATCCAAGGACCCCTCTGGAAGCAGCCACACATACCCTCCCTCACTGTCTACCCTTGCTTCTGGGCTTAGGAATGTGTTCTGGGTCCCTAGCAGGCAAAGAAGGTCCAAGGAAACTTCAGAAGGCAAGATTGTCTTGCTTCCAGCAGGGCCTGAGCTGAAAGTTTATCTTTCTACCAGCTCTGAAGAAAGGTTTGCCAAGCAAACAAACGGGGGGGGGGGGGGGGNGGGGGGGGAGCCCTCCGGAGGAGGAGGAGGGGCAGAACCAGCATGCCCTAGGAAAGCCTTCCCCAAACAGGGCTTTCTCTGCCCACTCCCCCAGTCCGCCTCAGACCATCAACTTCATCCCAATTATTTTCCTTTGGTTCTGATCAAAAGGAAGTGTTCCAAGCACTACGGCCTCTCTGCTGACAGTCACTACCTTGGAGGGATCTCCTAGATGCTCCACTGGAGCCGTGCGGAGTGTCCCTGCTTTGCCTGTCACACTTGATCCTCACCCAGGAACGGGGTCACTGCATGCATACTTTACAGATGGGCAATCCAGGTTCAGAGAAGGCAAGTAACTGACTTAGAATGCACAGCTGGGTGGAGATAGAGCTAGAAGGGCCCTACCCAGCCCACTGGGGAGCCCCATCTGTAAACCCCCTCAGGCCCCCGCTCGGCATCCCGTGCCATTCATCACCCAGGTCCACAGCCAGGAGCCCAAGGCCTCTGACCCAGTTTCTCTAGCAATGGTGAGCTTCACCCCGTGGAGCCTGCACAGGCAGAGAGAAACATCGGGGTCTGCAGGAAGACAAGACTTCAGCCAGAGGAGCCTCATTCCCAGCCCAGGAACCCCATGGGCTATACATGCACTGTAGCCAGTGGGCCTCCTTCTAAAGAAGACATGGGGGTAGAGGTCAGAGTAGGCCACCTCAGCCAGAGGACAGTACCAAGGACAGTGGTGACCAGCATGCCTCCTGGGCTTGTTTGCACCAGTCGTGGCCTCGGTCACTCATCATCCATTCCCAGTAGAGCAAAGATCACTCTATGCCTTGAATTTCTCTGCTCTGCCTTTCTTTCCTCCAGGGAAGAAGGAAGTACCACCCCCTCCCACGTGCCCACACTGAAGGCTGCCAGACATTCCCCTGTGCTCTCGTGTGAGCCATACCAGCACCTCAGCTCTCTTCAGGCCCTAGACACTCAGAGGATGAGAGGACAGGGTCCCTTCCACCCAGCAGGTCGGAGCTGAGGACACCAAAGCAGGGAGCCATCTGTGTAGTCTCTTCCTTCTGAGCCCGTTTCCCCCAATGCATAGTACAACATGGTATGTGCACCATAGCAGAAGCACAGGACCTTCTTTGAGAAGCTAATGACAGTTGCTAGTTAACACTCAACTCAGACCTCAAACTCAGGTTGGTTGTGCCAGCCCCCACCAAAAGCCAAGTTAAAAACTTGGAAACTAGCCAGATGTGGTGGTACATGCCTTTAATCCCAGCACTCAGAAAGCAGAGGAAGGTGAATCTCTGTGAGTTCAAGGCCAGCCTGGTCTATATAGGAAACTCTTTGGCATATCCTGGTCTTCATGGTATAACAGGATCTCTTGGGCTGGAGAGATGGCCTAGCGGTTAAGAGCGCCGACTGCTCTTGCAGAGGACCCGGGTTCAATCCCCAGCACCCACATGGCGGTTGAAAACCGTCTTTAACTCCAGTTCCAGGGGAATTCGACACCCTCTTCTGACCTCCACGGCATTGCAGGACATGGGTGCACAAACCTGCATGCAGACAGTACATTCATACACATATGAAAAAACAAAAACAAAAACAAAAAACAGGATCTATTAGCACACATGTTACACCAGAGCACCTGGCGCTCACCACTCTAGGTCCCCAGAGACCTGGGAGAAATGAGCTGCTGAGCCTGCAGCTGCAGTGTAGTCTCCTGGCTGTCCCAGGGACTGCAGGGAAACACCCTGCAGCTGCGGTGTAGTCTCCTGGCTGTCCCAGGGACTGCAGGAAAACACCCTGCATCTGCATCTGCAGTGTAGTCGCCTGGCTGTCCCAGGGACTGCAGGAAAACACTCTGTATCTGCAGTGTAGTGGCCTGGCTGTCCCAGGGACTGCAGGGAACCACCCTGCAGCTGCGGTGTAGTCTCCTGGCTGTCCCAGGGACTGCAGGAAAACACCCTGCATCTGCATCTGCAGTGTAGTCACCTGGCTGTCCCAGGGACTGCAGGAAAACACCCTGCATCTGCGTGTAGTGGCCTGGCTGTCCCAGGGACTGCAGGGAAACACCCTGCATCTGCAGTGTAGTCTCCTGGCTGTCCCAGGGACTGCAGGGAAACACCCTGCATCTGCAGTATAGTCACCTGGCTGTCCCAGGGACTGCAGGGAAACACCCTGCAGCTGCAGTGTAGTCTCCTGGCTGTCCCAGGAACTGCAGGAAAACACCCTGCATCTGCAGTGTAGTCATCTGGCTGTTCCAGGAACTGCAGGGAAACACCCTGCATCTGCAGTGTAGTCACCTGGCTGTCCCAGGAACTGCAGGGAAACACCCTGCAGCTGCACTGTAGTCTCCTGGCTGTCCCAGGGACTGCAGGGAAACACCCTGCAGCTGCAGTGTAGTCTCCTGGCTGTCCCAGGAACTGCAGGAAAACACCCTGCATCTGCAGTGTAGTCATCTGGCTGTTCCAGGAACTGCAGGGAAACACCCTGCATCTGCAGTGTAGTCACCTGGCTGTCCCAGGAACTGCAGGGAAACACCCTGCAGCTGCACTGTAGTCTCCTGGCTGTCCCAGGGACTGCAGGGAAACACCCTGCAGCTGCAGTGTAGTCTCCTGGCTGTCCCAGGGACTGCAGGAAAACACCCTGCATCTGCACTGTAGTCTCCTGGCTGTCCCAGGGACTGCAGGGAAACACCCTGCATCTGCAGTGTAGTCTCCTGGCTGTCCCAGGAACTGCAGGGAAACACCCTGCATCTGCACTGTAGTCTCCTGGCTGTCCCAGGAACTGCAGGGAAACACCCTGCAGCTGCACTGTAGTCTCCTGGCTGTCCCAGGGACTGCAGGGAAACACCCTGCATCTGCAGTGTAGTCTCCTGGCTGTCCCAGGGACTGCAGGGAAACACCCTGCATCTGCAGTGTAGTCTCCTGGCTGTCCCAGGAACTGCAGGGAAACACCCTGCAGCTGCACTGTAGTCTCCTGGCTGTCCCAGGAACTGCAGGGAAACACCCTGCAGCTGCACTGTAGTCTCCTGGCTGTCCCAGGGACTGCAGGAAAACACCCTGCATCTGTACTGTAGTCTCCTGGCTGTCCCAGGGACTGCAGGGAAACACCCTGCATCTGCACTGTAGTCTCCTGGCTGTCCCAGGAACTGCAGGGAAACACCCTGCATCTGCAGTGTAGTCACCTGGCTGTCCCAGCGACTGCAGGGAAATACCCTGCATCTGCACTGTAGTCTCCTGGCTGTCCCAGGAACTGCAGGGAAACACCCTGCATCTGCAGTGTAGTCTCCTGGCTGTCCCAGGGACTGCAGGGAAACACCCTTCCTTCACATCCCTCAGCCACCACCTCCTTCCTCTCCTCTTTCCTCTCTCGTCCTTCTCCCTCAACAATCTGCCAGGGCAGCCTTGGGCCACCTCCCTGTGGCAGCCCAGGTTGCTAGGACACCTGCGGAACCTGCTTCTCTTCTTGACTATAGACAGAACCCTGTACCAGGCTCAGGGGCCTGCTGCACACCTAGACTGCACCCAGTGTGTGTCACACACACACACAGAGTACATGTGCACACATTCAGACTGGACAGAGCAGGGGACTGAGGATAACAGCAAAGACAGAGGAACCAGGGTGGGAACACCAGGACCATTAGAGCTCTGGGAGCCCAGCAGGGTGGGAACGCCAGGACCATCAGAGCTCTGGGGGCCCGGCAGGGTGGGAACGCCAGGACCATCAGAGCTCCGGGGGCCCAGCAGGGTGGGAACGCCAGGACCCCTCAGAGCTCTGGGGGCCCAGCAGGGTGGGAACGCCAGGACCATCAGAGCTCTGGGGACCCAGCAGGGTGGGAACGCCAGGACCATCAGAGCTCCGGGGGCCCAGCAGGGTGGGAACGCCAGGACCATCAGAGATCTGGGGGCCCAGCAGGGTGGGAACGCCAGGACCATCAGAGCTCCGGGGGCCCAGCAGGGTGGGAACGCCAGGACCCCTCAGAGCTCTGGGGACCCAGCAGGGTGGGAACGCCAGGACCATCAGAGCTCTGGGGGCACAGCAGGGTGGGAACGCCAGGACCATCAGAGTTCTGGGGGCCCAGCAGGGTGGGAACGCCAGGACCATCAGAGCTCTGGGGGCCCAGCAGGGTGGGAACGCCAGGACCATCAGAGATCTGGGGGCCCGGCAGGGTGGGAACGCCAGGACCATCAGAGCTCTGGGGGCCCGGCAGGCAGCTGCTCAGGAGCACTCGACTGCACTTCAATGGCTCCATACTCCTCGCTTCACACGGGTGCACATAATGCCAGAGCCAAGACAAATGGCCTTACTATCTGCATGGTCCTCTCCCAGGAGGGAGGGAAAGGAGGAAGAGAGGCCCGAGGGCACCCAGACCAACAACCCAGTTCCTGGAAGCCGCCAGCTCCTTCACCACTTCCCTTGCAGGGCAGCAGCCAGAAACCCTGGCCCTCCCAGGTCTATCCAGGCCTAGGGGTCCCCACAGCAAACAGGTGACCAGAGGTACCCTGAGAAAGCATGTCCTTGACCCTCAGAGTCTGCCTTCTCTGGTCTCTGTCAGGAAAGGTGGAACCCCTGACAGGAAGAAAGGCAACTGTATTCCAGTTCCGCCCGACTCCCCATGTGACCTCCCAGCCTCAGTTTCCCTACCTGTCCTGAGAAAAAGAAGAAAGACTGCTATGCCCTCTCCTCTCTGTACCTGCTGGCAGTCAAAGTGTCCACAACATTGGCTTTTGGCCCCTGCCCTTGCCCTAGCTGAGCTGACAGGCCCTTCCCATTGCCCCGCCCCGTAGAAAAGGAAGAAAGGTGACTGGTGGAGTTCGGAGGGTGTCACTGTCTCTGTGGGTGTCCACTTGCTGGAGCTGAAAAGGCCTCTTAGGGCCATGGCCCAGTGAGGAGAAGCCACTTGGCTCTGGCCCCATAGTGAGGTAGAAAAAGGCCAGGTGGGCCGGGCGTGGTGACCACGGCTTTAATCCAGCACTCGGGAGGCAGAGGCAGGCGGACCTCTGTGAGCTCAAGGCCAGGTGGGCCGGGCGTGGTGGCCATGCCTTTAATCCAGCACTCGGGAGGCAGAGGTGGCGGACCTCTGTGAGCTCAAGGCCAGGTGGGCCGGGAGTGGTGGCTACGCCTTTAATCCAGCACTCGGGAGGCGGAGGCGGCGGACCTCTGTGAGCTCAAGGCCAGCCTGGTCTACAGAGCGAGCTCCAGGCCAGCTGGGGCTACAGGGAGACCCTGTCTCAAAAAGACAAAAAAAAAATAAAATAAAATAAAATAAATAAATAAATAAATAAATAAATAAATAAATAAATGCAGGCAAACCTTTGGTACCAGCACTTGAGAGGCTGAGGTACAAAGATCGAGAACTCAAGTTCAGCCTGAGTAACAAATCTTTTTAGAAGTCTTCTGAGGCTGGGCATGGTAGTACATGCCTTTAATCACACCACTCAAGAGACACAGGCAGGTAGATCTCTGTGAGTTCAAGGCCAGCCTGGTTTACACATGTAATTTCTAGGACAACTGAGGATACAGGGAGACCATCTCAGAAAGACAAAACAAACAAACAAACAAACAAACAAAAAGTCATCTTTGGCCCACTGCCGGAGGGACACCCTAAAACTACCTTGGAAACGTGCTCTGCCAAAGCCTTGGGGATGCTGAGAGCCTGCAGGCCCCAAGGCCAGGGGCTAGGATGACTCAGGAAGAAGAAAGTGGGAGGCTGGAACCACAGAAGCCCCTAATCTCCTAGAGGCCTGGTGGGCACAGCATGGGCCTGCTGTGACCAAAGGTGCTTCTTGAAGGCACACATGAAAGCAGCCTGTCCTTCCAGACTTGCTCGGGCTTGTCACCACGACAAGAGCCTGCTGCCAACACACCTAGGGTGTGAGGGGGCTCAGTGCAGTTACAGGGAGGCACAGCTGACAAGAAGAGAGGCTGAGAGAGGCTGAGAGAGGGGAGTGTGGCTTCTCTAGAAAGAACCCTCACGGCTGTAGGGCAGAGACCAACACAAAAGGTGCAGGTGGCCTACTTCACAGAGGCTCCACTTAAAGGAGAACCGAGGTTTGTCTCGAACAGCTTCCGGGATCAGGAGAGCTGAGAGCTACACCAGGCACTACCCCCAGGGCCCTGTCCAGTGAAGCAAGCAAGTGTGGGATGGCTGGGTGCTAGCTTTGCCGTGCGTGCGTGCAGCAGGTGACTCCTCCGCACTGGGACACTGCCCGCCTCACTCGCGGGCGGCCCAGCTGCTCCTGGAGCCTCAGGCAAGCATCTCCTTTCTGGATTTCCCTTGTTCATCTGTAAAGCAAAGTTATACTTCAACACTAGCTCTGCCTAGGCCTCTTAACCCTCCACGGATGACTTGGGAGTGAGCATGGGAACAGCGGGCCTCGAGCTCACCCCAGAAGGGTACAACGGCCCAGCTCCCTGTCCTCCAGAATCCCACTGGGCCTGTGACCCAGACAGAACACACTGATGCCTCCCCCTCGACAACTGCTTTGCCTCTACGTTATCACGCCTGACTTCACAAATGGGGACACTACTTCATGGAAGTTAAGATGCATGCTTAACTCCCAGTGGGAGAAATGCTTAGCTGAGACTCAAACTGGCACCTGTCTTGGCTCCTAATACCCACACTCAGTGACATCCGCCACAGATAATCCCAACCCCACCAGGGCCTAGAAAACGCAGCGAGATCTTTGCACCTCCCACATTTCCTGGGACACAATGCTGAAGATAACGGGGTAGGGCAGCTGAGCAGGCAGGAGGGAGCAGGCAGGTGGGGGCAGGCAGGTGGGAGCAGGCAGGTGGGGAGCAGGCAGGTGGGAGCAGGCAGGTGGGGAGCAGGCAGGTGGGAGCAGGCAGCTGGCAGGTGGGAGCAGGCAGGTGGGAGCAGGCAGGTGGGGAGCAGGCAGCTGGGAGCAGGCAGGTGGGAGCAGGCAGCTGGGAGCAGGCAGGTGGGAGCAGGCAGCTGGGAGCGGCATGGGAGCAGGCAGCTGGAGGGAGCAGGCAGCTGGCAGCAGGAGCGGCAGGAGGAGCAGGCAGGTGGGGGGCAGGCAGGTGGGAGCAGGCAGGTGGGGAGCAGGCAGGTGGGAGCAAAAAAAGCAGGGAACAGGCAGGTGGGGACAAGCAAGCTGGGAGCGGCCAGGTGGGAGCAGGCAGCTGGGAGCAGGCAGCTGGGAGCAGCAGGTGGGGAGCAGGCAGGCTGAGGGGGAGCAGGCAGGTGGGGAGCAGAGGTGGGAGCAGGCAGCTGGCAGCGGATGGGGAGCAGACAGCGGAGCAGGCAGTCGGGAGCAGGCAAGGTGGGGAGAGCAGGCAGGTGGGAGGCAGGCCAAGGTGGGGACAGGCAGCTGGCAGGTGGGAGCAGGCAGCTGGGAGCAGGCCAGGGTGGGAAGCAGGCAGGTGGAGCAGGCAGGGTGGGACCAGGAGGTGAGGCAGGCAGGGGGAGCAGGCAGGTGGGAGCAGGCAGTGGGGTGGAGCAGGCAGGTGGGGCAGGCAGGGGCCCGGTGGGGAGCAAGGCGTAGCGGTGGGAAGTGGACAGGCAGGTGGAGCGTGGGGCAGGCTGGGAGCAGAGGGGGCAGGCGTGGGGAGCAGGCAGGTGGGAGCAGGCGGGGCCAGCGTGGGGGAGCAGGCAGTGGGAGCAGGCAGCGTGGGAGCAGGCAGTGGTAGCAGGCAGCTGGCAGGAGCAGGCAGGTGGAGCGGCAGGTGGACAAGGCGGGTGGGGACAGGCAGGTGGGGAGCCAGGAGCGAGGTGGGAGAAGCAGCAGGTGGAGCGAGGCGGGTGGGGAGCAGGCCAGGTGGGAGAGGCAGGTGGGGCAGGCAGCTGGGAGCAAGGCAGTGGGAGCAGGCAGGGAGCAGCAGGGGGAGGAGCGGAGGTGGGAGGCAGGCAGCGCAGGCGCTGGGCAGCAGTGCAGGAGTGGGGAGCAGGAGGTGGGGAGCAAGGCAGGCGGGATGAGGAGGTGGGGAGCAGGCAGCTGGGAGCAGGCAGGGGAGAGGCAGCTGGAGCAGGCAGGTGGGGGGAAGGCAGGTGGGAGCAGGCAGCTGGCAGGTGGGGCAGACAGCTGGAACAGCTAGTGGGCAGGCTGGGGAGCCAGGCAGCGGGGAGCAGGCAGGGGGGAACGCAGCTGGCAGGTGGGAGCAGGCAGGGCGGGAGGCAGGGAGGTGGGAGCAGGCAGGTGGGGAGGAGGCAGGTGGGGAGCAGGCAGGTGGGGAGCAGGCAGGTGGGGAGCAAGGCAGGTGGAGCAGGCAGGTGGGCAGGTGGGAGAGCAGGCAGGTGGAGGCAGGCAGGTGGGGAGCAGGCAGGTGGGAGCAGCAGACAGGTGGGGGCAGCAGGCAGGTGAGCAGGCAGGTGGGGAGCGGCAAGCAGGTGGGAGCTAGGCAGCTGGGCAGGTCAGGAGGAGCAGGCAGGTGGGAGCAGGGCGGGAGCAGATGGAGGAGCAAGGCAGGGTGGCAGGCAAGTGAGCCAGCAGGCGGGAGCAGGCCAGGTGGAGACAGGCCATGTGGGAGCGCAGGTGGGACAGGCAGGTGGGAGAAGGCAGTGGGAGCAGGCAGCTGGGGGGAGCAGGCAGCCTGCGGTGGGAGCAAGGCCAGCTGGCAGGTGGGGCGGAGGCAGGTGGGAGCAAGGCGTGGGGAGCAGGCAGCTAGCGGGGGAGGCAGGCAGGTGGGAGCAAGGCAGCTGGGAGCAGGCAAAGGTGGAGGAGCAGTCAGGTGGGAGGCAGGCAGTTGGGAGCAGCAGTGTGGGGATAAGGCACTGGGAGAGCTAGCTGGTAGCAGGCAGCTGGCAGCAGGCAGGTGGGGAGCAGGGCAAGGTGGGAGCCCAGGACTGGGGAGTAGGGCAAGGTGGGAGCCCAGGACTGGGGAGCAAGGCAGCTGGAGCAGGCAGCCTGGAGCCGGCAGGTGGGGAGCAGGCAGGTGGGAGCGGGCAGCTGGCAAGGTGGGAGCAAGACAGCTGGGAGCAGGCAAGGTGGGAGCAGGCAGTGGGGGCAGGCAGGTGGAGCAGGCAGGTGGGGAGCAGGCAGCTGGCAGGTGGGAGCAGGCAGCTGGGAGCAGGCAGGTGGGAGCAGGCAGATGGGAGCAGGCTCAGGTGGGGGAGCAGGGAGGTGGGAGCAGGCAGGTGGGGAGCAGGCCTGGTGGGAGCAAGGCGGTGGGGAGCTGGCAGGTGGGAGCAGGCAGCTGGCAGGTGGGAGCAGGCAGGTGGGAGCAGGCAGGTGGGAGGTGGGAGCAGGCAGAGTGGGAGCAGCGGTTGGGAGCAGGCCAGCTGGGATCATGCAGGAGAGCAAGCAAGGTGGGAGCAGGCAGCTGGGAGCAGGCAGGAGGGAGCAGGCAGCTGGGAGCAGGCAGGTGGGAGCAGGCAGCTGGGAGCAGGCAGGTAGGAACAGGCAGGTGGGAGCAGGCAGGTGGGAGCAGGCAGGTGGGAGCAGGCAGCTGGGAGCAGGCAGCTGGCAGGTGGGAGCAGGCAGCTGGCAGGTGGGAGCAGGCAGCTGGCAGGTGGGAGCAGGCAGCTGGCAGGTGGGAGCAGGCAGCTGGGAGCAGGCAGTGGGAAGGGAAGTCCATGGGCACTGGAAACTCTGCAGCCTGCCCAGGCAGTTGTCCACCACCATGGTCAATGTTCTCCACTAGCACACCACAGCCACCACCTGCTATTTCACATGAAACACTTCCTCACACCCCTGCTTTGGCATCACCGGACAGCCTTAGAAAAACATAATAGGCATTTCTTCCTCTAGTCTTAGAAGAAGTAAGTTGAGTTCCCAAAGACCAAGTGGCTTCCCCAAAGGCAGGCAGGGAGGTGGGGTCTGATGGTGAACTGAGCTGACTCCTTTGCTTCCCTGTGCAGAACTGGGTCCACTCCACAATCTCACCTTGGCAAGCTAGCCAGCCAAGGGGCTTTTATGGCAGCAATAAGCACACTTGAGCCAAGTCAGCGCTTTGTGAGTCATCTGAGCTTACAGCTCCCCATACCACTTGTAAGCCTGTACCATGACTGATCCCACTGTGCACATGGAACACTGAGGCTCCAGACAGTGGGCCATCATGCCCAGGATCACTAGGCCGCAAAGGGGCAGAGTTAGCATTCAAACCCAGGCTGGACAGCTCTAAGGTCTGAGACCTAACCCTCTGTAACTGCACAGCTCTATCTGGGAGGCTCGGCAGAAGAGGACGAGAGGTCAGACACCAGCAGTGAGAGTGCCTGGCAAGGCATGGCAAATCATGGTAACAGGACAAACAAAACTCGTGAGGAGCCACAAAGGGAGGCTGCTGTAAACATCTGTCTGGGCACTAGGCCAGGAGTCTCAACAAGGGACAAGGGGAACAGAAGGAGGTGAGACACAGGGAGTCCTTGGTCAAGTGCCTTACTTTCTCCAACGGACCTCAATTTACTTAGCTGCTATTGCAAGTCCCCGGAATATCTTCAGACCCTCTCCCGAATCCCTCAAGACCCTTGGACCTTTGGGAAAACAAATACTGCCCAGTGTTATCCTGGGACTCTGAAATGTCCTTGGGTGTCCTGGCACAGCCTGACTGCTGGAAAAGGCTTGCAGAAACACAGAGCTCGCCTGGCATGCCTGGGCCAGTCAAGTGTGGGTTGTTAGGGGGCCACATTCCGTTCATTGTCAAGCTCTCCACAGCTCCAATAGAGTGGGCACCCCCTGCCTGGACCCAGCCCAGGAGCCAAGGCCACATCCAAGTGCCCAGAGGAATGCCACTCTAGCCCAGGAAGTTCCTCCAGCCCTGTCCATAGCCCAAGCTGGTGTGTGTGTGTGTGTGTGTGTGTGTGTGTGTGTGTCATGGTCTCCCTATAGTCTCCCTTGAACTCACCGAGATTCACCAGTGTCTGCCTCCCAAGTGCTGGGATTAAAGGCTTGTGCACCACCACACCAGGCTCCATGGAAGGTTTTTGACCAATGGCATATTTGCATATGGTTTGATAGGACCCCTGAGTGCTGAGACTGGGGTAGTGAGATTCACTTCCTTTAGCGCCTGAGTGAAGAGAGGGCAGAAGAGGGAAGGTGCCTGGCCGTCCCACAACTCATCCTCAAGTCTCTGTTTCCCTTCTGCTTTCAGAGTGAGAACAGGGCCGGCCCTGGGCACCTTCTGTCCCTTCCCTGACAGAGAGTTTTTGTTGAGTTGGCATGGAAGCCTGCATCTCATACAGGTCTCAGGGAGTAGTCTTTTTCCTGTTTTCTATGGAGTCCTTGTCTCTGCACCCCAGTGGTCGGCCTTAGGGAAATTCGAGTGAAGGGCTTGGAATAGTAGGTGATAGCGAGGGAATTTAGCGACATACAGTGGTGGTGCGTCCCTGTAGTTGAGGCTGAGCCAGGAGGATCACTCAATCCTAGGAGTGGACGACACAGCAACCCTGTCTCAAGAAAAATAAAGACAAAAAAAAAAAGGTAGCCATTAGGAGCTGAACATGGTGGTACCCCTGCAAGTCCAGTTCTTGGAAAGCAGAACCAGAATAATGGCCACATGTTCAAGACCGACCTAGGCTACATATAACCCTGCCTTAAAAAAAAAAAAAAAAAAAGAAAGCACTTAGCTGGGCACATGCCTTTAATCCCAGAGAGATCCTAGGCCAGCCTGATCTACATCCAAGCCAGCTGAGACTAAAGGGAAACTCTGTCTCGACAAAAAAACAAAACAAAAAAAGCAACCCTCCCATGGCTCCCCATGGGATACACAGGTCACTGCTACTAAACAGCATCTACTCACTGGGTACAGTAAGTGCCAGGAATTCTAAGTGTTTTCTGCACGTTTCTCATTAACTTTCAAATTAACCCTGGGAAGCAGGAATTAGAATTGGCCCATTTATATAGATGAGAAAACAGAGGCTCAAAGAGATTCCGTCACTTACCCAGAGTCCCACAGCCAAGCAGCACGCCTGCCTGACTCTAAGGCCACATTCTTTCTTTTTTTATATTTTATTCTTTTTATTTTCTGTGTATGACTGTATTGCCTACATGTACGTAAGTGCACTAGTGTCAAGCAGTGTCCACAGAGATCATAAGAGGGTGTCAGATCCCCTGAAACTGAAGTTACAGATGGTTGTTAGCTGCCATCTGGGTGCTGGGAATCAAACCTGGTCCTCTGCAAGAGCACCCAGTGCTCTTAACCACTGAGCCATCTCTCTAGCCCCAAGCCCACATTCTTAACCACTGTGCTGCGTCATGTTCTCAAATGCTCCCTCTGCCCTCATAACTCTAGGCAGGGCAATACTGCTGCATACAGGAGAAAGGACCAAGATACAAAGCACCCCATTGCTAGCAGAGCCAGGACAAGGCCTGAGGCCCCAGCCTCTCCTCTAGCTCCCCCAGGCCCACTAGAAACGAAACTCCCTCCCACGAGGGATGCCAGACAGAGGGGCTGAGCCTCCACGCGACCCTGTGTCTTCTCTGTCAGGGGAAGGGAAAGGCAGGTTTGCAAAGAGAAGACAAAACCTACATCTAAGACAGTTGTCTCAAAACACTGTCAGAACTGGGGAGGGTCCCACAAGGCATACCTCACAGGCCATTAGCGAACAGGGTCCCTGGGGTCTCTCTACCAGCATATGCCCCGTCCCAACACAGCTGACCAGAAACAGCCACGTCTCTCCAAATCTGGTTGTCCTCAGCCTCCCCTGGCTCGGCAACGCTGTTCTTCCAGTTTCCCCGGCCAGCCCAGCAACACTGTTCTCACACCCGCACCTAATCCCTCAACAAATCTGTCAGCTCATCCTGCAAGAGAAATCCTAAAGCCACCTCTGGTGCCTGCACCCTCTCCACCACCGCAGTTGCCATCCTTCTTCACCTGGTGGCTGCAGCCCCCTCCTGCCAGGTCAGCTTGCACACACACACACACACACACACACACACACACACCCCACTCCCAGTCTCCTCCTCAGGAGGTAGCCGAGTGATCCCTGCATGGAGGGCTGATCTGGAGTCAGTCCTCAGCCCTCCAGCAGCTTCCCCTTTGCTCAGACCTAAGCAGCAAAGTCCTCCCTCTTAAGAGCCACGAAGCCCTTCCCTGGCCACCGTCCTGCCTTCTGCTTGCACAGCCACCCTGCTACCTGCCTAGTCTTGGCGCTCCCTCGCTCCTCCCAGACTTCCTCCTGAGACACCCACCTGCCTCGGCACAGTTGTGCACAGCTGGGCCCTCCAGTCATACCTGCTATCCCCAGCCCAGTTTTATTCTTCTCCAGGTACTTCTTGGCATTTAGCACATAGAATGTGTTGGTTTGCAGGTACCATCCTGCTGGTGGCGTGAGAGCCCTGAGACCTTAACAGGGACTTGGTCTATTGTGCACTGTTGAATCAACTCCTAGAAAAGGCTCTGAAATGAAGCAGATGCTCCAGTAAAACGTGTTGAATTTGACTACTGCCTCCCTCAGTCACACACACACACCCTCTGGAGGCTGGTACCACACCTGGGGCAGCCGAACCCCTGAGGTGACCAATTTTGGCCAAATTCCCAGTGACGACTACTGGAACCATTTGACACAGTATTCCATCTGTCCATGTCCAGACCTTTAGGTGCTGACTTGTGCTGCCAGAGAGAGTCTGCTGCCCAGGGACAATCAGTGCTCCCAGCAGGTGGACGTAGGAGGAGGCAGCCAGGGCCTCTTCTGTCCTTCTCCTGTCAGCAGAAGGACTGTCAGAAGGAAGCTTTGTTTTCAAGAGAAAGAGCTGAAAGCCAGTGCCAGGCGGAAGTGGGCACACAGACAGCTGGCCTGTCCTTGGAGAGTGCGAGGAGAAAACAAAAGGCAGGATGGAGGGTGTTGACGAGTCACACACCCAGCCGGGGGCGGTCCATGCCTCCAAGGTACTATGGCCACACTCAGGCTTCCAGGCCTTCTCAGACAATCAGAGCACTGTCCCACCGGGTGCTCCCCCACTAACTGTGCAGAGGGAAGCAGGGACACAGGAGAGTGACCTTGCCTAGAGTCAGACCTGAGGGTCCAGCTTTTCAAATACTCTTGGCTAACATTTAGAGAATCTCCTTCCTATATGTACCTCAGTTTACCTACCATAAATGGCTTGTTCAGGTCTGCACTTAATGTCTCAGCCTGTATGTCACAGTACCTCACCCAGGCTAGGCACTCCCTGCGGAGACCCAGTACCTGCCTGCCAAGACTCAGGCTTCCAGCTCCCTCCCTTCTAGACCAGGACACTCCTCCCCTACTGCACCCCTTTCCTCAGCTACTACCTCGTTGAACACAACCCTCTGGGCTTAGCCGGGGGAAGAACTCCTTATTGCACCCCCATTCACCTGCCTAATGCCCAGCATGCAGCTCAGGAGAGAGCCTGGTGGAGGTGGGATCATGCTGACATCACCACGAAGGGGGCCTTCTACCAGCCCCGGGCTCCAGGCACACACTGCTCAAAGTACAGCCTAAAGCTCCCCATGTCTAGATCTTCTGGAGAGGGAAAGACTGTACCCTAGAGCAGAAGTATGGGACAGATACCTACATGCAAGTGTTACAAATTTTCCAAGTTCTCTTGTACATAGAACTGTAACCTATCAGCTAGGACTTCTCCATCTTCACTGGCATAGAGACCCAGTAAGGATTTCAGTTAAGAGCATTCTTGACAAGATGTGTGAGATGAACAAGCAATAGGTTCAGAAGCATGAAACAAAGCAGACAGGAGAGCCCAGTGCAATCACCTGTGCACTGGCTTCCACGAGGCAGACAGGAGAGCCCAGTGCAATCACCTGTGCACTGGCTTCCACGAGGCAGACAGGAGAGCCCAGTGCAATCACCTGTGCACTGGCTTCCACGAGGCAGACAGGAGAGCCCAGTGCAATCACCTGTGCACTGGCTTCCACGAAGCAGACAGGAGAGCCCAGTGCAATCACCTGTGCACTGGCTTCCACGAAGCAGACAGGAGAGCCCAGTGCAATCACCTGTGCACTGGCTTCCACGAAGCAGACAGGAGAGCCCAGTGCAATCACCTGTGCACTGGCTTCCACGAAGCAGACAGGAGACAGTGCAATCACCTGTGCACTGGCTTCCACGAAGCAGACAGGAGAGCCCAGTGCAATCACCTGTGCACTGGCTTCCACGAAGCAGACAGGAGAGCCCAGTGCAATCACCTGTGCACTGGCTTCCACGAAGCAGACAGGAGACAGTGCAATCACCTGTGCACTGGCTTCCACGAAGCAGACAGGAGACAGTGCAATCACCTGTGCGCTGGCTTCCACGAAGCTGACAGGAAAGCCCAGTGCAATCACCTGTGCGCTGGCTTCCACGAAGCAGACAGGAGACAGTGCAATCACCTGTGCAGTGGCTTCCACGAAGCAGACAGGAGAGCCCAGTGCAATCACCTGTGCACTGGCTTCCATGAGGCAGACAGGAGAGCCCAGTGCAATCACCTGTGCACTGGCTTCCACGAAGCAGACAGGAGACAGTGCAATCACCTGTGCACTGGCTTCCACGAAGCAGACAGGAGACAGTGCAATCACCTGTGCGCTGGCTTCCACGAAGCTGACAGGAAAGCCCAGTGCAATCACCTGTGCGCTGGCTTCCACGAAGCAGACAGGAGACAGTGCAATCACCTGTGCGCTGGCTTCCACGAAGCAGACAGGAGAGCCCAGTGCAATCACCTGTGCACTGGCTTCCACCAGGCACTCTAACCCAACCGGGATATAAAGGGGCAGGGCTGTACCTCTACCTCTGGGGACTGCTGAGAACCACCAGCCACTGTGAGCACGGGGCTAACGGATCAAGGGAAAGGCTGCCATGTGCCATGTGCCGCTGCTGTGTGACGCTGCTCCCTATACCAGGAAGTCATCAGGGATGACGACTCCTGCTCATAGCTGCAGCAACGGGAGGCTGACGCAGGAAGATCATGATGGAATTCCACGACAGCCTGGGATACAGAGTGAGATCCTATCTCAAAACAAACAAACAAAGAAGCATCAGCTACACCTTATCTGGAGGGAGCACTCCAGAGCAGGCAGATTCTGAGACAGGCAGATCCTGAGACCGCTCGCTACCAAGTAATCACTTGACAGCTGGCAAAAGGACACACATCTGCCTTCCTTCCCACAGGACGCACTTATTATCTCCTGATGTGTGCACAGTCCTGAGCCCAAGCACAAGCTTCCAGGACATGGATCTGG
Source organism: Rhizomys pruinosus (assembly GCA_009823505.1). Taxonomy (NCBI): domain Eukaryota; kingdom Metazoa; phylum Chordata; class Mammalia; order Rodentia; family Spalacidae; genus Rhizomys; species Rhizomys pruinosus. The sequence goes on along the minus strand of VZQC01013953.1, from coordinate 85,243 downwards.
GCAGTCCCCACCCTCACTGTCCCCAAAGAGTCCCAGGACAAGCAGGTAGCACATTACCAAGCAGGAGACTGAAAGCGGCTTGAAGCACATGAAGGACTGGCAAGGAACAGTGGAGAACTCGGGCCTCTGGCCACAAGAGAACGCTGCTCAAGGTTTGCTGTCTTCTAATGGGGAGCAGGCGAAGCTGTGACAGGCTGGCCGGCCTCAACTCCCAACCCACCTATCTCTACCTCCCAAATTCCAGGATGTCACCATGCCCAGCTCAATGTTCAAGTTTCTGAAATAAAGCCAGGTCTGGATTTTATGGAAGATCTCCTATTGACAACTAGCTCAATATTTGGCACGGATCAAACAAAATTTGCCCATAGGGTGGATGTGGCTTGCCAGCTTGTGGCCTCTTATTTTCTAAAAAGAGACAGAGAACACAATATGGAGTTCGATGTAGAGTTCAGCAGAGCCCCACTTCCACACCTCAGGGAAGGCTGCCTGGGAGAGAAGGTGCTTGGTGCTGGGCTGAAAGGAAGGGGGGATACTTAGGGAGGGAGTGGGGGGCAGAGTAAGAACCACAGGAAACGGAGTCTGCTGGCCCTGCAGATTGGGAAGTCATACCCCGGGCCCAAGCCACTTTAATGGCCAACCTTTCCTCACAAAACTAGGGTGCACGTCACACCCCTCAAAGCAAGCACAAAAACAGAGCCTAGGCTTGAGCTTCAGCTGCAGTGCGGGGAGGAAGGGCTGCCCGCCTAGCAAACCTTCACTAAATCAATCGGTGGCAGAACAGGAGAATAGCAGGGGTCCGATTTCAGACCTGCAGCTGGAGGAAGCCAGCTAACAACAGCTCATGGGGGAAGGGAAAGGAAGAGACAATGGAGGGACAAAATGAGGTAGAGAATCATGTCCTGCCTGGCCAGGCCCAGCTGTTACATAACCCAGCCTCAGGACAAAGCCAGGGAGGGCCTGCACTAGGAGTCACAGGAGCCGAGAGGGCTCCCCTCCCTGTCTGCCCAAGGCTGCTCTACAACCTTGCCCAGCAGCTTCCAGAAGCCAACAGGGAACAGGGCTTGGGACAGGTCCTGAGGAGACCAAGACCTGGGATAGGTACTTAGAGGATCACATCAAATCAGCAAGATGCGGGCAGCCACGGTGGCAAACTCCTACCAAGCAACAGCGTTGTAGTGGGCACTGAGGAAGTCCTTCACATGTACATGCTGACCGAAAAGATAAATAACCTTATTATGGCCATGTTACACAAAGTAACTGACCCACAGTCATACAGCCCCTAAGTGGAGAAGGGGCCTCTGAGACCCATTTAGAACATCAGCTACATCTGCCCCTTGTCTCCAACGTCTGCTGCATGTGGCCCCTGCCCATCTGTCAGCCCCTTACAGGGATGCCTGGACCTCTGTCAACCTGACAAAATTGACAAGACTCATTGTTAAGACACAGTATCCAAAAATGTCTCCAAAATACCAGACCTGACTTCAGGGACTCACAAACTCTCATGCTGGGGGAAGTGGGTAAATCACAAACAACTACAGAGTACCCTCGAGCCAGGCAGAGCGGCAGCAGAAGGAAAGGCCATGCCCAGGCCCTCTAGATCCCTCATATCTACAGGTGGGAGCCCTTCATCCACAGGCGTGGGCACAATCAGGGCGAGGGCCTAGTCATCCCCGCAAGACTAGAGGAACAGAATGAATCACCACACACAGTGGCCTTCGTCTCTTGAATCACCACACAGTGGCCTACATCTCTGTACCCCACTGGGTGTGACTCACAGCTCCCAGCTGCTGGGCAGACCATGCACAGCTGGGCCTGGCATCTGGACAGGATGGCCTTACCAGGCACTCTATCCACCCTTCTGCCCACCACTAAGCCCACCTTGCTGCAGAGCACACTGGGCCTTTCCCAACCCCAGCAGCAATGAGCTTCTTTCCTTCCTTCCAAAGGAACCCTGTGGTCCTTACCATCTCCAACCAGCTAACATCTCAGTCTCCCTGTCAGATAGGGAGCCTTCTGGTGAAGTCCTGCCCAGCTCCAAAGCTCTGGGTCTATAAACAGGCCTGACAACTTCATACAGCTCTGGATTCTGCTTTTGGGAAATTACACAAACATCCTTCGGAAAAACAAAAATCAAACCTACAGACTCAACTTTTTTAAGGATATCAATCAAGAAACCCTTTCTACAGTCCGCTTCCCCATCCTACTGCTATTGTTCCAAATATCCTCTCAGGGCCTAGAAAATACATTTGGTTTCCGTCTGGGGTTTGGGCTTCTTGGCACTCTTCCTCCTCGTGGAAGCTGCCCCACCCTTCTTGGCAGCCGTCTCCAGGGCACCCCATGTCTCTTCCCAGCATTGCCCTGGGCCACCCTAAGGATATAGCTACGCTGCCTGCCAAAGACAGGGTGGAACTGGACAGTTTGAGAAAAACCTGGTTGCAACAGAGACAGTTCTGGGTCCTGTTCCAACATAACTGTGAGACCCTGTGCAGCCTGGTTACACCTGGTTGGGCCTTAGTCCCTCGACTGTGAGATGAAAAGGTTCCTATACTGTCACAGAAGTCCTTGCATGGCCAGGTGTGGTGGCGCACGCCTTTAATCCTAGCATTTGGGAGGCAGAGGCAGGCGGATCTCTGTGAGTTCAAGGCCAGCCTGGTCTACAGAGCGAGTTCCAGAACAGCCAGGTTGTCAGGGAGACCCTGTCTCAAAAAGAAAAAAAAAAAAAAAAAAAAAAGTCCTTGGCATTTGTGAGTCTCCAATCATGGTACTGCAATCTGAACTCCAGTCCCCTTGACAGAGCAGTTCTTGTTAACTGCTGAGCCACTTCTCCAGCCCTAGCAGACTGTTATTTGCCCTCTCACCCCTCCTACCAGAATCAAGGGAAATCCATTTTATCTCCCAGGTTTAACCTCTTACCCTACTCTAGGACCTAGAGCTCAGGAAGCTCATATATAAAACAGAACAGTGTCTGCCATGGGGGCCCCAGCTTGGCGGCTAGAAGCCCAATCACCCCAACATGATCCTACCAGGCTTCCCTCAAAGCTTGATTCACCCATTTGATAGAAAAATCTATCTGGGGTCATCTTTAAAATCCTACTCTAAGTTCTGCTGCACAAATACCCTAAAACAATCCTCACTACCACTCTTCTGAGACCCTAAGCACCTCTGTGGAATGTTAGAGCTTCTTGGTCTACAAGACATCTCTAATCCCAACACTTAATAGGTAGAGACAAGAGGGTCAGGAGTTCAAGGCCAGCTATATATCCGACCCAAAGCTAGCCTGGACCACACGAGACCCTGTCTCAGAAAAGAAAGAAAAGGAGAAAGAAAAATAAATAAATAAATAAATAAATAAATAAATAAATAAATAGGGGCTAGAGAGATGGAATTCCAGTTCCAGGGATCTAACACCCTCTTCTGGCCTCTGTAGGCACCAGGCACACACATGGTGCACATATATACATACAAGCAAAATACGCACATAAAATAAAAATAAATATCAAAATAAAATGAAAAATACTTTAAGAATAAAAAGGCATGGTGGCATACACCTTTAATCCCTCCCCAGACATCTGAGTCAGATGCTGGAGTGGTGGGGACCAACAGTCGGTGTGTAAGACTGTTGGTGTAGGTCATACATAATCAGTGCCTCTTTCCTGTATTCTGTCTACTCAGAACTGGGGAACCCAGGGAAAGCCCAGTTCCTTTCTTCCCTGTCTTTTTGTGACCACTGTGCCAGGTCCTGAGAAGATGGATGCCCCTTGGACTCCTGCTTTCAGCGTATTCCTAAACGGGGCAACCATAGACAGGCTAATTTCTCTCCACCCTCTCTGAAGAAGCCACCATCTTGGAACAACTCCCCATCCCCATGAAACAATCCTATAACAGCACTGGGGTGTAGCCAAACCCCGTGATTATAGGAGACAGTGTTAGGACAACTGGAGAAAGACAGGAGTGGAGAGTGGGAAGAGTGAGGGGCGGTCGTGGTGGCAAGGGTGATGCCAGGAACAAGCCAGCTATGCTGGGGCCGGGCCAGGGCTGCAATCAGGCAGAGTGTGTCTTGCCTTAGAGAATGGTATGTGGTGGTGTGTCGGGGGTGAGTGGACATGCACATGTATGATTTCAGTGGGCAGATGTGGGGCTGAGAGGACTTGGGGGTCTTAGCTGTCACCAGTCCAGTGGTTTTAGACATCACAGTAGTCCTAACGAGAATCAGAATTGCTGCTCACATCTGTTGGCAGTTTGTCAATGCTTGCTAGACACTGCCATGTCATCTCGGCAGTCCCCCGAATAATCTTCTGACTTAGGGAGATGCTATAATTGTCTGTAGATTGGCCACATACAGCTAGAAGAGACTGGATTTAGGAATTTTTGTTTGTTTTTCAAACAGGGGCTGTCCTAGTTTGCTTTTCTATTGCTGTGACAAAACACTCTGACCGGCACCAACTTGGGGAGGAAAGGGTTTATTCATCTTACATCTCCCCGGTCACAGTACATCACTCAGGGAGCCCAAGGTAGGAACTCAGGGCAGGAACCTGGAGGCAGGAGCTGAAGCACAGGCCATGGAGGAATGCTGCTTACTGACTTGCTCTCTCTCCCATGCCCAGCCTGCTTTCTTATACAACACACAACTACCTGCCCAGGGTGGCACCACCCATAGTGGGCTGGGCCCTCCTACATTGCTTAACAATCAAGACAATACTGCACAGATGTGGCCATAGGCCAATCCAATGGAGCCAATTCCCCAGTTGAGTCTCCCTCAACCCAGGTGTGTCAAGTTGACACTAAAGCTATCTAGCACAAGGTCTGATAAGGATGAGCTTGATCATTTACTTTCCAGTGCCGGGATTACAGGCCTATATCACCATGCCCTGTTTATATGGTGGTAGGGCTCAAAACTGGGTTTTTATGCATGCTAGGCAACACCACCAACTGAAGTGCAGACCTAGCTCCCCCCTCCCCTTATTTTGGTCATTTTTTGAGAGTATGGCTTTTTTGGAAGGCATCTTTTTTTTGAGACAGGGTCTCCCTGTAGTCCCAGCTGTCCTGGAACTCACTCTGTAGACCAGGCTGGCCTTGAACTCACAAAGATCCGCCTGCCTCTGCCTCCCAAATGCTAGGATTAAAGGTGTGTGCCACCACGCCCAGCCCACAACCCAACTTTGAGAACCACTGGCTGAACCTGCAGGGGAAGCAGGAGAGAGGCTGGTGCTTCTACTCCCACAGAAGCATGAAGTCAGGCTGGCACTAGTGTCAGGAGGAAGGCCCCTGTAAGCAGAGGGCACAGTTTAAGCAAAGGCCCTGCTATGACAATATTCACTCTCCTCACCTGCCTTCTGCCTGGGCAGGTGGCTCTATGTAAGCAAAGGTGGGGACGCTAACCAGAGGTTTCTGCCACTGAGCAGCGACTACAGGAAACCTCCACCCTCCACCACCTGGGGAGCTGTCTGGACAAGCCAGTCCTTGGCCAGCCTGAGGGTGCTAAGAAACTAAGCCTTCTCTCATGGAGCCAGACCTCAGGTCTGAACGAGACCAGAATCCCCACCATACCTGAATCACATATTGCTCCAGGATACCATGTGCCCACCTCCAGAAATATGGAGCTGGTTTCCTCCAGACACAACTGCTGCCATCTTGACCTGCCATGATATGTTGCTGATTTCTCATGACACTGAGTGGAAGTTAGTCTCCCCTTGGTAGATCCTTCCTTGAATTTGCCTATTAGTGCCTTGAAGAACAGGAGCTGGGCAGAGGAACCCCTCAGAAATCAGCAAACTCTGGTTGTGATCCCAACTCTGAACTCCAAGCAGGGTTACTGGTCCCTCTAGGCCTTAGTTGCCATATCTGCTAGAAGGAGGTGGTAACAATCCCATCTCCCACTGATGTTGTACAGATGCAGTGAGCATCTTAGTCAAGAATAGCTAGGGGCTGGGGCTGGAGAGATGGCTCAGCAGTTCAAAGCACTAGCTGCTCTTGTAGAAGAACTGGACCCTATCCATAATTCTAGTTCCAGGTGATGCAATGCCCTCTTCTGGCCCCCTCTGGCATTGCAAACACAAGGCACACACACATATGTGTATCTTAGTGTAGGCAAAACACTCATACACATAAAAATAAAGTAAAAAAAAAATTTTAAATACTATCAAAGCCAGGAGTGGTGGCACACACCTTTAATCCCAGCACTTAGGAGGCAGAGGCAGGCAGATCTCTGTGAGTTCAAGGCCAGCCTGATCTGCATAGCAAGTTCCAGGCCAGCTGGGAAAACAGGGAGACCCTGTCTCAAAAAAAAAAAAAAAAAAAGAAAGGAAAAAAAGAAAGAAAGAAAAGAAAAACAGTACTGGGGCTGGAAAGATGGCCTAGCAGTTGGGAGCGCCAACTGCTCTTACAGAGGATCCGGGTTCGATCCCCAGCACCCACATGGTGGCTGAGACACCAATCTTTTTTTTTTTTCTCTTTTTTTTTTTTTTGTCTTTTGAGATAGGGCTTCTATGTGGCCCCAGGTGGCCTGGAACTCGTTCTGTAGACCAGGCTGGCCTTGAACTCACAAAGATCCGCCTGCCTCTGCCTCCCAAGTGCTAGGAGTAAAGGCGTGCACCACCATGCTGAGAACAGTCTTTAACTCCAGTTCCAGGGGAATCCAACGCCTTCTTCTGATCTCTGAGGCATTTCATGACATGGGTGCACAAACCTACATACAGACAGTACATTCATACACAAAAAAAAAAAAAAAACAGTACCAGCATGATAATCATAAGTAAGATAAACTGACCTGGTATTGCCTAGACTAGAAATGCTTCAAGGTAAGGACAATTACAGTCCCTTTGAACAGGTGAAGGACTCAACCCCTTGCCCAAGGTCCATAGCAGGAAGTGACCCAGCAGGGCACCCAGTCTTGCTTCTGAGATTTGGCTTAGTATGGCCTCCACACTACCAACCCCATCACCTCGCCCTACAACACCCAGCACTCCCTTCATACATAGCCCACTCTGTAAGAATATGTATGGGTCCCTGGTCATGACAGCAGTCACAGAGCCTCCACCCAACTTACCTGGTGCAAGCTTTAGGCCACTCAGTGTGGCCACCAGAGCGGAGACCGGGCCTATGGAGTTTGAACCCCTTAACTTGGATGACAGGAGAAAAGAGGGAAAGCGGAGCTGTAAGAAAGGGAGGAACCCAGCCAGGCTCCCCGATCTGCAGCAGCTACGGCCTGCTGGCCCTGCTGCTCCAGGTATCGTCCTCCTCATCTGCATAATCTTCTGGACCTTTAGGCATCAGGTTCAGAATCTGCCTTCTGTCCTCCATGTTCTAATCATGCAGGAGCCCCAGGGTTCGCTCCCACTTCCAGATCCACCTCATACTCTGCGGGGAATCTCCCCTCCATCCCTGAAAGGGGCAGAGCACTTCCCAGACTTCCACAGTAGAAGCAACTGTTAACGTTTGAAAACCTTCCTTCCAAAATAGTTATATTCTTTCTTTTACTTTTTAAAAATACATTTTCTTTTATCTGTGTCAGCATACATGTAGAGGTCAGAGGATAACTTACAGCAGTTGGTTCTCACCTTCCACCATGTGAGATCTAGGGGACCAAACTCAGATCATCAGGACTGGGAGCAAATGTCTCTACCCATTGAACAATCTCACCAACCCAAAATGGGAATATTGTGATCACTGACTTACAGCTGGGAAACCAGTGCCCGGAGAGCTTTAGGAACTAGCCAGTGGTGAGAACACTGGGATTTGAACCCACAACTTTCAACTCTGGGCCCCAGGCAGCCTTGCCCCTGTAAGCCAGAATTCAAAGCCCCATGAGAGTCCCAGCCAACAGGTTCCATGAATTCAGAGAGAGCAGGCAGTAGCAGCTCTGAGAATTAGGAATGGCAGCGTGGAAGAGATAAAGATGGTAGGGCCACCTCTATACCTTACCCAAAAATCAACAAATACTTGTTCACTAAGCGCATTTTCAATCTCTGTTAACCCAACCTATATATCAAATAAGGCCATGAGCCAAATTAGCATTCTCCTCCTTCTAAAACAGAGCTTTGGTGGCATATTGGCTCTAGCCCTGAGGCCACATGTGCCCAATGCACATCCCTCCCTCCCACTGGATTCCCAACTCCAAGACTCAAGGTGGTGGGCAGAGCTTTGGAATGCCCCCGGAAAGGACAAAGCACTTCTCCTGACTCCTGCAGAGACCACAAGACCCTCCTTTAACCTCCACTGTAAGAAGGAAGGAGGGCTAGAGAGATGGCTCAGCAGTTAAGAGCAGTGGATGCTCTCTAGAGGACCTAGGTTCAATTCCCAGCTCTCACATGATGGTTAACAACTATCTGTAACTCCTAGTCCAAGGGATCCGATACCTACTTTTGACTTCTGTCAGGATTACATGACACAGGCACACTTACAAGCATGTAGGAAATAGAACGCACACATAATTGCCGGGCATGGTGGCACACAAGTTTAATCCCAGCATTCAGGAGGCAGAGGCAGGCGGATCTCTATGAGTTCAAGGCCAGCCTGATCTACATAGAGAGTTCCAGGACAGCTGGGGTTACAGAGAGACCCTGTCTCAAAAAAGAGCAAATAAATAAATAAATAAAATCACACACATGGAATAAAAACTTTTTTTTAAAAAAAGAGCCACGCATGGTGGCACATGCCTTTAATCCTAGCACTTGGAAGGCAGAGGCAGATCTCTATGAGTTCGATGCCAGCTTGGTCAACCTAGTGAGTTCCAAGCCAGCTGGGGCTACAGGGAGACCCTATTTCAAAAAGACACAAAAAGGGGGGGGGGGAACAACCCTATCACCCACCCTGACTTCATTCCCACAATACCCCTACAACCCATAGACCCAGAAGCCCCTTCCCCAATTCATAATCCAGTACCTGGTCACAGTGGGTGAAGGAAGAGTCTGACCCCATTTCACAAAGCTTGGAAATGGAAGGTTCAAGACCTCTGTGAAACCACAACCGTCAGCCAGGCCAGGCTCTGGCCACTGCTCCAAATGTCCCTGAACTCCTGGGCTGGGTGTACTCAAGAGCACAGAGGCTCTTTGGGTTGAACTCTGTAGACTGAATGGGTACCGGAACTTCACAAAATGCACAAGAAGGGCCACTCTGAGAGATATGAGAAAAATGGGGCTGGAAGTGGCCTGAGCACGACCAACTGCCGAGCTGTCAGGTGAAAGAGGAACTGAGAGCAGCAACACAGGCCTGACCCAGGGGACAAGTTCTCCTGTACCCTCAACCACCTCTCCACTCTTCCTTGCAGCAGGGTCCTTCCTCCCCTCCTCCCCACAGAGTTCCTGCCCAAATTAGCTGTCCCAGGCACCACCCTTACTGCTGTCTTTGCCCTCAAAAGCCCCATGGGACCAGGCTTGGCCCCTGCCTTGACAGAGCTTTACAAGGACTCAAAAGCTTTGGTTCTGCTCCTCAAGGTCCTTCTGCAAACATTACCCCCAGGCAGCTACAGAGCCCTGCAACCCCTCTCCCTCCATCGGTCTGAGTTTGACTCAGCGAACTCTGCTGGGTCATGATCAGCATAGTTTTCTGGGCTGCTCTCAACCCTGTCACTCTTGCCACCATCTTTGGCCAAATGATTCACAGAAAAGCATCTTGACAGCACAAAGAAATCAGGTGTGGGTTCAAATTCCGACACTGTTAAGTGACTCTGAATCTCTATTTCCCCATCTAAAAATAGAGCCAGCTGGGGTAACCAGCAGTAGCTGCTACTTTATTGTGAGACGTCAATGGGATGTCTGTAAGGAGCCTGGCTCCAAGCCTGACAGAAGGCAAGGTAACAGGCACCATCATGAGCTGCTTACTATCCTATGTCCTGTCAGCTACAACACAAAACCAGAACTACGGGGCAGGACACTGTAAGCCCCGCCACAATGTAATCTTGTGCCCACATCCTGAAACCTCAGATACTTCCTCCTCCAGGAATCCTTCCTGACATCGCCAACCAGGGAGCTCTTCCACTGTCCTTCTGGCCCCAACTATCACTGATCATCCTGCCATATCCTGCTGCATAGCTTGTCTGCCCTCCCCAGTCAAACCAGGAGCCTCTCCAGGCAAAATCCAGCAGCACCTTCCCTGATTTCATACCCCCTGGAACCCCTGGCCACAGACATTTTTCATTCATAGTTGACAGATTACCCCAACTTTCCATCTCAACCAAAGAATGTCCAACTCCTCCAAATAGTCCAGTTATTTCAAGCCATATTCAAAAACAAATTCCAACCTAGAAGTCTGCCCAAACTCGAGAGACTTGGAGGCCTGGCTCTGGTCCCAAAGTATGGTCAAGCAGGCCCCAAGCCTAGGGTAGAGAGAGCTTTGGGCTGCTGAGAGACCACCGATCAAGTTTCTCTGGAACTGGCTCCTGGGTCAATCCCAGTCTATGATTCTCTTTCCTGACCAGTTTCATTTGTACTGACTGCACAACTGTTCTTTGCATACCCCCTTGTGACGGAAGGCTCTCCTCCATCTGTCTTGCTTGCTGGCTTTCTTACCTTACCTGTTGACTCTCCCAGAGGCCTCAACTCCTGCTCTGATCACAGTGACAAGCAAGTCTGACCACATGACAAGGGACAGCCCCAGCTCTCAGGACCCCTTTCAACCTTCTAGCTCTCTACTTAATCCCCTGATTTTTCAGAGCTAAGTGGTGGAATTTCCACTCTTGTTCCTACAAGCTGACAGTGATGTCAGCCTAGGAGAGCTCTCTCTTCCCAGGGCCCAAGAAAAGCCTACAAACCGTGCAAATCCCACAGTGAGCTGGACAGCCTTGGCGCAGTTAGAGCTGTATCCACAAACCTCCCTTCCCCCAGGAACCACTTCACCCACCACACCCACCACACTCATCCTCAGTTCCAGGTTTTCAGATGTCATTAAACAGCTATTTGTTTTCCATTGTTTAAGTAATTATTCAAGACCCCCCCCATCAGAGCTTGATTGGTAAATCATGTGATATCACCCTACCCGCACCCACTTGGGCCAGCCTACAGCATAAAAACCACTGAGAATCTGAGCTACTCCACATACTCACTTGTGGGGTCTTTCCTGGGGAACTACAAGGTGCCAAGTATTGGGCTAGATAGATTCTCAAACATATGAAAACAGGCATCTCCAGGAGGAGTCCGCCCCTCATATTAGCTCCAAGGGCTGTTGCAGCTGGGACACCAAGACCTGCTTTCTGGTTAAGCAATGAGGACCCTATACCCAACCAAGTCACTAGAGAAGGCATTTGTGATATAGACCCTTAGCCTTGGGTCTCTTTTCTGCCTAAGGGTTCTGCTCTTAAACCCAACCTCTTGCCCCCTACTAATCTGAAAGTAACCTGGTCTGAAGGGAGATGAAAGGCTCTGCAGTCCCCTGGGTGCTGGAGAAAAAAAGTATGTTGACAAAGCCACCAGCTGTCCCCAGTTGGAGCCAGGCTCCTCCCTACACCACCCACACTGGGAAAGCTTTCCTAGCAAGGACCCAGCCAGCAAGTGAACTTGGACCATCACAAAGCTTCCATCCCAGACTCAAACTGACCTCCCCTCCTGCTGCAGTTGCCCAGACTAACAGAATCAAGGCCACAAGAACTCACCCAGGCAAGTGCCAGGCAGAAGAGAAACTCACCTGCAGTAAGAGTGATGGGGGGAGGGGTCCATATAATTCAACTGAAAATAAAACTATTAACCCAGTCACTTCAAAAAGCATGGTAGACCGGGCGTGGTGGCGCACGCCTTTAATCCTAGCACTTGGGAGGCAGAGGCAGGCGGATCTTTGTGAGTTCAAGGCCAGCCTGGTCTACAGAGTGAGTTCCAGGACAGCTGGGGAGCCTGGTTACCATAGTGAGTTTCCAAGGACAGCCTGTGGCTACAGGGAGACCCGTTTCAAAAAGCATGGTAGAGGGCTAGAGAGATAGCCTAGCGGTTAAGAGCACTGACTGCTCTTGCAGAGGACCCGGGTTCGATCCCCAGCACCCACATGGCAGCTAAGAACCGTCTGTAACTCCAATTCCAGGAGAACTCCAGTTCCAGGGGAATCCGAGACCCTCTTCTGACCTCCGCGGCATTGCACGACACGGGTGCACAGACTACATGCAGACAGTACATTCATACACATAAAAAATAAATAAGGGGCTGGAGGGATGGCCTGGCGGTTGAGAGCGCCGACCGCTCTTGCAGAGGACCCGGGTTCGATCCCCAGCACCCACATGGCGGCCGAGAGCCGTCTGAGACTCCAATTCCAGGAGAGCTCCAGTTCCAGGGGAGTCCGAGACCGTCTTCTGACCTCCGCTGCATTGCACGACATGGGTGCACAGACTTGCATGCAGGCAGTACATTCATACACACAGAAATAAATAAAATAAAATAAAAATTTTTTTAAATAAATAAAATTAAAAAAAATTAAAAGCATGGTAGAGATCTGTGATTGAGACATAGAGTTGGGAGAGGGGTCAAATCCTAGCTCCCCACTTCCCACCTCTGCTGACCATTCCCATTCTGTGCCTCAGTTTCCCGTTGGTAAAATGTGTCTAATGTGGGAAAACCAAACAAGCTAGTAAAGCAATACATTAGCCCACTGCCTGGCACACAGCAACATACACTGGATACTTGTTGAATCTGAGCGTGCCGACATTTCCCGACGTCCCACACCCTCCCTCCATCCTCACTTTGACAGATACTTCATTTCCCCCATTTCCCCCATTTCCCAGGTTAAGAAACAGGCTAGCAGAAGGTAAGGAGCCTGCTCAAGGTCATCCAGCTGGGAAGCAATGAACGCCCAGGTCTGTGTGACCCTCGGTCCAGAGGGTAATACTACCCAGGATGTCCCCCCATGCTCTCCTGGGGGGAGGGAGGACCAACAGTGGGACGCGAGTGGGGGTGGAGGCTGTATCCCCCAGCCTGGCAGGGTTCCTGGCACCGAAGGCCAGGTGATGAGTCCTCAGATTCCCGGCAGCTCCCCCAGCCCCAGAGTCCTACAGGCGTCCCCTTCTGACGCTGTCCCAACCCATTAAAGAGCAGCGTTCTACGGAGTCCCGGCTCCGAGAACCAGAGGGAGGAGGGGAGTTGGAGACCAGGCCTCTCCGGGCCCGGGGAAAACCGGTCCGGCCGCCTTCCCCTCCGCAAAGCGGAGACCCGGCCTGTAACCCCCTCCCTAGCTAGACAAAAGTTTCCCCTGTCCGCGAGCCGCGGAGGGGGAGGGGGCATTCCTCGTGAGTGACATTATCCGTGACCTCCACCGCCGTGCCGCCCCCGCCCGCACCCCGCCGACCGGGCCCGCACGGCCCCCACCCCTTTGTCCTCCCACCGCCCGCCCGGCGCCCGCGCGCACCAAACTTGCGCCCGGCCGGCTGGGGCCCCGCGCGGCCTGCACGCCGCCGTCGGGCTCCACGGGCTCGGCCGCAGGACGCCGGCCGCCCGGGCCTCCCGCCTCTTACCTGCCGCGGCAGGGCCGCCCGGGCAAGCGGCGCGGACGGACGGACGGTCGGACGGACGGACTGACGGCCGGGTCGGCGCTGCGAGCCGCGGGCTGCGGCCGGCTTAACCCCTGGGCGGCCGCGCTCCGCCCCCGCCGCGCCCGCCTCCCCGGCGCGGGGCGATCCCGGGCGGGCGGATCCCGGGCGCGGGCCGCACTGACTGCGGGGACCGGACCCGGGCGGCAGCCGGGGCGGGACCCGGCGCTCGGCGGGGCTGGGTTCTCGCTTCCACCCGGATTCTCCCGCGGCTCTCCCGGCCGATTCGGTGCTGCTCAGCGACCACGTGACGCGGCTGCCTTTGACCCCGGTCTCGGAGCGGGTAGGGGGCGGGGGCCGAGGAGTGTCGGATGCTCGAGCCGCGAGGGCCGCGCGGCGACGGCTCCCGCGGGGTGACCCGGGGCAGACGCGGCCCGGGGAGCCAGGGCGCTGGGGGTCGGGGAGGCGCCGGAGGGAGGCGGCGAGACAAAGACCCACGCTCGCCGCGCCTCCGGAGCCTGGAAGCGCCGCTGGGCCCCGGGATCGCGGTTCTGGGTTCTGTCCGCGGCCAGCGACCACCCCCAGGGCCGGTGGTCGCCTCAAACCGCCGGTGTGGCCCCTCCAGGGCAGGACCTCCCTCCCCCACAAACCCTGCCCTGACTGAGACACTCCTTTACTCCTCCCGGGAGGATCTGGTTCTTACTGATTCCATCTCCCTCAACAAGTTGTTCCCAGCTCTGTCAATCCACTTCATGGTACAAGGCGGGCAGCGAAAGGCCTGTCCCACCCTCAGCAGTGGCTCACTCCTCCACACACCCTGCAAGTTGAGCTCCCATTAAGCAGATCGGAACACTGAGTCTCTTGTAATCCTATAACTGCTGGTTCTGAGATCTGACTGTTCCCTGCCCAGGGAAGTCTGCTATCAGAGTACAGCGGACAGTTTGGGCCTAAGTTTGCCTCTGATGAGAGGGTCTTTGGTCATCCTACTCAGGTCTCCTGTGGGGGGAGGGCAATGGTAGGGTAAGCACAGAGATGCTGGCTGGGCACTGGGAGATCAGGCCTATGCCTCCTCTGTGTGCCCATGCTACACCTCTGGAAAGACAAGTGGATAGGATAGCCCCCAAGGACGGCAGCCACTGGTCCCAGCTGAAGGCCACAGACAGCCGTGCGACAACTTCCTAGAACATACTGCAGCCTGGGGTGGGGGTGGGGGGCAGACAGCGTAGACCAGCAAATCCTTGGCGATCTGAGTTTCACCAGAAGTAGTGTAAAATCCTTGAAAATGGCCTCAGTCTTGGGCAGGTTAAGCCCCACACTTAGTTCAGAAGTTCCATTCCACACTGTGGAGCTCAGTCCCACACTCAGTCCAGAAACCGGACACCCCTTTGCCTGCACCCATCACGGAGACCTCCTGTGTGCCTCCGCCAGCAGGCCTGCTTTCTCTCACCCAACCCCATTTCTCCTTCATCACCCTCTGCTCCACTCCTCCCTCTTTGGCTTTTTGAGACGGGTCTCCCTGTAGCCACAGCTGTCCTGAAACTCACTATGTAAACCAGGCTGGCCTTGGAATCACAGAGATCTGCCTGCCTCTGCCTCCTGAGTGCTGAGATCAAACGTGTGCACCTCCAGGCCTGGCTGCCTTGGGGCTTTGAATGCAACTCCATTCTGCACCTTTCCTACGGAAAGCCACCAGAGGCTTAGCCCCCCACTCTCACAGGGCAAGTGCCCAGCCTGGGTATCTCGCCATCTCCTTGATCTCAGTGGACGGAGCCCCACTTTCCACCTTGCCTGTCCTATTTCTTCCTAAAGGTATGGACCAAGGCCAGTTTTCTTCAGCCCTGGAACATCTGAACTCTGTGATGCTCCTCATCTCTGCAGCATGGGCCATAATTGTGTGTGCTTCCTAGAGCCATATGAGAATTAGATACACAAAGCCCTTCGTGTGGTATCAGTCACATGATAAGCACTATACAAGTGTTAGCTAAGCTGGGCGTGGTGGTGCATGCCTTTAATCCCAGCACTCGGGAGGCAGAGGCAGGCGGATCTTTGTGAGTTCAAGGCCAGCCTGGTCTACAGAGCAAGGTCTCAGGCCAGCTGGGGCTACAGGGAGACCCTGTCTCGAAAAGACCAAAAAAAGAAAATATTAAACTATTGGCTAGGTGTGGTGGTGCATGCCTTTAATCCCAGCACTCGGGAGGCAGAGGCAGGCGGATCTTTGTGAGTTCAAGGCCAGCCTGGTCTACAGAGCAAGTTCCAGGATAGCTGGGGCTACAGGGAGACCCTGTCTCAAAAAGACAAAAAAAAAAAAAAAACTTAAAAAAAATAGGTAAATGATTCATTGAGATCCTTTAGGCCTCAGGTTAAACTTCATTTCCTCTTGGGCTTTTCCTAAAGCCCTGATGCAGCCCCCGCCTTCTGGCACACACTTCCATCTCACCATCTTCCTCGGCCTGTGGACTGCCCAGCACACGGTGCAAAGCTATTGGGGGCAGGGCTGGCTTTGTCTGGGCCCCTGCCGAGCCCGTGTTCTGCACAGCACCAGCCTGGCCATGTTCCTCTCTAACTGATGAAATGAGAATTAATAGGTTCAGCACAAAATAAAGGATACTAAGCCAGGAGTAGAGGCACATTCTTTAATCCCAGCACTAGGGAGGCAGAGGCAGGTGGCTTTCTGTAACATGGAAGACAGCCTGGTCTATGTAGCAAGTTCCAGGCCAGCTGGGGCTACAGGGAGGCCCTGTCTCAAAAAGAACAAAAAAGAAAAAAAGAACACAATAAAAATAGAGAGCACCGCCTCCCTGCAAAATGTCCACCAAGGCACGCCATTCTTTCCCTCATTTGACACTTACCAATATGTCTTTCTTTCTTTCTCTTTTGGACACCGTCTCCCTAGTTCTAGCCCCCTGGAAGTCACTATGTAGATCAGGCTGGCCTCCATCTCACCGAGATCCCCGGATGAGATCTCCCTACCTCTGCCTCCCAAGGGCTGGGATTAAAGGTGCAGACCAGCAGGCTCAATACCAATATTTCTTTTAGAGTCTTTCTTACACAGTACTGGCAGAGGAAGAGGATACAGGGAAATCTGAGACAGGAATGGCCTCTGCCCTCAGGAATAGACATCGTGGCCTGCTACAGAGGTGCTTGTAAACACACAGGAAAATACAGTACACTGTGACCATGTTTCACTACTCTGCAGGACTAGGAAGGGTCTTTGGAATAATGAAAATAGAACACAACTCAAATAAACGAGAAAACACCCTTGGCCTTTTAGCCAGCTTGACCAGCTGGAGCAGGGAGTCGTGTCCCTGGTGTCTTTTGCCCACCCTTCTTTCTGTGCCTGGAAACCTCCTATTCAACCTTCAAAGCCCCACATAAGCAGCTCCACATCCAGGAAACCTCATTCTGGCTAGAGGTCTGTACAGGCCTTGATCATAGTTTTAATGATTTTCCTGTGAATACAGTGGGATTTGTTCAGGATATCCAAATTTCATGTCATTTACTTTTTTAAAGAAATTAAAGGTGATTCAATGAATGTATAACTACCTATGATTTCAGGTTTGGACGTCAGTAGAGGTGGAAAATAGCCCTGTCAGACCACGTGACCTGATTTGTGGTTTAGAGAGCATGGTTATCATAATTACAGCATTGACCACATGGTATAACAGTTTCCTTTCTACAGTTTCTTCTCTCTCTCTCTCTCTCTCTCTCTCTCTCTCTCTCTCTCTCTCTCTCTTTCTCCTCTCCCCACTTCTCTCTCTCACACACACTGGGCTTTTCAGTGACAAGGACCATTTACCTTCTAGTAAAATGTAATATCTGAGGCCAGGTGTGGTGCACACCTTCAGTCCCAGCACTTGGGAAGCAGATTGAGACCAGCCTGGTCTATATAGCAGGTTCCAGGCCAGCTGAGGCCTCAGCGAGACCCTGCCTCAAAATAACCAAAAAATAAAAATAAAAATAAAATATGATGTCTGTTAAACAAATGGAAACACTCTGTAAAATGGGCAGGATATCCATGCTTCAAGTGGAGAACGGGTATAAAATGTTCTGGAAACCAAAACCTGTTTATTATTGGTGTACCACACCCAAAAGCACAAAGCTCAGAGAGGTGAAGTAACATTTCCAAGGCCACACAGACAGGCCTGGCAGGGGCAAGCACTTCAAGTCCATTCAACCCCAAAGCTAAGTTGTCTTCTGTGGCCTAGTGCATGCAGAGCAGACACTCTACCACTGTGCTATATTCCCAGGCCTTTCCTTTTTCTGTTTTGAGCTAGAAACTCACTGTTTCCCGGCTGTCCTTAAACTTGGGGTCCCCTACCTCAACCTCCGAAGCTTCTAGGTTTACAGGTCTGTGGCACCAGGCCTGCCTGCCTGCCTGGTCCATAGCACTCCTTCCCACACCCAGGTGCCTTGACCAAAGCTCTAGGACCATTCCAGTTCCACCTAGTTTGGGCTTCCTTCCAGCCTTCCCTGTTTCCCAGCTTTCATCAGTGGAGAGTGTATCCAGCTCACACTCAGAGCGTTCCCATCTGGGGCCAGGCTTCTCCATCCAGGCGGACCCATGTCTTCCCCAAAGTAACCCTTACTCCCTGGAGCTCCATGTGGGAAGAGTGGCCCCAGTCACTCATGAGAGGACGTTTTCTGTTTGTTTGCTTGTTTGTTTCTTCGTTTTGTTTTTAAGGTTTCACTGTCTACACAGGCACACGGTGTTCACACTTTTAGCTTGACATGATAATGACTGCGATCTGGACCCAGCACTAATGTGAACCATATCAAGACCAGTCTTAGCTGGTTCTCCTCCAGGGTCTTGTAGTCCGACTTGTACCTGATTTTGTCACCAGCCTTCCATTGGGGAATGGGGTGATTTTGCTTTTGTTTAGTAGCAGGGAGTTACTTGATTCCCAAGGTCTTGTGAGAAGACATGAAGAGCAGTGAACATCCACCTGGAGAAGAGTGCCAGGTGGGGAAGAGCAGCTGTTCTCTTGGTTTTCACAAAGGGCCGGCTGGCTGTGTGTGCCAGGCTCTGTGTGCAGCTTCTTGAGGGACCCACAGCAGCCCTGAGACTTTTTTTCTTTTTTTTCTGTATGTGTATGAATGTACTGTCTGCATGCAAGTCTGTGCACCCATGTCGTGCAACGCCGCGGAGGTCAGAAGAGGGTGTCGGACTCCCCTGTAGCTCCAGCTGGCCTGGAACTCACTCTGTAGACCAGGCTGGCCTTGAACTCACAAAGATCGGCCTGCCTCTGCCCTCTGCCTCCCAAGTGCTAGGATTAAAGGTGTGCGCCACCAAGCCCGGCAGCCCTGAGATTTTTTTTTTCACATAAATTTATTATTATTTTTTCACATAAATTTATTTTTATTTTTTTAACAAATCTAGACCAGTGTTCCCGCCCATTCCCCCACCCCGCAAGAGCTCATGCATTCTGCCAAACGTGCTTTTCATCTCTTTCTCAGTCTTTCAGCCCTGAGATTTTTTAAGGGGAGATTCTTCACGCCCATTTTACAGAAAAGCAAGGGAAGGTTCAAGAGATCTCAGTTTGCAAAGAGCCTGGAGGGCTTTATGACAGAGATCCCTGGGAGTGAAAGTGAAAGAGCCTCAAGATTCTCACGCAGAGAAGAGAGGGAAAGAAAGCTGGGGAAACCTCTTGGGTAAACAAACGTGTTAATTTGTCCTTCAGCGCCCACAGTAATGCTCCAATTACAAGTTGACAAAAAGAAAAACACTCCCAGCACCTTAGGTTCCTAAGTGACAGTTATCAGCAAGAGGTTCAAAGTTCCCTGAGAGCAGCTCCAGGTGGAAGGTGGGGCTGTCTATCCTGCACAGCACAGGGCTCTGTCACCTGGGTGCCTCACATTTGTGGGGTTTTTTGTTGTTTGTTTTTTGTTTTTGTTTTTTTGTGTTTTTTTTTGTTTTAATTTTATTTCTGTATGTGTGTGAATGTACTGTCTGCATGCAAGTCTGTGCACCCGTGTCGTGCAATGCCGCGGAGGTCAGAAGAGGGTCTCGGATTCCCCTGGAACTGGAGTTCTCCTGGAATTGGAGTTTCAGACGGTTCTCGGCCGCCATGTGGGTGCTGGGGATCGAACCCGAGTCCTCTGTAAGAGCAGTCGGCGCTCTTAACCGCTAGGCCATCTCTCCAGCCCCTGTTTTTTGTTTTTAAGGCAGGTTCTCATGTAGCTCAGGCTGGGCCTCAAAATAGTTATATAGCTCTGGCTAACTGAACTTTTGACTTCTTTCTCCACTTCCCAAGTGCTAGGGTTACAGGCGTGTGCCACCACATCCAGTTTTTTTTGTTTGTTTGTTTGTTTGTTTGTTTGTTTTTGGTCTTTTTGAGACAGGGTCTCCCTGTAGCTCTGGCTGTCCTGGAACTCACTCTGTAGACCAGGCTGGCCTCAAACTCACAGAGATCCGAATGCCTCTGCCTCCCAAGTGCTAGGATTAAAGACATGCACCACCACGCCCGGCATTTATTTATTTCTGTATGTGTATCAATGTACTGTCTGCATGCAAGTTTGTGCACCCACCAATGCCTCGGAGTTCAGAAGAGGGTGTCGGATTTCCCTGGAACTGGAGTTCTCCTGGAATTGGAGTTTCAGACAGTTCTCGCCCGCCATGTTGGTGCTGGGGATCGAACCCGGGTTCTCTGTAAGAGCAGTCGGCGCTCTTAACCACTAGGCCATCTCTCCAGCCCCCACATCCAGTTTTATACAACACTGGAGATCAGACCCCTGGAAGCCAGGGCTTCACACATGCTAGGCGAGCACTCTGCACTGAGCCACACTTCCAGCCCCAGCATGTGTGGTTTAGTTTTAATTATTTTCCTGGAATGTCTTGGCATCTGAGTTTCTGACTCCTGAACTGCTCCAGTTCTCTCTTTTTTAAAATTTATTATTTTTTATGTGTATGAATGTACCATCTGCATGTAGGTCTGTGCACCCGTGTCATGCAATGCCACGGAGGTCAGAAGAGGGCATCAGATTCCCCTGGAACTGGAGTTAAAGACGGTTCTTAGCCACCATGTGGGTGCTGGGGATCGAACCCAGGTCCTCTGCAAGACCATTCGGCGCTCTTAACTACTGAGCCATCTCTCCAGCCCCTCCAGTTCTCTTTAAAGAAATGGAAAAGCCAGGCATGGTGGCTCACCCCTTTAATCCCAGCATGTAGGAGGCAGAGGCAGGTGGATCTCTGTGAGTTCAAGGCTAGCCTGGTTTACATAGTGAGTTCCAGGCTGGCTGGGGCTACAAGGAGACCCTGTCTCAAAAGACCAAAAATTCAAAAAGAAATGGAGAAATGGACTAGAGAGATGGCTTAGAAATTAAGACTACAAACTGGGTGTGGTGGTGCATGCCTTTAATCGCAGCACTTGGGAGGCAGAGGCAGGGGGATCTCTATGAGTTCAAGGCCAGCCTGGTCTACAGAGAGAGCTCCAGGCCAGCTGGAACTAAAGGGAGATCCTGTTTCAAAAATACCAAAAAAAAAAAAAAAAAAGTTAAGACTACCTACTTCTCTTGCACAGGATCTGGCTTTGGTTCCCAGCACCACATGACAGCTACCGGCTGGCTTGGAGCTCACTATGTAGACCAGGCTGGCCTTGAACTCACAGAGATCCACCTGCCTCTGCCTCCCTAGTGCTGGGATTAAAGGCATGCACCACCACGTCTGGCAAATCTTTTTCTTTTTAATGGAGAAACTTCTTTAAAGGAAGGCGGGAGTCTGTCAAAGCACTTCTGCCTTGCAGCAGAGTCTAGATTCCAGGGGTCCTAGCTGCAAGCCTTCTTAGTTACCTGCCCAGCACAGATCTCTAAGGTCAGGTCTAAATGCTATTCTTGGGTCCTTTGAGAGGTGTCCACATGGGGAGGGGAACATTTGCCTGCTGGGCAGTTGATTCTGGGACCAGCATGGTGGCCAGCCCCTTGTCTCCCCAGCCAACTGCTCCAATAGGCATGGACGTTTTTATCATTCCAAGCACCTCTTCACACTCACCTGTCTGGGTGGGATGTGAGGTAGAGAAGGGCTTGGGGACAGGGTAGGGGATAGTGAAGGGAATGAGACGGATGACCATACAGAGCACACAGTCACATCTACCACACAGAGCACACGGTCACGTCTACCACACAGAGCACACGGTCATGTCTTCCACACGAGCACACGGTCACATCTAGTCATGCTCAGTCACATTCAGGGTACACATGCCCCATGTGCTGGATAGCTTTAGTGTCAACTTGACACACCTGGGTTAAGGGAGCCTCAGTTGGGGAACTGGCTCCATTGGATTGGCTTGTGGCCACATCTGTGGAGTATTGTCTTGATGGTCGAGCAGTGTGAGAGGGCCCAGCCCACAAGAGTGGTGCCACCCTGGGCAGGTTGTTGTGTACTGTATAAGAAGGCAGGTTGGGCATGAGCCAGGGAGCAAGCCAGTGAACAGCAGTCCTCCATGGCCTGTGCTTCAGCTCCTGCCTCCAGGTTCCTGCCCTGAGTTCCTGCCTTGGGCTCCCTCAGTGATGAACTGTGACCCAGGAGATGTAAGCTGAATAAACCCTTTCCTCCCCAAGTTGGTGTCGGTCAGAGTGTTTTGTCACAGCAATGGAAGACAAACTAGGACACCCCATATCCCTCAACCTCTCTTGTCCTGCAACTAACTGATCTCCAACCAGTGCTTCTGAGCTTTGAAGTCCTCTTTTGGAATCTGGGATCGACCCTCACCTACAGTCCAGTCGTTTCTTTATAGAACAGGGATAATGTTATTTCCCTTATAGTGTCACTGAGGGGATTAAATAAGACATTAGGAAACAGCTTAGCACCTTGTCTGGAACAGCTACCTGCACCCCCTCCTTTGTACCTCACAGGTTCTCTCTCTGTCTCACTCGTCTCCTTTCCCTTTACCTCCCCGCCCCACTGATCATAAATGAAATAAGGAAAAACTTCCCAGTCTGGTATCCCCTGGCCTAGTACGGGCCTCCCTGGAGGCCTGGAGGCCCCAGAGAGCCGGCTGGTACCCAAGTGGAGAAATAAGGAAATCGATGAATGGAGAGGCCAGAAGGCCCCTTGTCCCTTCCTGGCATCCCGGGAAGTTTCATTAAGGAACAGAAGGCACAGAAGGTCATTGGGGCAGAAGACCCCAGTCGCGGCTCCCCGAGGCCAGGTGTTGAAGTCTGCCCTGCAGCCTCAGGGGAGCAGCTTGGAGAAGGACCAGGCAGGACCCCAGCCCTTCCTAGAGAGGAGGACACAGACTGGGCCAGCCAGTCCCCCAAAGGTGGAAGAGGCATGAAACACACAGTTCAAAGTCTGCAGTGTTTGGAAATCTGACTCTAAAATTCTGAAAGGCATTGATTGTCTGCCTTTTGGTTAAAATCACATGCAAAATTCTGAAACGCCGTGACTTTATGCATCTGAGATTTTAAAATATGACCCTTAGGATCTTACAATCTTAGGCTGAGTCAATAGAAACATAATGCCAACTGGAATACAGCTCGGTGGTATAACCTCGTATTCACGAGGCCCCAGGCTCAACTCCAACTACTAGAAAAAGAGATGATAACCCAAGTGTGCTGGGAGATGCAGGCAAGAGGGTCAGAAGGTCACCCCCAAAATAAAAATAATGATAAAAAAAGAAAGTCACCTTTGGCTAGTGGTGAATTAGAAACACTTTTTCAGGAAGGAAGGAAGGAAGGAGGACATTATCAATGAGATGTTTTAAATTCTTCAATCAGGTCTTCAGAATCTCTGCATGTTCTACACTTACAGTACATGTCAATGTGGGTATTCACATTCCAAGTGGCCGCAGTGCTGAAGAGAATGCTTTAAAAACCCAACCCTGTGCCTTTTCTGGCACGCCTGGCCTCAGACATTGTAGAGTCCTGCAGCCCACTCACTAAGGCTCCGAATGCTGCAGCTGTGATTCATCAGGAGTAAAATGGCTCCCGAGCCCAGGACTGCTTGTGGAGAAGGCTTTTCTACATGTCTGTTGCATGGAAGGAAATCCAGGTCCTTTACAGTGTGGAAGGGGAAGGTGGGAGCAAAGATCCCCCCTCACCATCTGGTCCCTACGGCCCAGCCTATGAGAGAGGGGGTGGCTGGGTCGCTCTATGTGGGGGGCCTGGCTCCCTGGCCATCCCTGAAACTCTTCATCTCTCCTTCCATGTGCATAAGCCTGGAATGGAGACAGACTCCTGCCCTGAAGTCATGGCGGGGATTGCACACGCCCCTGCCTCCCTACTTTGGATTGTACCTGCTCAGGACAGCAAAGCCCCACCTAGAATTCCCTGACAATGCAACAGGTTTCCATTTGCTCAAGGCTGGAGCCCGGAGGCCTGGAAGGGCAGAAATCAGAGGCCCATACCTTGGAGAGCCAGGTCTCTCTGAGGTCACATTCTCTGCCTTTTATTAAACAGACAGGCAAACGGACACAAAAGCAGAAGGGGTTCTCCAAGTTAGGCCCAAGGTGAGAGTTACACTGTGCCCAAAGGAACATCTGCTGAACTATTCTGCTCGGAAACTCCCTATCACGACCTGCAGGGGAGGACAAAACCCAAAGGTGGCAAGGTTGGATATCAAGGGGGCTGTGTGTGTGTGTGTGTGTGTGTGTGTGTGTGTGTGTGTGTGTGATCTACACATGCTGCTGCCCTCTTAGCTTTGGGGTGTGTCTGTGGGTCTTTGGCCTGCTAAAACAAATGTCATAGACTGGGAGCCTTGTAAACTACTGAAATCTGTCTCCCAGTTTTAGTGGCTGGGAACCCAATAGCAAGATTCCGACAGATTTTTTTGTGTCTGAGGCCAGCCACTTCCTGATTCCTAGATTACTCCTTGCTGTGCTCCCGTGGTGGGAAGAACAAATGAGTGAGTTCCTCGGGCCTTTGTTGAGTTTTTATTTTGTTTCTGTCGTTCTTTTCTTGTAGCCCCAGTTGGCCTGGAACTAGCTGTGTAGACAAGCCTGGCTTCCATCTCACAAAGATCTGCCTGCCTCTTCCTCCTGAGTGCTGGGATTAAAGGCATGTGCCACCATGCCTGGTCTTGGTCCTGTTTTACATGGGGACTGATTCCATTTGTCAGGGTTCAGCCTTTAAGACCTAATCATCTCCCAAAGATGCTTCCACCTTCTAATGCCATCAGCCTGAGGGGGAGGGCCCCATCGATATTCAGATCACAGCAGGATGGTCACACCAGGCCCAGAAATAACCTGGTAAGAATTTGCCTCACAGGAAGATAGAAAGTTCAAGGCCGGCCTTGGCTATAGAGTCAGTTCAAGGCCAATCTGAGCAAGTTAGTGAAACTTTGCCTCAAAATACAAAGTTTACAAAAGGTTGTGGATGTAGCTCAGTTGGCAAAGGGTTTGCCCAGTATGCATGAAGCCCAGGTTTCAATCCGCAGCATTGTATATATTGGGCATGCTAGCATATACCTGTGGTTTTTTTGTTTTTGATTTTTTTGAGATCAAAACAGTTACCCAGCTAGAACTTGCTGGACCAGGCTGGCCAAACTCTCACAGAGATCTACCTGCCTCTGCCCCCTGAGTGCTGGGATTAACCACACCTGGCAGTGGAACACACCTGTAACTCCAGCCCTGGGGAAGTAGAGACAGAAGGACTGACAGTTCAAGGTCATCTGTAGCAGCTACATATAGATTTAAAGCTGTTAGGTCCAGGCTTCCCAGAATCCTAAGGGGCACACAGGCGTGCACTTCCTCCAGAAACTGCCAACCCTCTGACCCCTTCCCACTTAGCTGAGGCCCTGCCCCATGGGTATAAAGGGTGGACCCCAGCCGCCATAACTCTCTCTGTGCCTCTCTCTGTCCCCGTCCCACCCCTCTCTCTCTGCCCCCTGCCATGCTGTCTGGTCCCACCACGTGTCTGCAGGCGGCTCACGCTGGCAGTCCCACGTGGAAGTAAAGCATGTTCCTAACGTGACCTATGCCTCATGTGCCTTTTTGTCATTTCCTGCTTTTTTATACTTAATAAAAGCCAGCCTGAGATACAGGAGACTCTACTTAAAAAGAAAAATTCCAGCTCTTGGGAGGCATAGGCAGGTGGATCTTTGTGAGTTCAAGGCCAGCCTGGTCTACAGAGTGAGTTCCAGGCCAGCTGGAGCTATAGGGAGACCCTGTCTCAAAAAGACCAAAAAAAAAATCCAAGTCTGATGATCTGAATGATCTGAATTCAATTCCTGGGACCCACATAGAAGGAGAAAAACTTACCTACACACACACACACACACACACACACACACATGCGCACACACACACACACACACCCACACACGCACGTACATACACTGTGTGTGCGTGTGTATAAATAAATAAATAAAAGCAAGCTTTCCCCAGGCTCCCACTGAGCCCAGAGCCCATTTTCCTCAGTGCTTAGACCTTGGCAGCAGAGGCGTGAAGAAAGAGCTAACTGCAGGACAAGGAAGGTCTCCATGGACAGAAAACCAAAACCGGCATCGACATTCACTCCCTTTAATAGCCCTGCACCCCAGGCCCGTTATATCCACACACAAGCACGAGAGGAGAGGCAGGCAGGAGAATTTGTCATCTGCAGACAAACTCCCAGCCTGACAGCCAGCTCTGCAGCTTTATTTCTGCCCCCTTTTCCTACAGGCAGGGAAACTGACCCCCACAGAGCCAGAGGGAGTCCTCGTCTGGGCACTTGTTAGTCCTTGCCTTGACACCCATCCCAGAAGTCTCACGACTGTGCTCCCAGGTACCCAAAACACTGTAGCTGGGGAGACAAAGGCCGGGAGTGGCCACAGCCACATTTTCCATGGGCTGCCTCCAGGATGGGCTTCCCCTCTAAGGAAAACCCCAGGATGGTTCTGTGGAGTCAGGAGAAGGAAGGAAATGACCAAGATCCTGCTGCTGAGGGCAACAGAAAACAGCGCGACTTGGGGCCTCTGGAGGTCTGGCTCTGAGTAAGCAGAGCTGAGAGAGAGAGACGCGGGTCTCGAAGGAAGGCAGACCCTGGGTCTAGATTTGGAAACACAATGGGCCTCGAGTAAATATCCAGAATTGCTTTCAATGGCTGTGTGGGCTGGGGCCTGTGTTCACCTGGCTCCCTCTGTTCACTGTGCAGAGCCTGGGTCCAGGTAGTGAGAATCTGAGCACTTAGAGCTAGGCTCAACAGATGCAGAGCAAATATAAGTGACTTGTTCGTGATTGTGAAGTCGGGTAGAAGCTAATGTTTGCTCAGGCTTCCAGGGCCAGGAGGCTAACAGTAGCTACTGGTTTTGTTTTGCTTTGCTTTGTATTGTTTTTTTTTGAGACAAGGTCTTTTGTAGCCTAAGCTGGGTTCAAACTCACTATGTAATGATGGATGACTCTGAACTTCCGATGGCCCTCTGGGAAACTGTCAGGGACCTTCGGCCACACTGTTCTGCCATCTACTCCATACATGGATAAACAAGTGCGTGCGTGAGTGCCATCAGACAGAAATGCAGCAAGGGAGAGGGGAGGGCTTTGAACTACCCATCAGGATATGTGATGGGCTTGGTCCCAACTTGCTGGGCAGCATCAGTTTTACAAGAGCGCGATCTAAGTCGCCTTCCCAAAGCACTCATTGCCGAGCACCTGACAGCACTGAGCTCTCCCAGCAGCACCAGGAGAGAGCATCACTGTTATCTCCATGCTCCACGTGAGGAAGCCAGGGCACAGAGGCTGAGGAGCCTTGGGGTCTTACTGCAGCTGAAGGTACACTTGAGCCAGCCTGTCCCCAGAGCTAATGCTCCCCCTCTGGACTTGGTCTGCGGACCCTGTGATCCCTCTCCAACAAGGACGGCTGGAGCAGCTCTTCAGGATTCATTAGGAGTTTTGGAGGCTGCTGCAAATCTGTCTCTGGGAAGTAGATGTGTGGTAGACAGAGTGGGCCCTTTGTCAAGCTAATTCGCTACAGCTTTGCACTGTTTCCTGCCCCAAAACAAGGCAGGAAGAAACACTGGAGATTTTGGCTTTGGCCCCTTTGTCCTCCCTCCTCGTCCTCCCACTCCCCACGGGCACCAACTTTTGGAACTTCCTCTCTCTTGCCCAGCTACAGAGTCAGGACCTGAGGCTTCATACCAGGCCCGCTTTTCAGAGCGAGGGAGTGGCTTCTAGGTGCTTCGGGGAATGCCAGCCACTTTTCTGTCTGAGTGGCCAGATCTGGAGAAAGTCTGCGTGGAGGGGGAGGTAGAGGCTGTCCGTGCGCGAAACTCATGTGTGTACAAAATTTACAAAGACTCTTCCTAGTGATGGTGTTGGATCATCTGGCCACTCGGGTTAAAGAAAGGTTAGACTGTGATTGTCCTGATGGACAGAAGAGGGGCATGAGGTCAGCAGGATAGTGACTTGGTCCTAATTATGCAGCTATTTAAGCATAAAAGCTAATGTTTGCCCAGGGTTCCAGAAACTAGAGGCTAACAACAACTGTTTTGTTTTATTTGGGAGCTTGTTTTGTCTTAACCCTGAACTTCTGATCATCCTGTAGGAGGCAACTCCAAAGTACTTAAGTTAACAGGCGTGTGCTGCCACACTCAGTGTTATAATTGTTGGGGCTCTAACCCAGAACTTTGTACACGCTAGACAGGTGACTCTGTCAACTGAGGCACATTCCAGCAGGAACATTATCACTACTGCAAATAGCTGCCAAGCTCTGACTCTGCCAAACATCTTCCTTTCGTTACATCCCTTAATCCTCGCAACAACTGCCAAGTGGCAATCCCCATTCCACAGATGAGAAGCCGAGGCTCCAAGAAGTCATTTGCCTGTACACTGTTCACCGACTCACAGCTGAGTCACTTAGTGTCGAAGTTAGATTTGAACTCGTTTGTTTGATTCCAAAGTCTTAGGGCTCCTGGGTTTATATGGCTACCACCACCTATGGCACAGGGGTTATTCTGTTTCCTAAACAGAGACTAGGACAAGCATGCCCTGCCTCCAGATGCCAGCAGCGTCACTTCATTCTTAGGGGCCTACAGCAGGCTCTGAAATATGGCGGGTAGAGTTTGGAGGCCACTGACCTGGGGCTGTGCCTGTGACTGAAACTCCACATAGCAGCAGCCACTGCTCTGTGGGCCCTCTGACACCCTCATAGATAAGCTCTTTATGTGTATACATAGATTCATATACCACCCACACATTCACTCATTCATTCACCAAACACCATCCAAGTGGCCCACACACTTCTATGCACAGACACCTACTTCTTTTGCCACCGTCTCCCTCCATGGCCAGCTACACAATTTGTACAGCCTGATCCAATTCAAGGATGGCGGCACATGCCTATAATCCCAGCACATCAAGGCAGGAGGATTGCTTCAAGTTTGGGCCAGCCTGGGCTATGTAGAGTGAGCCTGGCTCAAAAGCATCACCCCTGGTTGGGGGGTAGGGGGGAGAAAGCCCTTTCTTGTTCAAAAATTAAGAAATTTGGGTGGGAGGCTAGAGAGACTGCTCAGTGGATAAGAGCACTGGCTGCTTTTCCAGAGGATCTGGGTTCAGTTCCTAGCACTCCCATGGCAGCTCACAACCATCCTTAAGTCCAGTTGCAGGTGATATAATGGCCTCTTCTGGCCTCTTCATGCATTGCACTTACATGCATGTAGGCAAGAGAGTCACACATAAAATAAAAATAAATAAATTTTTGAAAAAGAAGAATTGGGGGGGTGGAGAGATGACTCAGCAGTTTAGAGCATTGGATGGTCTTCCAGGGGACCCAGGTTTGGTTCCCAGAATCCACATGGCAGCTAACAACCATCCATAACTCCAGTTCTAGGAGCTCTCTTCTGGCCTCCACAGGCATTTCACACATGTGATGCACTTACATACATTCAGGCCAAATATTCAGACACATAAAAATAAAAATTAAATAAATAAATGTATATTAAAATTATGAATTTTAGAAGCAGCATCAGAGCATTCAACCATTAAGATGTGGGAACATTCTGTGTCTAACCCATCTCTCCCTTCCCTTCCCTTCCCTTCCCTTCATCCTTCTTCTATTTTTTATTTATTTATTTACTTATTTACTTATTTATTTATTTACAGATAGAGTCTCATATAGCCCAGACTGGCCTCACACTTGCTACATTGGGCATGGGCTTGAACTCCAGATCCTCCTGCCTCTACCTTCTGAGTTCCAGAACTGCAGGGATGTACAACATGCCTGGCTTTTGTCCTTCATTTATTTATTTATTTATTTATTTATTTTATTTATTTTTATTTATTTATTTATTTATTTTTTGTCTTTTTGAGACAGGGTCTTCCTGTAGCTCCAGCTGTCCTGGAATTCACTATGTAGACCAGGTTGGTCTTGAACTCACAAAGATCCACCTGCCTCTGCCTCCCAAGTGCTAGGATTAAAGGCGTGCACCACCACGCCCGGCTTCTTTTATTTATTTATTTTTTTTGTGGGTCTTAGCCTCAGCCTTTAACGGCTGCGGCTGCGCTATCCCCACAGCCCTATTTATTTTTTAAAGATTTGGGTGGGGTTGGAGAGATGGCTTAGTGATCAAGTGTTCTCTGTTTTAGCTCCGGCTCCACGGGGTCCTGTGGATCTAGCCTTCACCAACACATAACGTTTTATTTTATTTTGTTAATTTTATTTTATTTTTTGTATGTATATGAATGTACTGTCTGCATGCAGGTCTGTGCACCAGTGTCATGCAATGCCGAGGAGGTCAGAAGAGGGCGTCAGATTCCCCTGGAACTGGAGTTAAAGGCGGTTCTCAGCCGCCATGTGGGTGCTGGGGATCGAACCTGGGTCCTCTGCAAGAGCAGTCGGCGCTCTTAACCACTAGGCCATCTCTCCAGCCCAACACATAATGTTTTAAAAATCTTTAAAACATCCAGGTGTGGTGGCACACTCCTTTAGTCACAGCACTTGGGAGGCAGAGGCAGGTGGATCTCTGATTTAGAGGCCAACCTGGTCTACATAGTGAGTGCCAGAACTGCTGGAGCTCCAGAGACCCTGTCTCAAAAAAGAGAAAAGAAAAATCTTTAAAACAGACTTTATTTTATATTTTATTTCCTTATTTTATTTTATGAGATAGGGTCTCCCTGGAGCCCCAGCTGGCCTGGAGCTCGCTATATAGACCAGACTGGCCTTGAACTCACAGAGATCCTCCTGACTCTGCCTCCCAAGCACTAGGATTAAAGGCGTGCCCAATCATCAGGCTTCATCTTCTTTATTTTATGCTTTTTTAATAAATTTATTTATTTAAGCAAAGCCTTTTTTTTTTTTTTGAGACGGGGGGGGGGGGGTGTCTCGCTATATTGCCCAGGCTGGAGTGCAGTGGCTATTCACAGGCGCCACCCCACTACTGATCAGCACGGGAGTTTTTTTGACCTGCTCCATTTCCAACCTGGGCCGGTTCACCCCTCCTTAGGCAATGTGGTGGTCCCCCACTCCCGGAAGGTCACCATATTGATGCCGATAGTGCGGACACCCGATCAGCATAGCACGCTACAGCCCAGAACTCCTGGACTCAAGCAATCCTCCTGTCTCAGCCTCCCGAGTAGCTGGGACTACAGGCATCCGCCACGGCGCCAGGCTGAGCAAAGACATTTAAAATAATTTTTTTTATTTATTTCTGTATGTGTATGAATGTACTGTCTGTATGCAAGTGTGTGTACCCGTGTCGTGCAATGCCACGGAGGTCAGAAGAGGGTGTCGGATTCCCCTGGAACTGGAGTCTCCTGGAATTGGAGTTTCAGACAGTTCTCGGCTGCCATGTGGGTGCTGGGGATCGAACCCAGGTCCTCTGTAAGAGCGCTCCGTGCTCTTAACCGCTAGGCCATCTCTCCAGCCCGAGCAAAGACTTTTTTATTTTATTTTATTTTTTGGTCTTTTCCAGGCAGGGTCTCCCTGTAGCCCCAGCTGTCCTGGAACTCACTCTGTAGACCAGGCTAGCCTTGAACTCACAAAGATCTGCCTGCCTCTGCCTCCCAAGTGCTAGGATTAAAGGCATGCGCCACCACACCTGGCTCGAGCAAAGACTTTTAATGGGTATTATATTTTACAAATACACCAAGGAATCAGGCGATGCTGCCTGCATTAGATGCAATTCTGGGCCACAAGTCCTCACGCTCCTTTGCAATGGGACTTGTGATGGCAGAACCTTTCATCTCGCCTTTATTATTTACCATGACCCCTGAATCATCTTCAAAATAAAAACCCCACGTGATGACTTTCAAGTTGAATCCACTGCTGGGTGGACCTCCTTTCCTAACTCTGGCTTGCCCTTCTTCACTGTGGCCATGTCACCCTCACTGGCTAAAGGAAGTCTGTTCAGTTGTCCCTTGATTCCCTTCACAGAGATGATGTACAAAATTTTGTCTCCTGTTTTGCCAGCAGTTGATGAGACCTCCAACCCGAGACCCAGGATTTCCCCTGGAGGCCCCGCCACATCCTCGCTGCAACATCTTGGACTCCTGGAAAGGAAGGTCTTGTATGTTTTCTGT
Organism: Rhizomys pruinosus; assembly: GCA_009823505.1. Taxonomy (NCBI): domain Eukaryota; kingdom Metazoa; phylum Chordata; class Mammalia; order Rodentia; family Spalacidae; genus Rhizomys; species Rhizomys pruinosus. The sequence continues at coordinate 53,383 of VZQC01013953.1, read as the reverse complement.
TTGTGGTTACATCTCTTTTTAATTAAAAAAATTTCTTTGGTCTTTTTGAGACAGGGTCTCCCTGTAGCCCCAGCTGTCCTGGAACTCACTCTGTAGACCAGGCTGGCCTTGAACTCACCGAGATCCGCCTGTCTCTGCCTCCCAAGTGCTGGGATTAAAGGTGTGTGCTGCCACACCTGCCTTATTTTTTATTTTATGTTCATGAGTTTTGCCTGCATGTATGTAAGTGCACCCATGCACACAATGCCTATGGAAGCCAGAAGAGGGCACCTGGAACTAGACTTAAGGATGTTATCCAAGTGGTGGAGCAGCTGGCCTGGAACTTGCTGTGTAGACCAGGCTGGCCTTGAACTCACAGAGATCCACTGCCTGTCTCTGCCTCCCAAGTGCTGGGATTAAAGGCATGAATAAAAATAAATCTTATATGCCAGTGAATGAAGGAATGAGCACAGACACTGTAAACACAGGCCTTTCCACCCTACCTCTCCTTCCACTTTCTGGTTCTCTCTGCCACTCAGATTCTCAGAGATGTTCCCCAAATGTCCAAGCACACCCAAACACCCCGATACTGACAGCTGATGAGATGGAGTCAGGCAGAGCTGCAGGCCTTGAAACAGAAACACAGAAGTTTTGAGAGGAAAAAAAAAAAAAAGGAGGGAGGAAGTGGGACATCAAGAGGGGGTTGGGGGCTGGGTCAGGGAGAGCAGGTCACTGGCCACCATCCCTTCTTCCTGTATTAGCGAAACCAGTAATTACTATTAATACACGGCCTCCCCATGGCCCTTTCATCCAGCCAGGTGGGGAGGTTTTGAAGATGAAAGGGGGCTCTCAGATGCAGGTTCCAGGACCTCACAGCCACTAATTAGGTTGGAAGCCCCCTTCAATTACCGTCCTGGTCTCCCAGGGATGTTGTGCCACCTGACTCAATGCCTTTCCAGGTGGAGCTGCATGTAGCCACCTGCTGGGCCTGCCCTCCCTGAAGAGATGAGGAGGAGGTGTTGGATGTAAGGGACTGGTAGCCCAGATAGTCACATGAGAAGAGCCAGAAAGAACCCACACCAGGTGGCTGACCAGCCTTGCCTCCAGCTGAAATTACAGCTCCTGCCTGGGCTGCCCCATCTCTGTTCTGCCCCTAAATCCGTCAGCCTCTAGGCCCAGCCAGACGGCAGTGCCAAAGGGTGCCACTGGGAACGCCAGAGAGGGCAAGCGTACCGGCCTCTGCACAGCGCCCCGGTCCTGGGCTCTGGCATCCTCGGTGCTATTTCCTTCCATCCCCCGTCAGGAAGCTGCCTCTCCCCAGCAGCACTGACCAGCATCAGCCCCAGCCTCTCCTATCCACCTGCAGTGACGCCCCTCCCTGCCTTCCAGGTGCTACCCGCCTAGACTATGAGATGTTTGGAGAGATCGCCTCTAATTCTCTGGTGTCCTCCAAGCACCACACTGACAAAATCTGTGCGTCACTTTTCTCCCTCCACAGTCGCCAACACGATCTGAGCCACTGTCATCTCATTTACACAATGACTATTTCTCTTTTTGTCCTCACTTGTGTAGCAATTTTCTCTGTCATAAAACCTTCCATCTGTGGCTGTGCATGGTAGTGCATGCCATTAGCACCAGCACGAGGGAAGCAGAGGCTGCTGAATCTCTGTGATCAAGCCCAGCCTGGTCTACATAGTGAATTCTAGGCTAGCGGGAACTACAGGAAGACCCTGTCTCAAAAAGACTAATAAAATAAAATGAAATAAAACCATGACCAGGTAATTTGGCTTGTGATTACAGACGGTAGGAGTCCATCATGGAGGGGAGACATGGACAGGGAGCTGAGGAACCAGAGAGGCAACCTGGGAGTAGGCAAGGCTATTAACTCTCAACTCCCTCCCTGAGATGTACTTCCTCCAGCAAGGCTGTATCTCCTGAAAGGTACCATGACTTTCCTGGAAGAGTACCACCACCTAACCAAGGTTTCAGATCCTTGGTGCATATGGAGAACATTCTTGTTCAAACCACCGCACTGTCTGTCTCTGTCTGTCTGTCTGTCTGTGGCCTCAAAGTTACTATGTAGCTGAGGATGACCTTGAACCTCTAATCTGCCTGCTTTCCTCTCCCAAGTGCTGGGACTGCAGGCACATCCCACCACAGCTGGCTGCTTCACTAGTTGACATTGAACCTCAGGCTCCCAGCATAGCCTGGCACTCTGCCAACTAAGCTGCATATCCAGCCCTCGAAGCTGAACTTTTTAAAAAATCTTATTTATTTATTTAGGTCTTTTCGAGACAGGGTCTCCCTGTAACCCAAGCTGTCCTGGAACTCACTCTGTAGACCAGGCTGGCCTTGAACTCACAAAGATCCACCTGCCTCTGCCTCCCAAGTACTAGGATTAAAAGCATGTGCCACCACACCTGGCTATTTATTTATTTTATGTGTATCGGTGTTTGCCTGCATGTATGTAAGTGCACCACATGTGTGCAATGCCTGCAGAAGCCAGAACAAGATGTTGGATCCCCTGAACTGGAGTTATGGATAGTTGTTAGCCAGCATGTGGGAGCTGAGAATCGAACCCTGGGCCTCTAGAAGAACAGCAAGTTTTCTTAACCACTGAGCCATCACTCTAGTCCCAACACAGCCTTAATTTTAATTTTTTTTTTTTTTGGTCTTTTGAGACAGGGTCTCCCTGTAGCCCCAGCTGTCCTGGAGCTCACTCTGTAGACCAGGCTGGCCTTGAACTCACAAAGATCTGCCTGCCTCTGCCTCCCGAGTGCTGGGATTAAAGGCGTGTGCTACCATGCCCCGCTTCTGTTTTCTTTTCTTCTTTGTTTTTGAGTAGTTTATATATTCTGGAATCAATTGCTTTGTCAGAGGTATCTGCAGCTAAGGTTTCCTCCCACTCTGTGGGTTTTTCTCTTCTCACTTCTGATTGTTTCTTTTGACGTACAGAAGCTTTTGAGTTTATATATGAGGTCCCATTTGTTCAATTATCGACCTTAATTCTGCCATCAGCTGCTTTCTGATTTAGAAGTCTTTTCCTATGCCTATGTCTTGTGGGCTGCTACCAACTTTTCTTCTATGCCTTCAGAGTTTGGGGTTTCACGTTGAGGTCTTTAATCCATCTGGAGTCGACTTTTGTACAGGGTGAGAGGTAGGGGTTTAATTTCATTCTTCTACAAATGGTGATCCATTTTGCCAGCACCACTGCTGAAAGATGCTGCTTTTCTCCATGTGTCTTCTTGGCCCCCTTTTCAAATATGGAGTGGCTAAAATTGTATGTGCTCAGAGTTTGGATCTTCAGTTTTTGTCCATTTGTCAACAGGTCTGTTTTGTGCCAGTACCAAGCGTTTTATGACTATAGCCCTGTAGTTAGAGTTTGAAGTCTGGTATAGAGATTCCTCCCCTGTATTGCTCTTTTCACTCAGGGTTGCTTTTGGCTATTCAGGGTCTTTGTTTTTCCAAGTGAAATTAAGGACTTTTTTCCCCAAGCCTGTGAAGAAACTCTTGGGGATTTTAATTGGGATTGCATTAAATCTATACAAGAGTTTGGGTAGAATGGACATTTTAACTAGATTAATTTTCCCAATCCAAATCCATGAACATGGGAGGTTTTTCCATCTTCTGATATCTTCTTCAATTTCCTTCTTCAGGGGTGATTGGATTAAAGGCGTACACCACCACACCCAGCTCCAACATAGCCTTTAAAAGACACCAATTAGGCCGGGCGTGGTGGCGCACGCCTTTAATCCTAGCACTTGGGAGGCAGAGGCAGGCGGATCTTTGTGAGTTCAAGGCCAGCCTGGTCTACAGAGTGAATTCCAGGACAGCTTGGGGACTACAAGAGACCCTGTCTTGAAAAGACAAAAAAAAAAAAAAAAAAAAAAAAGACACCAATTAGGCCCAGCCTGGTGGCGTAGTTCTTTGATCCCAGCACCTCGGAGGCGGAGGCAGGTGGATGTCTGTGAGTTCAAGCCCATACAAAGCATGTTCCAGGCCAGCTGAGACTACAGGGAGACCCTGTCTCAAAAAGATCCCCCCCCAAAAGAATATGATGCACTGGACCCTCCTCTCCTGGGTGAACTCACAGCTCCCCCTCCCCTGCCCCTTGCTGTCTGTTACAGGCTCTTCCCAGCCCTGGCAGAGCCTTGGTGGTCTTCACCACACTCTAGTGCAGTGGCCCTCCCCTGCCAGGGCAGTTTCCTTTCGGGCATTTACAACCACCTGAAATAATACAACTATGGCTGCTGCAGCTATCCAGTGTCCTGCTGTCACCCACATTAGATAGCTCTTTCCTCACCAAGACACTCCTTATCTGTTTTGTCATTCACCAGTAGTGCCTGGCACATGACGGGATTCACTTAATATGCAGATTGAAAACGTGACCTAGGGTATATATTCTAGTACTGTTCACACAGTCCTCTGAAAGGCAGCCTGTAACATGGCAAACTGCACTAACAGCTCTGAGCCGGGCAAGGAACACCGGGTAGCACTCTGACATTCTCCTATTTCAAGATCCCTTCTGTAAAGTCTGCCATATTCTCATCTCCCCTTGGTGGTAGGACGCACAAAGAGACTCTGCCCATGGTGGGCTGTCCTGGCTGACTTTGTACCACTCCCTGACAGAAGAGCGAGCTCCGGACCCGACTGACCCTTCAGCAGCGTGGAGCCAGGCGCCATCTAGTGAGCACTTGGGCAATAGCAGGCAAACAGCTGTCTGAGTAGAGCTGGGAATAGCAGCACTTGGAGTCAGTTAAGAGGGGCTATATGGGGCTGGAGAGATGACCTAGCGGTTAAGAGCGCCGACCGCTCTTACAGAGGACCCGGGTTCGATCCCCAGCACCCACATGGCGACCGAGAGCCGTCTGAAACTCCAATTCTAGGAGAACTCCAGTTCCAGGGGAATCCGAGACCCTCTCCTGACCTCCATGCATTGCACGACACGGGTGCACAAACCTGCATGCAGACAGTACATTGATACACATACAGAAATAAATAAATAAATAAAAAGAGGGGCTACATGAAGCAGTGCCCTGCACTGTCCAAGCTCAGCCTCCAGCTTTTGATCTCACCTCCTCATGTGCAGAGAAATCAGATCCTGTTGCCCCACTTAACCATGGTGTTGTGGGTTTTTTGTGGGTGTGAAGGTTAGTGTTGTCAACTTGACACAATCCAGAAACACTTAGGAGAAGGGCCTCTGAGAGAATGGGGAAGTTCTTTTTTTAATTTTTAATTTAATTTTATTTATTTTTGCATGTGTATGAATGTACTGTCTGCATGTAGGTTTGTGCTCCTGTGTCGTGCAATGCTGCAGAGGTCAGAAGAGGGTGTTGGATTCCCCTGGAACTGGAGTTAAAGATGGTTCTCAGCTGCCATGTGGATGCTGGGGATCGAACCCGGGTCCTCTGTAAGAGCGGTTGGCGCTCTCAACCGCTAGGCCATCTCTCCAGCCCCAGAAGAAGTTCTTAATTACATTAATTGATGTGGGAAGACCTACCTGCTGCAGGCGGTGCCATTCCTGGGCTCAAGGATCCTGAAGTATGCAAGCATAGAGGGGACTGCACACTAGCATGTGTGCACTGAACACTAGCATGTGTGGATTCACTTATCTCTCTGCTTCTCTATATGGACATGATGTGACTAGCTGCTTCAAGCTCCTGACTGTCTTGATTTCCCCCACTGGGAACAGTGAGCCAAAATAAACCCTTACTCCCTTCAGTTGCACTTATCGGTGGTGATGGTGGTGTTTTGTCATTTTGAGACACAGTCTTCCTGCAGCCACAGCTGGCCTGGAATTCTCTCAGTCTCATTGAAATCCACCTGCCTCTGCCTCCTGAGTGCTGGGATCAAAGGCGTGCCCCACCATATCTACTTCATCTGTGTTTTTTAATCACAGCCACAGAGAAAGGAGCTAAGACAGCTTTGTTTTGCTTTGTTTTAAAACAGATTTTATTTATTTATTTATTTATTTATTTATTTATTTTTGGTCTTTTTGAGACAGGGTCTCCCTTTAGTCCCAGATGGCCTGGAGCTTGCTCTGTAGACCAGGCTGGCCTTGAACTCACAGAGATCTGCCTGCCTCTGCCTCCCGAGTGCTGAGATTACAGGCATGCGCCACCACACCCGGCTTATTTATTTATTTATTTATTTATTTATTTATTTATTTAAAGCAGGGTGTAACTCTGTAGTCCTGACTAGCCTGGAACTTGCTATATAGACCAGGCTGGCCTCAAATCAGAGATCTGCCTGATTCCGCCTCAAGAGTGCTGATATTACAGGCACATGCCACAATGCCCAGCAACATTTTTATTCACTTTGGGGATGTAAAAGGAGAAAATAAAACATCTCTGCCTCTTCTGGTCATTGGAAAGGTTAAATCAGTTGAGAATGCAAGTCACTGGACATGACAAGGTCTAGTTATCTCCAAGGCTACTCCCTGAACCACTGTGTCTTCAGTCACTGGTCTCATTTTGACTTCTACTGCCCCCATGCTAGTCCCCACGGGTCCCTGGCAGGCCCTTTGTAGCAGATGGTCCCCTCTGACCTCTCAGAAGAGAGTGCTGGATTCCCCCTGGAACTGGAGTTACACATGGTTATCAGCCACATGGGTGCCGGGAATTGAACCCAGGTCCTCTGCAAGAATAGCCAGTGCTTCTACTGCTGAGCCATCTCTCTGGCCCCCATATTTTGGCTTCTATGTTTTTACTAGTATGTGTAGAGCCTGCGAGGGCCAGAAGAGCACAGCAGAGCCACCATATGGGTGCTGGGAGCTGAACCCAGGTCCTCTGGAAGAACAGCAGGTGCTCTTAACCCTGAGCTGCTGCCTCTCCAGCTTTTTGAGACAAGGTCTCATTGTACAGCCCAAGCCATAACCTGCTGTCACCAAGCAGGACTCCAACTCCCCCCGCTCCTGGTTTAGCTTGCTGAGAGCTGGGATTTCATGCACGCACCACTATGCCTGGTCCTTGGCCTTTTCTTAACTCAGGCTGCTTGCTCCCATGGTGTTACCAATACTTGTCTTTCCCAAACTCATTCTCAGTCCCCAGCCCCCGATCCAAACTATCAGCCAGCTTGCTGCTTTTGGCCATCCCTTGATGGCCATTCTGTTTGAACCTAATCCATTATTCCCACCCGTTGTGATGTCCCTCATGCTCTGGACAGTCTTCTCCAGCTTTCCAGTTTTTAAGCTGTGCTCTGTCATCACCGCCACTCCTTCGTACTCACCTTCTGTCCCCTGGTCCCCTTTCCAGTTGTCTTCTCTTGGCAAAATCACAGCTTTTAAGCCTATGCAGTTGAGGCCAGCTGGAGAAAACACACACCCAACAGCCTGCAGGGACCTGGGATGCTGCTCAGGAACCAAGTGCTTCCCTGGGCCTCTCTTCCAGGTTCAGGGTCTGTCCTGCCTCCAGCCTTGTGGCTGGCTCCTGCCTACGTCCCTACTGAGAGCTCTCTCAAGGACGAGGCTACCATGACCACTCTCCATATCTTCCTTCCCATTTCCTCTCCTCCCTCTCACATGGAGCATCTCCACTCTCACCTGACCAAGGTCAAAGTTCTATCGCCAGTTTTCTGATCTCTATTAAGGCCTCTCCTGTTCATAGGCAACTATATTTGTTTGTAGATTGATGGATGGATGGATGGATGGATGGATGGATGGATGGATGGATGGAGATAGATCTCACTATACAGTATTGGCTGGCCTGAAACTTTCTATGTAAACCAGGCTAGCCCCCAACTCACAGAGATCTTCGTGCCTCTGACTCCCATGTTCTTCCTCAATTCTGGGATCAGAGCCCTGTAGCACCACACAAGCTTTTATCCCTGTTATCCCTGCAATCTTAGGAAGAGAACCTTCCCCATCCTTTACCTGCTCCTTTGCAGCAAACTCAAGGGATGTCTGCTTCCCTACATTAAATGTACTCTATTTGAAGACGGTGAGGATGATTGGTTTGATGTATCTCTCTGATACTGATCTTTTTTTTTTGGTCTTTTTGAGACAGGGTCTCCCTGTAGCCCCTGTAGCCCCTCCCACTCTGTAGATCAGACTGGCCTTGAACTCACAAAGATCCGCCTGCCTCCCAAATGCTAGGATTAAAGGCGTGCGCCACCACACCCAGCTCACTGATATCTTTCAAGCACCTACACGACCACCCAGTGCTCAATAAGTCCTTGTTGCCAAATTAATAAGCTATGAAAAGGATAGTGAACAATTTTTTCGGTCTTTTTGAGACAGGGTCTTGTGGTATCCCAGCTGTCCTGGAACTCACTGTGTAGACAAGGCTAGCCTTGAATTCACAGAGATCCACCTGCCTCTGCCCCTGAGTGCTGAGATGAAAGGTGTAGGCCTCCACCCCCAGGGTTTTTTTGTTTTTTGTTTTTTGTCTTTTTGAGAGAGGCTTCCTGTAGCCCAGCTGGCCTGGAACTCACTGTGTAGTCAAGGCTGCCCCTGAACTCACAGAGATCTGCCTGCCTCTGGCTCCCACGTGCTGGGATTAAAGGCATGTGCCACCAACCCCAACCTTCAAATTCTTTTTTTTAAATTTTTTTATGTGTATGAATGCACAGACTGCATGTAGCTTGGTGCACCTCTGTCGTGCAATGCTGCAGAGGCCAGAAGAGGGTGTCAGATTCTCCTGGAACTGGATTTAAAGATGGTTCCTAGCCGCCATGTGGAGCTGGGAATCGAACTCGGGTCCTCTGCAAGAGCATTTGGTGCTCTTAACCGCTGAGCAATCTCTCCAGCCCCTCAAATTCTTTTTTAAAAAACATTTTATTGGGGCTGGAGAAATGACTCATCAGTTAAGAGCACTGGCTGCTCTTGCAGAGGACTCAGGTTCAATTTCCAGCACCCATATGGCTTCTAAACAACTGTCCATAATTCCAAAGCCGTCTTCTAACTCTGTGGGCATTGCATGACATGGGTGAACTTACACACATGCGGGCAATACAGTCATACATATAAAATAAAAGTAATAAAATATCAGAGCTGGAGACATGGCTCAGTGATTAAGAGCACTGACTGTTCTTGCAGAGGACCCAGGTTCAATTCCCAGCAACTGCATAATGGCTAACAATCATCTGTAACTCCAGTTCCAGGGTATCTGACACTTTCTTCTGACCTCCATGGGTATTGCACAACACAGGTGCACTAACACATATGCAGACAATACACTCATACATATAAAATAAAAACAGCTGGGGGTGGTGGCACACACCTTTAATACCAGCACTTGGGAGGCAGAGGCAGCTGGATCTGTGAGTTCAAGGCCAGCTTGGTCTACATAGTAAGTTAAGGCAGCTGGGGCTACAGGGAGACCCTGTCTCAGTAAGACAAAAACAAACAAAATATTTTAAAATAATAAAAATATATTTTGCTATTTTTATTTTTATGTATACGCATGTTTTGCCTGCAGATGCACCCATGTCATGCAATGCACAAGGAGGTCAGAAGGCATTGGAGCCCCTGGAACTGGAGTTAGAGTTGTTAGCCACCATGTGGGTGCTGGGAATTGAACCCAGGTCCTCCACAAGAGCAGCCAGTGGTCTTAACCACTGAGCCATCTCTCCATCCCTGATAGTGAACAGTCTTGGTGCTCAAGTGCATAGAGTAGGACGGGATGGAGAAATCCAACCCAGCAGCACACAGGGAAGTAAGGCCTTGCAGAAACAGCCCTGCCAGTCCTCCGGCCCTCTTCCCCCACTGATAACACCCCAGCCATACTCTCCAGCACCTTCCTGGCTCAAAATATCTGTATGGATATCCTCTACCAAAACTAGTCTTCATGGAGTTAATTCCTGCTCATCTTTCAAGTCTGTTTAAATATTATTACTGTCAGGGCTGGAGAGATAGCCTAGTGGTTAAGACCACCGACTGCTCTTGCAGAGGACCCAGGTTCGATCCCCAGCACCCACATGGTGGCTAAGAACCGTCTGTAACTCCAATTCCAGGAGAACTCCAGTTCCAGGGGAATCCGAGACCCTCTTCTGACCTCCGCGGCATTGCACGACACGGGTGCACAAACCTACATGCAGACAGTACATTCATAAACATATAAAATTTAAAAAAAAAGAGAACTCTTCCCCCAAGTTGCCAGAGCCCAAGAGTAGACCCATGTGGTATGACACTAGACCCAGGAAGACATCACAAACCAGCCACTTACCCCATACAGGAAACCAATGACAGACCAAGATAACAATAACATCAAAGTCCAATTTAATGAACTAACAAGTCTTACTGGGTTACTTACAGGAGCAGAAATGACTCAAAGACAGCTATCTTACCACCCACCCAGGCATGGGTGACAGCTCACAAAGGCAGGAAGCCTGGAGCCCAACACAGCCAGAAGTCAGCTTACCAGGTTGGAGAACATCTTTTTCAGGTAGCAGAGTTGATCTGAGCCTCTTGTAGGCAGCTCCACTTGTCTCAGACTATCTCAGCAGTACTTACTGCTTACATATGCTAGTAGAGGAAGAGGCCTAGTGAATCTTGTCAGTTCTGGGAACTTCCTAAAGCTACTGGGGTTGTTTGCTTTTTTGTTTTGTTTTGTTTGCCTTTTTGAGACATGGTCTCCCTGTAGCCCCTCCCTGGAACTCACTATGTAGACCAGGCTGGCCTTGAACTCACAGAGATCCACCTGCCAGCCTCCCAAGTGCTGGGATTATAGGCATGCGCCACCATTCATTCCATCTCCAGTCGTTTGCTTCGTAAGCGTAACAGGCTTTCTCAGGGATGGAACCTTTAACCTCCCTTTAGAAGATTCTGTGTCTTGGGGCTGGAGAGATGGCTCAGTGGTTAAGAGCACCAACTGCCCTTGCAGAGNCCACCAGCTGGGACTACAGGGAACCTGTCTCAAAAAATCCCCCCAAAAAAGATATGATGACTGGACCCTCCCTCCTGGGTGAACTCACACTCCCCCTCCCCTGCCCTTTGCTGTCGTTAACAGGCTCTTCCCAGCCCTGGCAGAGCCTTGGTGGTCTTCACCACACTCTAGTGCAGTGGCCCTCCCCTGCCAGGGCAGTTTCCTTTCGGGCATTTACAACCACCTGAAATAATACAACTATGGCTGCTGCAGCTATCCAGTGTCCTGCTGTCACCCACATTAGATAGCTCTTTCCTCACCAAGACACTCCTTATCTGTTTTGTCATTCACCAGTAGTGCCTGGCACATGACGGGATTCACTTAATATGCAGATTGAAAACGTGACCTAGGGTATATATTCTAGTACTGTTCACACAGTCCTCTGAAAGGCAGCCTGTAACATGGCAAACTGCACTAACAGCTCTGAGCCGGGCAAGGAACACCGGGTAGCACTCTGACATTCTCCTATTTCAAGATCCCTTCTGTAAAGTCTGCCATATTCTCATCTCCCCTTGGTGGTAGGACGCACAAAGAGACTCTGCCCATGGTGGGCTGTCCTGGCTGACTTTGTACCACTCCCTGACAGAAGAGCGAGCTCCGGACCCGACTGACCCTTCAGCAGCGTGGAGCCAGGCGCCATCTAGTGAGCACTTGGGCAATAGCAGGCAAACAGCTGTCTGAGTAGAGCTGGGAATAGCAGCACTTGGAGTCAGTTAAGAGGGGCTATATGGGGCTGGAAGATGACCTAGCGGTTAAGAGCGCCGACCGCTCTTACAGAGGACCGGTTCGATCCCAGCACCCACATGGCGGCCGAGAGCCGTCTGAAACTCCAATTCTAGGAGAACTCCCAGTTCCAGGGAATCCGAGCCCTCTCCTGACCTCCATGGCATTTGCACGACACGGGTGCACAAACCTGCATGCGACAGTACATTGATACACATACAGAAATAAATAAATAAATAAAAAGAGGGGCTACATGAGCAGTGCCCTGCACTGTCCAAGCTCAGCCTCCAGCTTTTGATCTCACCTCCTCATGTGCAGAGAAATCAGATCCTGTTGCCCCACTTAACCATGGTGTTGTGGGTTTTTTGTGGGTGTGAAGGTTAGTGTTGTCAACTTGACACAATCCAGAAACACTTAGGAGAAGGGCCTCTGAGAGAATGGGGAAGTTCTTTTTTATTTTTAATTTAATTTTATTTATTTTTTGCATGTGTATGATGTACTGTCTGCATGTAGGTTTGTGCTCCTGTGTCGTGCAAATGCTGCGAGGTCAGAAGAGAGGTGTTGGATTCCCCTGGAACTGGAGTTAAAGATGTTCTCAGCTGCCATGTGGATGCTGGGGATCGAACCCGGTCCTCTGAAGAGCGTTGGCGCTCTCAACCGCTAGGCCATCTCTCCAGCCCCAGAAGAAGTTCTTAATTACATTAATTGATGTGGGAAAACCTACCTGCTGCAGGCGGTGCCATTCCTGGGCTCAAGGATCTGAAGTATGCAAGCATAGAGGGGACTGCACACTACATGTGTGCACTGAACACTAGCATGTGTGGATTCACTTATCTCTCTGCTTCTCTATATGGACATCGTGTGGAACTAGCTGCTTCAACTCCTGACTGTCTTGATTTCCCCCACTGGGAAAGTGAGCCAAAATAAACCCTTCTCCTTCAGTTGCACTTATCGGTGTGATAGTGGTGTTTTTTTGTTTTTGGACAGTCTTCCTCCACTTCAGCTGGCCTGGAATTCTCTCAGTCTCATTGAAATCCACCTGCCTCTGCCTCCTGATGTGGATCAAAGGCGTGCCCCACCATATCTACTTCATCTGTGTTTTTTAATCACAGCCACAGAGAAAGGAGCTAAGACAGCTTTGTTTTGCTTTGTTTTAAAACAGATTTTATTTATTTATTTATTATTATTTAGTATATTTTGGTTTTTGAGACAGGTCTCCCTTAGTCCCATGATGGCCTGGAGCTTGCTCTGTAGACCAGGCTGCCTTAGAACTCACAGAGATCTGCCTCTCTGCCTCCCGAGTGCTGAGATTACAGGCATGCGCCACACACCGCGGCTTATTTATTTATTATATTATATTTATTTATTTATTTATTTAAAGCAGGGTGTAACTCTGTAGCCCTGACTAGCCTGGAACTTGCTATATAGACCAGGCTGGCCTCAAAATCAGCAGATCTGCCTGATCTCCGCCTCAAGAGGCTATATTACAGCACATGCCACAATGCCCAGCAACATTTTTATTCACTTTGGGGATGTAAAAGGAGAAAATAAAACATCTCTGCCTCTTCTGGTCATTGGAAAGGTTAAATCAGTTGAGAATGCAAGTCACATGGACATGACAAGGTCTAGTTATCTCCAAGGCTACTCCCTGAACCACTGTGTCTTCAGTCACTGGTCTCATTTTGACTTCTACTGCCCCCATGCTAGTCCCCACGGGTCCCTGGCAGGCCCTTTGTAGCAGATGGTCCCCTCTGACCTCTCAGAAGAGAGTGCTGGATCCCCCTGGAACTGGAGTTACACATGGTTATCACCACATGGGTGCGGGAATTGAACCCAGGTCCTCTGCAAGAATAGCCATGCTTCTACTGCTGAGCCATCTCTCTGGCCCCCATATTTTGGCTTCTATGTTTTTACTAGTATGTGTAGAGCCTGCGAGGGCCAGAAGAGCACAGCAGAGCCACCATATGGGTGCTGGGAGCTGAACCCAGGTCTTCTGGAAGACAAGCAGGTGCTCTTAACCTGAGCTGCTGCCTCTCCAGCTTTTTGAGACAAGGTCTCATTGTACAGCCAAGCCATAACCTGCTGTCACCAAGCAGGACTCCAACTCCCCCCGCTCCTGGTTTATGCTTGCTGAGAGCTGGGATTCATGCACGCACCACTATGTGGTCCTTGGCCTTTTCTTAACTCAGGCTGCTTGCTCCCATGGTGTTACCAATACTTGTCTTTCCCAAACTCATTCTCAGTCCCCAGCCCCCGATCCAAACTATCAGCCAGCTTGCTGCTTTTGGCCATCCCTTGATGGCCATTCTGTTTGAACCTAATCCATTATTCCCACCCGTTGTGATGTCCCTCATGCTCTGGACAGTCTTCTCCAGCTTTCCAGTTTTTAAGCTGTGCTCTGTCATCACCGCCACTCCTTCGTACTCACCTTCTGTCCCCTGGTCCCCTTTCCAGTTGTCTTCTCTTGGCAAAATCACAGCTTTTAAGCCTATGCAGTTGAGGCCAGCTGGAGAAAACACACACCCAACAGCCTGCAGGGACCTGGGATGCTGCTCAGGAACCAAGTGCTTCCCTGGGCCTCTCTTCCAGGTTCAGGGTCTGTCCTGCCTCCAGCCTTGTGGCTGGCTCCTGCCTACGTCCCTACTGAGAGCTCTCTCAAGGACGAGGCTACCATGACCACTCTCCAATATCTTCCTTCCCATTTCCTCTCCTCCCTCTCACATGGAGCATCTCCACTCTCACCTGACCAAGGTCAAAGTTCTATCGCCAGTTTTCTGATCTCTATTAAGGCCTCTCCTGTTCATAGGCAACTATATTTGTTTGTAGATGATGATGGATGGATGGATGGATGGATGGATGATGGATGGATGGAGATAGATCTCACTATACAGTATTGGCTGGCCTGAAACTTTCTATGTAAACCAGGCTTAGCCCCCAACTCACAGAGATCTTCGTGCCTCTGACTCCCATGTTCTTCCTCAATTCTGGGATCAGAGCCCTGTAGCACCACACAAGCTTTTATCCCTGTTATCCCTGCAATCTTAGGAAGAGAACCTTCCCCATCCTTTACCTGCTCCTTTGCAGCAAACTCAAGGGATGTCTGCTTCCCTACATTAAATGTACTCTATTTGAAGACGGTGAGGATGATTGGTTTTGATGTATCTCTCTGATACTGATCTTTTTTTTTGGTCTTTTTGAGACAGGGTCTCCCTGTACCCCTGTACCGCCTGGAACTCACTAATAGACCAAACTGGCCTCTGAATCACAAAGATCCGCCTGCCTCAATGCTAGGATTAAAGGCGTGCCACCACACCCAGCTCACTGATATCTTTCAAGCACCTACACGACCACCCAGTGCTCAATAAGTCCTTGTTGCCAAATTAATAAGCTATGAAAAGGATAGTGAACAATTTTTTCGGTCTTTTTGAGACAGGGTCTTGTTGGTATCCCAGCTGTCCTGGAATCACTGTGTAGACAAGGCTAGCCTTGAATTCACAGAGATCCACCTGCCTCTGCCCCTGAGTGCTGAGATGAAAGTGTAGGCCTCCACCCCCAGGGTTTTTTTTGTTTTTTGTTTTTTGTCTTTTTGAGAGAGGCTTCCTGTAGCCCAGCTGGCCGGAACTCACTGTGTAGTCAAGGCTGCCCCTGAACTCACAGAGATCTGCCTGCTCTGCTCCCACTGCTGGGATAAAGGATGTGCCACCAACCCCAACCTTCAAATTCTTTTTTTTAAATTTTTTATGTGTAGAATGCACAACTGCATGTAGCTTGGTGCGCCCTCTGTCGTGCAATGCTGCAGAGGCCAGAAGAGGGTGTCAGATTCTCCTGGAACTGGATTTAAAGATGGTTCCTAGCCGCCATGTGGATGCTGGGAATCGAACTCGGGTCCTCTGCAAGAGCATTTGGTGCTCTTAACCGCTGAGCAATCTCTCCAGCCCTCAAATTCTTTTTTAAAAAACATTTTATTGGGGCTGGAGAAATGACTCATCAGTTAAGAGCACTGGCTGCTCTTGCAGAGGACTCAGGTTCAATTCCAGCACCCATATGGTTGCTAAACAACTTCCATAATTCCAAAGCCGTTCTTCTAACTCTGTGGCCATTGCAGACATGGGTGACTTACACACATGCGGGCAATACAGTCATACATATAAAATAAAAGTAATAAAATATCAGAGCTGGAGACATGGCTCAGTGATTAAGAGCACTGACTGTTCTTGCAGAGACCCAGGTTTCAATTCCCAGCAACGCATAATGGCTAACAATCATCTGTAACTCCGTTCCAGGGTATCTGACACTTTCTTCTGACCTCCATGGGTATTGCACAACACGTGTGCACTACACACATATGCAGACAATACACTCATACATATAAAATAAACAGCTGGGGGTGGTGGCACACACACTTATACCAGCACTTGGGAGGCAGAGGCGAACGATCTGTGACTTCAAGAGCCAAGACTTGGTCAGCTAAAAGGATAGGCAGCTGGGGCTACAGGAGACCCTGTCTCAGTAAGACAAAAAAAACAAAATATTTTAAAATAATAAAAATATATTTTGCTATTTTTATTTTTTATGTATACGCATGTTTTGCCTGCAGATGCACCCATGTCATGCAATGCACAGGAGGTAAAGGCATTGAGCCCCTGGAACTGGAGTTAGAGTTGTTAGCCACCATGTGGGTGCTGGGAATTGAACCCAGGTCCTCCACAAGAGCAGCCAGTGGTCTTAACCACTGAGCCATCTCTCCATCCCTGATAGTGAACAGTCTTGGTGCTCAAGTGCATAGAGTAGGACGGGATGGAGAAATCCAACCCAGCAGCACACAGGGAAGTAAGGCCTTGCAGAAACAGCCCTGCCAGTCCTCCGGCCCTCTTCCCCCACTGATAACACCCCAGCCATACTCTCCAGCACCTTCCTGGCTCAAAATATCTGTATGGATATCCTCTACCAAAACTAGTCTTCATGGAGTTAATTCCTGCTCATCTTTCAAGTCTGTTTAAATATTATTACTGTCAGGGCTGGAGAGATAGCCTAGTGTTAAGACCACCGACTGCTCTTGCAGAGGACCAGGTTCGATCCCCAGCACCCACATGTGGCTAAGAACCGTCTGTAACTCCAATTCCAGGAGAACTCCAGTTCCAGGGGAATCCGAACCTCTTCTGACCTCCGCGGCATTGCACGACACGGGTGCACAAACTACATGCAGACAGTACATTCATAAACATACAAAAATAATAATAAAAAATTTATTTAAAAAATATTATTACTGTCACAGAGTAGGCACCTGACACGATTGTTTGTATGGGCTGGGAAGATGGTCCGGTGAATAAAGTGCTTTACATAGGACAGAGTTCAAATCCCCAGAACCAGCATTAGAGCCAGATGCTGTGCCAAGACCTACAACAAGATGGGAGGCGCAGACAGGAGACCCTGTCTCAAACACACACACACAAAGATATGGTTGTTTGCTTGGTAAGACAGAATTTTTTTTCTTTTTTTTTATTTTTATTAATTTTATTTATTTCTATTTGTTGTGTGTATAAGTGTACTGTCTGCATGCAAGTTTGTGCACCCGTGTCGTGCAATGCCGCGGAGGTCAGAAGAGGGTGTCGGATTCCCCTGGAACTGGAGTTCTCCGAATTGGAGTGTCAGACGGCTCTCGGCCGCCATGTGGGTGCTGGGGATCGAACCCAGGTCCTCTGCAAGAGCGTCGGAGCTCCTAACCGCTAGGCCATCTCTCCAGCCCAAGACAGAATTTTATATCTCAGGCTGGCTAAGAATTGGCTATGTAGGCTGGAGAGATGGCTCAGAGGTTAAGAGTACCAACTGCTCTTGCAGAGGACCCGGGTTCAATTCCCAGCACCCACATGGCAGCTAAGACAAAAAAAAAAAAGAATTGGCTATGTAGCCCAGACTGGACCTCTTGCCTTAGCCTCTTTTTTTTTTTTTTTTATTTTTTTTGGTCTTTTCGAGACAGGGTCTCCCTGTAGCCCCAGCTGTCCTGGAACTCACCTTGTAGACCAGGCTGGCCTTGAACTCACAAAGATCCGCCTGTCTCTGCCTCCCAAGTGCTAGGATTAAAGGCGTGCGCCACCACGCCCGGCGCCTTAGCCTCTTAAGTGCTGCGATTACAGGGGAGTGTGACCATGCCCAACTAAAGATATTTGTTTTGGGGGGCTGGAGAGACGGCCTAGCGGTTGAGAGCGCTGACCGCTCTTACAGGTTGAGAGCGCTGACACCGCTCTTACAGAGGATCCGGGTTCGATCCCCAGCACCCACATGGCGGCCGAAAACCGTCTGAAACTCCAATTCCAGGATAACTCCAGTTCCAGGGGAATCCGAGACCCTCTTCTGACCTCTGCGGCATTGCACGACACGGGTGCACGGGCCTGCATGCAGACAGTACATTCATTGGTTCTCGGCCGCCATGTGGGTGCTAGGGATCGAACCCGCGTCCTCTGCAAGAGCGTCGGCGCTCTTAACCGCTAGGCCATCTCTCCAGCCCCCCATCATCACATTTAAAAAAATTTTTTTTATTAATTTTATTTATTTCTGTATGTGTATGAATGTACTGCCTGCATGCAAGTCTGTGCACCCGTGTCGTGTCACATTTTTAAAAAGAAACATTTCTGCCAGGAAACATTTCTGCCAGGCATGGTGGCCAATGCCTTTAATCTCAGCACTCAGAAAACGGAGGCAGGTGGATCTCCACATAGGGTGTTCCAGGCCAGCTGGGGCTACAGGGAGACTGTCTGAAAAACAAAAACAAAAACAAAAACAAAACTTTTTTCCAGAGTAGTGTCAATTCCAATATACAAAGAGTTATATTCGAAAAAAAAAAAAAAAAGTTATATTCGGGGCTGGAGAGATGGCTCAGAGGTTAAGAGCACTGACTGCTCTTGCAGAGAACCTGGGTTCATTTCCCAGCACCCACACGGCGGCTAAGAATCGTATTTAACTCCAGTTCCAGGGGAATCTGACGCCCTCTTCTGACCTCCGCAGTATTGCACAACACGGGTGTTCCTACCTACATGCAGGCAGTACACTCATACACATAAGAAGTAAAAATATATATATTCAATATATAACAATATATAGGCTATATATATATCTATATATGTCTAAGTTTGGCACGCTGCAATACATACAGTGGTGTGTCCATGTATATGTCTATTGTATTCAACATGTCAAGTTCTTCTGATACATTTCTTGGCCCTTCATAGCTCCATCTACATAACCTCCCAACTGTTCAAAGTCCTTCAATATTGTTGTTAAAGGGACTTCTATCAAATATACGGATTTTACAACATAACCCCAAATCAGCCTCAAATAACTGTGGTCTCTCCGGGTGTGGTGGTGCACGCCTTTAATCCCAGCACTCCGGAGGCAGAGGCAGGCGGAACACTGTAAATTCAAGGCCAGCCTAGTCTACATAGTGAGTTCCAGGACAGCTGGGGCTACAGGGAGACCCTGTCTCGAAAAAAAAAAACCAACAACAATAATAGTTGTAGTCTCAGTTAACACACCTTATCTGTACTAGGAAAATCAAAACGAATCTAATTGGTGTTGTGGTAAATAACTGAAGCAACGTAAGTTGCTAAGCGTAGTACATATAAGTTTTCACTAATTTATTATTACATGGCGCTGTGCAGTGCAATCTAGGCTAAAAAAAACAACACGGGGGCCGTTTTGTTGTTGTAATTCCCCTCCGCACCACGAAACGCGCTGTCGCCTCCAGGCTGCCAGGCCGGTAGTCAGAATGACGAAAGTCCCTCTAGCCGAGGACACCGGGACCGTAGCGCACAGGCCGGCCTCTCCTCCCGGAGTATCCACTTCGTAGGGTCTGAGTTACTGCGACTCTTTTAGGTAAACTTTCTTCGTCACGGGTGGGTCTTAATTTTCCTGGAAACAGTGAGAGAGGCTTCTTCCGGGAGCGGTTCTTCCGGCAGCCAGCCGCCGTCTCCGTGACCTCAGACGTACGCTTCCGGGGCACGGAAGTGACTCCTCTGCCCGCCTCTTCCTGCTCTCTCTTTCCGGTGGTGGAATCTCGAGATTACCGGCAGGTAGGAGGCCCGGGCACGGATAATCGCTCTCCATCCTATGGTTAGGAGGCTCCGCGGGGCTCGGGGCGCGGGCTTGGGGGCATCTGGCTGGAGTCGAGTCAAGCTCGCGGGAGAGAGGCGCGGCTGCGGGCTGGAATGTGTCAGGGCTCGGCCCAAGGCTGCGTGCGCAGCGTCAGGGGCTCGAAGGCCCGAGAGTGCAGTCTGAAGTGGGAGCCCGCTGAATCTCTTGCTGGCACGGCGTGTTTGGGGGGAGCGGAGGCCCTGGTCACATGTGGCTCCCAGCCTGTAGTCACTTAGTTTACTGGGCAGTCCCAATCCCGGACCATTGTGCCTTTTAAGTTGGTCTCACTTGGAGAACAGGAATGCCGATCTCACTGATTGCCTCTGTATAAGTGAGAGTTTTAAGTACTCTGTGTTGAGTGCTTCCAAACCACAGTGTGTCCTGTCGGTTAGGGTGCTCAGGACTCCTGCCCATGTTTACAGTTCTCTGGTCATCACTCCCTCATCCCTACTGTAGGACTGAAGAGACAAATTGCAAAGCAGACAGCATGCCCGAACATAAGACACAGAGGAACACATAACTGGTTGAAATCTACCAGTTGGTCTGTTTTCCCCCAACACAACTCTGGACTTCCTGTAGTGCGCCTTTCCTTCAATTCTACTCTGGATTGTGCTCATTAATGTCATTTTCGGGTAGGAGCAGGTGACTATGTATACCCAGCACCTGCTCTTGTCCTTTCTGTTAGGCACTAGAGCCGTCCCAGTTTCCCTGTAGACATGCTGTTTGAGGTCTCCGGTAGTGTGGAGTAGAGGTATCATGGTGCAGGGAAGAGTACAAGATTGAGATGGATTTTACCATTGTGTCAGGGCCTCTCATTTTGTTCTGTTTGCTAGGATACAGCTTTTAACTTGAACACTGCTTAATACTAATTTCTTCTGAAAGTGTTGGTTATTTGTTCTGGGACTTAGCAGAAGGTCTCCCTGGGACTTTAGGTGAACCCAAATAGCCTCCTCCTAGCTCTCCACATCCTCCCCTTGCTGTGCCTGTGACAGTGTGATGGCACTTATTACTGGTTTTCAAATTTTGTCTTTGAGCCTAAACTGTAAATGGTCTCTGGGGGCGGGAAACCTGGCAGTGTGCTACACCTACCATTTAACTATTGTGGGCAGATGGAAAATCCTCTCATTTGATGATAGTGTCACCCTAGTCCGGTCAAAAACATACCAGCTTGTGTCTTGGGAGCAGAGCTGTTGGTTGAATTTAGTCTCAGAGGCCTGAGCTGGAATGTTGTGTGTCTCCTTGGTGGGAGTTAAAGGTGCTCATGGCCCACCTGTGGAACTAACTGTGCTGTGAGCTTTTGGTCTGGAGAAGCTGACTCTCCTCTTCGTGCCTTTTTAGCAATCAGTTGAGGAACTCCAGTACAAGGAGCATGGATATCAGAGCAGCAAAGGAGCGAAATGTTCTCCTTTACTAGCCAAAGAGAGTGTACTAGAAACCTTTTGTCATTAACACTGAGGCTCTCCTTCCATTCAAATAGACATGGCACCTCGAAAGGGAAAGGAAAAGAAGGAAGAACAAGTCATCAGCCTCGGACCTCAGGTGGCTGAGGGGGAGAACGTATTTGGTGTTTGCCACATCTTTGCATCCTTCAATGATACTTTCGTCCATGTCACTGATCTTTCTGGCAAGTGAGTACGTGGCCAGATGAGACACAGACCCGGGGTGTGGACAGGCCCCTGACTCAGTATGCAGTGGGGAGGGTCTCCTAATTTCTGTTTTGCCCAATTTCCCATAAATTGCAAAAGAACACATTGTGTCCTTGTGGCCTTAGAAGTCTGAGGGTTAGTACTGTGAGGGGGTCGGAAATCAGCCGGTGGATGTGAGTTCTGATTGCCGTTATTAGCAGGTTTTAATGAGGTTGATTCCAAGTTTTGCTTTTATTTTTTAGAGACAGGGTTTCATGTAACTGAGGATGAACTTGAAGTTCTGGTATCAGGGGCTTTCAACTCCGTTTACCTGTAAAGACACAACTCATGATTGCCTTGTTCAGAATCAGGATGTATGCTCAGTTGCTGTCGTACTTTTACACTCTCTACTCATTAAGACAGGATAAGTCCTTGGTTTATGCTCCTTGGCTGTTTATTGGGACATGAAGACAATGTCTTCTGCTTTTGTCCCCAGAGAAACTATCTGCCGAGTGACTGGTGGAATGAAGGTGAAGGCTGACCGAGATGAGTCCTCTCCGTATGCCGCCATGTTGGCTGCCCAGGATGTGGCCCAGAGGTGCAAAGAGCTGGGTATCACGGCCCTACATATCAAACTCCGTGCCACTGGAGGAAACAGGTACAGAAGCCCAGCGCTGGGAGGTGGCAGGTCTGCTAGGCCTGGGCTCTAGGATTTGAGATTTTATTTTTGTTGTTGCTGACAGCAAACTTTTTTTTTTGAGATGGGGTCTCCCTGTAGCCCCAGCTGTCCTGGAACTCACTCTGTACACCAGGCTGGCCTTGAACTCACGAAGATCTGCCTGCCTCTGCCTCCCGAGTGCTAGGATTAAAGGTGTGCACCACCACACCCGGCTATTTTATAGCCAAATTTTTAAAATGTTTTTGTTTTATGTATATGAGTATATTGCCTGAATGTATGTTAGTGCATCCATGTTCTCTGATGACTGGGGAGGTCAGAAGACCTTCGGCATTGGCTCCCCTGTAGTTACAGGGGTTGTTAGCCACCAGGTAGGTGCTGTGACCAGTCCTCTCCAGCTCCTAGAAAAATGATAAATTGGTTCCTAGCTAGGTCAAAAATTGTAACACTCAGGAGCAGCTGCAGGGGGAGCTAAAGTTTCAGGATAGTCTGAACTACAAGCCCCCAGCCCCCCAAAAAAGAAAAAATAAATAAATGGGGTTAGAGAAATGGCTCAGTGGTTAAAAGACCACTGGCCGCTCTTGTTAGTTCCGTGGTTCAGTTCCCAGCACCCACATGGCAGCTAACAACTCCAGTTTCAGGGGAATCTGATGCCCTCTTCTGACTTACGTGGGCATTGCATAACACAGGTGTATGTATATCTTGCAAGCAAGTGTTCAGTTGTGTGGAGTTTAAAAAGTGGGATGGAGGTGTAGCTTGGTTAATAGAGTGATTGCCCAGCATGCACAGGGCCTGTGTTCAGTCTCCAGCACTGCAGCAGAGACTTGTGTTCACCTATAAGAAACAAACACAAGCTGGGTGTGGTGGCAGAGGCAGGTGGATCTCTGTGAGTTCAAGGCCAGCCTGGTCTACATAGTGAGTTCAAGGCCAGCTGGGGCTACAGGGAGACCCTGTCTCAAAAAGCCAGAAAAAGAAACAAACACAAAACACTGAAGCCTAAGTCTTGAGCCAGGAGTCCTTGTGAGAGGAGTGACAGGAGGTGACCACAGGCAGGGCGGGGCCTCGCTGGGACCAGCAGGGGTTTGCTTGAGCTTAAGACTAGAATAGTGGGCTCCTTGGTGAGAAAGAAGCAGGGAAGTCCTTCACGGATTCAAAGGAGAAGTGGGCTGGTGGGTGGAGCAGTGGGCAAGAATCACGGCAGGGGCAGAGCTTTTTTAACCCACCCAAGGCCAAGTGACATGCAGTTCATTTTTGTGTGCTCTTGAGTGACAGTCATTTTAGCTTGTTTTCATTTTTTTAGATCATTTAGCATTTTTGAAAGTCCTCAGTATGTAAGCCCTGGCTGCCTCCCAAATGTTGGGATGGGGGAAAAACAAAACAAAACAAAACAAAACAGTGGCCCACAGTCTAGTTTTATTATCTGGCTTCACTGCAGAGCTTGTGCAGATCCCAGAATTATATGGTTCTTGGGAGTGGGGGGCTCTTGGAGAATTCACTGGCTTTGACAAACAATTCTTTATTTCCCAGGACCAAAACCCCTGGACCTGGAGCCCAGTCAGCCCTCCGAGCTCTTGCTCGCTCAGGGATGAAAATTGGACGGATTGGTGAGTCTCCCAGCTGGGTTTGTTCTGAAATGTTGACTCCTCCCAAGCCATGTGCTATACCAAGTGGATTCAAGTCTAATGACTGTTGGTAATTAATGTTATGAAAGGACCCTCAAAAGGCATGAGGTTTTAAGTCTCTAGGTATTTGGTGACGTGTTACAGTCTTTCCCATCTGTATTGGACCAGCTTAATGTCGTTTCTGAATCTGATTTCAGCAGCCTGGTTCCTGCCTGCTAAAGTTAGTAGAGTTTGCTGGGAGGGCCCAAGTGAAGAAGTGCCTGCCCTCATTTATTGCCCACGTTTATTGTCTGGCCCTTTCCAGCTCCCAGGACGCAGTCGTTTGTTCTGACTTTGCAGTGTAAAAGTTGCAACCACCTCCTGGTCTAAAGATGCTTTGGGTCTCCTACCTATCGAAGAGGAAACAGCCACACTTGCTCAGTGTGTGCTCTTGGCTTGTTTCTTCCTAAAGTCAGTGGGCTCTTTGGGGAGTTTGGAGACGTCTTTAACCTAACATCTGAACCTTAGAACTTGTTGCAGGTTTTACTAGTTATTAGACAATATGGGAGTTTTGAGGAAGTAGCAGATGGGGCAACTCCTTTGTTGACTCCCAGGAGGGAAATGGATTTGGGGAGCCACTGGGTCTTCTGGTTAGTTAGACCTGAGGCTGGGGATCTTACACAGCTACAGCAATGATGATTTCTCTTCCTCCCCACAGAGGATGTCACTCCCATCCCCTCTGACAGCACCCGCAGGAAGGGAGGTCGCCGTGGTCGCCGTCTGTGAACAGGATTTCTCAGATTATTTTCTGTTAATAAATTGTTTCCTGTAAGCCTTTTCATTCCACTCTAGTGTTCTTGTCACAATGGGCCGTCCAAGGAGACTTGGTGCTGTGTAGGTGTAGGCTGACAAGGTCCTAGGGACCATGACAAAACAGCAGAGTATGTTGAGGAACTCCTACAGGTCGGAGCTTCTACAGACTGGTTTTCTGGGAAGAGAGGTGCTAAGGTACAGCTCTGTGGCCTTAACTTGCCACCAGTCTAACCAGACCGTGGCCTTGGAGATGCTTGTGGCCCACACTTCTGGGACACACCTGTAACCTCAGTGCTCAGCCAGCCAGGGCAGGATCAGCACAGTTGGAAGCAAACATGGTCTGTATAGGGAGTTCCAGGCCAGACGTGTTTACATGGCAAGATTGTTACCAAAAAAAAAAAAAAAGATGAGACTGGATGTTCATCAAAGAATGGACTGGTTTCCTATTTTTTCAGACTGTCACTGTAGTCCAGGCTGGCATTAAAAACCTGTCAGTCTTCTTGGCTCAGCCTCTTGAGGTGCTGGGATTACAGGTGTTAATCGCCATGGCCAGTGTAATTTTACAGGGCTGAAGCGGGGGGGGGGGGNCGGGGGGGACGTACTGTTGGTGAGGATAGCCTGAGGAGAAAGGAGCCGTTCCAGACCCGAGCCGCATATAAACCAGTGTGGGTGTGTTTCTCCCCCCCACACCGGCTGTGCAAAATGGGCAGCTTGCTGTGCTGTGCCTTGCCTCACTTAGATCTTGGGGGCTGTTCCACGTTGGTACATTTAAGTACGATACAGATTCTGTACCCCACATGAATAATACACACCAGGTTCTATTTTCATCTTTAATTAATAAAAATAAATTCTTTGCTTTCCGGAAGCTTGCATCCAGCTCCAAGGACACAGTGGTACCAGATGGTACTGAGTGTTCTAGAAGGGATTGCTACCAGAGTGCAGAGGGAATACAGTTAGCCAGGCCTGGTGGAGATAGAGTACAGGTTTTGCAAAGAACGCGCCTGTACCTGGGTATGGGTGACATAGAGCTTCTGGTCCTTGGAAGAACAAGTGCCCTTAAGCTGGTTGAAACCATGCTCTGTACCACCGCACTGGCAAGGTTTTGGTTCTCGTGATATTCAGTTTTTATGTTGTTTTGTGTTGAGTCTAGGTCTCACAGTGTAGCGCTGACCTAGGACTCAGTCTGGTCCTGCTCTGCTCCCCAAGTGCTGGGATTACGAAGTTCCCACCATGTCTTAGCTAGCACAGTCTGAAAGTAGCCATTCAGTGTGGCATGTTCCGATTTGCCTTATTTTTTTCTGGATAAGTAGTATTACATTATCTGGATGCCAAATACTCCTTATCCTCCCCCTTTATGGAGCACAGAACCTGGGTCTAATAGAATCAATATTTAATAGATCACGGTGGGAGAAATGGATCAGCTGTTAGCACTTGCCTGCTGTATACAGATGAACCAGAGTTGTTGGGTCTTGAGGAGTGGATGGCTCAGCAGGTAAAGAAAGGTGCTTACATCTAAACACAGTGACTCAGTTCAATCCCTGTGATTTGCAGGGTGGAAGGAGAGGACCAACAAGTTGTCCACCTTTTCCACAAAAACATGGCACAGGCATGCCAGTAATCATAGTAGCATAATGCCTTTAATCCCGCATTGGCAGGTGGATCCTGAGTTCCAAAGGCCAGTTGGTCCTAGCATAGCAAGTTCCATTGATAGCTAGGCTATATGGAATCCTGTCTCAAAAAGACAAAAAAAAACTCCCCTAAATTAGCTTTCCTAAGCGGAGAGGGGGTGTTTAACAATCTTCCTTAGCCTGGTGTAATACACACCGGTTTAATTCCATGCATTAGAGGCGAGAGGCAGGGGGAATCTCAGTTCAAGGCCAGCCTGATGCTACTTCAAAAGAATAGGGTAAGGATGAGGGTAACAGCTGTGCACGAGAGAGGAAGAAGCATCCAAGGGTGGTCTGGTTGCCACTTTGAGAGGCCACATCCATACGTGTTGCCCTCTGGTTTGATATAATAGCGAGTAAGATATTCTCTCCAGAAGGTCATAGCCACAGCATTGAAGACATATTAGCGATGCAGGGCATGTACAGATAACACTAGTGGGAGGGTGGAAGTGTAGGGGGTCATGGTGTGGTATACTTGGAAACACGTTTCTCTTTTTTTTTTTTTTTTTTTTTTTTTTGTTTTTTTTTGTTTGGTCTTTTCAAGACAGGGTCTCCCTGAGCCCAGCTGTCCTGAAACTCACTCTGGTACACAGGCTGGCCTTGAACTCACAAAGATGGCCTGCCCTCTGAGTTCCCAGTGCAGGATTAAAGGCGGCCCGCCACCACCCCTCAGGCTAACACTGTTCCTCTTAAGTTTGTGGTAACTAAGCGCTTTTCCAAAACTCAAATTTGTGGTTCATCCTGATCTGGTTTCCAGGCAGTGTGTGCCGTTCCTGGATGAGCTGCCCAGCTCCACGAGCTTCATCTGCAGCGGTGGGCTAAGTGTTTTACCTTAGCCTTTATGATGCCTGCTGCCTCAGAGGCTCGCAGGATGAAAGTGTTCCCATGCTGCCTGCACTGGGGAGGCCGTGCTATTCTTGGCCTATACAGTTCTTAAGTGAAAGAGCATGAAGGACAGCTGGTGGAGTCCTGTGGGGACGTGCCGGTGGTTCCTGGAGCATTCCGTTCTGTTTCCTGCTGTTCCCTCATAACCCAGCATGGAGGCAGCTAGGTCTTTGAAGGCAGGGCCTTTCAGGGTTGGTTTCTTCCAAGCTGAAGTACAGCTCACCTTGGCCCAAAGCTGCTTAAGGGCCACTGAGGCAGACAGGACAGGACAGGACATGACCACTACAGAGCGGGATGAAACCCAGCTTTAGCAGGTGAGCCTGAAGCTCGCCCCCACCCTCTAGCTACCAGCTCAGCTCAAAGTGCACCTGGAGCAGTCTCCTAAGCAGTTACCCACCATCCCTCTGACCCATGCCTAGCCCACTCCACAAGTGTGTGATCTGAACTAAACTGGTGGGGCCTGGGAGGCAACTCAGTTTGGGTGTTGTTTTTGGCTTTTTTTATTTATTTTATTTATTTATTCTGACCTTCTCCCTATAGGCCCAGATGCCTGGAACTTTAATAGACCAGGTTGTGCCTTGATCCTCTGCCGCTTTGCCTCCTAGCTGCTCGAATTGGAAGGCATGTGCCAAACCACACTCAGCGTGTTTATTTTATTTATTTTTTGGTCTTTTTCTTTTTTTTTTTTTAGAGGTCTCTGTCCCACCAGCGGGCCGGAAACTCACTCTTAGTACACAAGGCTGAGCCTGAAACTCACAAATATCACCTGCTCTGTCATCCCAAGTGACTAGGATTAAGGCGTGTTCCACCATGCCTGGCTTCAGCTTGTTTATTTTAACTGTATATATGATTCTTCTAGAGCTAGAGTTATCAGCTGTTGTGAGACCTGGGTACTGGGGAACCAACTCTGGTCCTCCTGCGTAGAGAAGTTACATTCTCTTACCCATGAGCCATCTCTCCAGCCAAGTGGGCACAGTTTTTATGTGTACAGGGTT
This sequence comes from Rhizomys pruinosus, assembly GCA_009823505.1. Classification (NCBI taxonomy): domain Eukaryota; kingdom Metazoa; phylum Chordata; class Mammalia; order Rodentia; family Spalacidae; genus Rhizomys; species Rhizomys pruinosus. Next base: position 25,433 of record VZQC01013953.1, on the reverse strand, counting down.
ATCTCCCAGCAGGGCAAAACTAAATTTTCTGTCCTATTAAATCACCACCCTGGTCTTTAACTTCAAGATAGAGTCCAATTTCTCTGCATGACCACACCCACCTCTTCCCTCCCCATGGCCAACCTAGAATGCCCTAACACCCGCCACCTCCTCCCTAGGCCTTTTAACCTTCTGCACCATTTGTTAGGAATCAGATCTTTCACTTGCTATCTCTGGAAACCTGGATATTCCTCCCTTGAATTTCCGATAGCACCACTCTTTGCTTTTTTTTTTTTTTTTGGTTTTTTTTTGGTGTTGTTTCGAGACAGGGTTCCTCGTACGCGCCCAGCTGTCCTGGGAACTCCACTGGTGACCAGGCTGGCCTTGAACTCACAAAGATCCACCCTCCTCTACCAGTCCGAGTTCTGCGATTAAAGGCATGCGCATATGTCCGGCTGGCACCCCTCTAAGTGACACTGCTGATCAGCCCACCGACCCCCCCCCTGCCCTGTGGCCCTAGCTCCCATCCCAGGCACAAGAGGCTCAGGGTCTCAACGGAGGGTCTGTGGGAAGAACAGATGAAGGGACTCCCCACCTCTGTATTCATCCAAGTTACTGTTTGAAGGGCTTTCCTAAGATCCGAGTACATTAACTAAAATAATATTTCAGATGTCCAAGAAGTAAAGGAAAATTTTCATAGATGTGAAAAAATGAAATAAAAAAGACATTTAGGTGAAATGGGTTAAGGCACAGAAAGCTGTCAGGCAAGGAACTTAGGGGCCACCTGACAGCAAATAATGAACCAGTGGTCAGGAAAGAGAGGCAGGACCCTATCTTCCTTAACCCCAAGGTCAGAAGTAAGTCAGGGCCAGGCATGGTGGCGATGACCTTTCATCCTAGCACTGGAGGGAGCAGGCAGGCGGATCTGTTGTGATTCAAGGCCAAGCCTGTCCTACAGATGAGTTCCAAGCCAGGAGACACTTAAAAACACAAAACAAACACACACCACACACACACACAAGTCAGAAATAGGTTTCTGAGCTAAAGTGGCCTAGCTCTTGGCAGACGTCAAACCAAACCTTCACTGTTAAAGGCTTTCCTCATTTGGGCCCTCTGTTTCCCACAGAGGAGATAAAACTAAATATGAGCTCACAAGAAAGAAGTCAGTATCCATGGGATACTGGTACCAGAACAAGAGTTAGCAGGAGCTGGAACAGATTTAGGTATCTCCAAAGACTTTAGAATCCAAAATGACTATATATGAAATGCTTGAAGAATACAAATGGAACAAAAAAGATAGGGAAATAGGCACAAATAACAAGGTATAGTTTGACCCAAAGAAAATTTCAGAAAAAATACTTGATTGAAATTAAATATACAGGGGGGGGGGCTGGGGGGACGACTGTTGGTGAGGATAGCCTGAGCAGAAGAGGAGCCTTCCAGACCCGAGCCGCATATAAACCAGTGTGGGTGTGTTTCTCCCCCCCACACCGGCTGTGCAAAATGGGCAGCTTGCTGTGCTGTGCCTTGCCTCACTTAGATCTTGGGGGCTGTTCCACGTTGGTACATAAAGTACATACAGATTCTGTCACCCCACAAATACACACCAGGTTCTATTTTCATCTTTAATTAAAAAAGATAAGATTCTTGCTTTCCGGAAGCTTGCATCCAGCTCCAAGGACACAGTGGTACCAGATGGTACTGAGTGTTCTAGAAGGGATTGCTACCAGAGTGCAGAGGGAATACAGTTAGCCAGGCCTGGTGGAGATAGAGTACAGGTTTTGCAAAGAACCGCCTGACCTGGGTACTGGGGACAGAGCTCTGGTCCTCTGGAAGAACAAGTGCCCTTAACTGGTGAACCATCCTTCCAGCCCACTGGCAAAGGTTTGGTTCCTGAATTCAGTTTTGTTTTGTTTTGAGGTGACTCTAGCTCAGGCTGGCCAGGACTTGGGGTCCTGCTTCGTCTCCCAAGTGCTGGGATTACAGAGTTCCCACCATGTCTAGCTAGCACAGTCTGAAAGTAGCCCACATTGTGGCATGTTCCGAGTGCTTATTTTTTTCTGGATAGTTAGTATTACATTATCTGGATGCCCAAATACTCCTTACCTCCCCCCCTTTTTGTGGAGCACAAGAAACCTGGGTCTAATAGACGAATCAAATATTCTAAATTTAAGATCAAGTGTTGGAGAAATGGATCAGCTGTTAAGCACTTGCTGCTGTACAGAGGACCAGAGTTGTTGGGCTGAGGAGATGGATGGCTCAGCAGGTAAAGAAAGGTGCTTACATCTAAACACAGTGACTCAGTTCAATCCCTGTGATTTGCAGGGTGGAAGGAGAGGACCAACAAGTTGTCCACCTTTTCCACAAAAACATGGCACACATGAGTAAATACATAGTAGCATATGCCTTTAATCCCAGCACTTGGGCAGGTGGATCCCTTGAGTTCAAGGCCAGCTTGGTCTACATAGCAAGTTCCAGATAGCTGGGGCATATGGAATCCCTGTCTCAAAAAGACAAAAAAAAAAAACCCCCTAAATTTAGCTTTCCTAAGCGGAGAGGGGGTGTTTAACAATCTTCCTTAGCCTGGTGTAATACACACCTTTAATCCCAGCATTAGGGAGGCAGAGGCAGGGGGAATCTCAGTTCAAGGCCAGCCTGATCTACTTCCAAAAGAATAGGGTATAGATGAGGGTTAACAGCTTCACAGAAGCAGGACAAGAACCAACCAAGGAAGGCTGGTGCCACTTGTGAACCACATCCATACGTGTGCCCTCTGGTTTGATATAATAGCGAGAATAAGAATTCTCCCAGAAGGTTCATAGCCACAGCATCTGAAGACAATTAGCGATGCAGGGCATGTACAGATACACTAGTGGGAGGTGGAAGTGGTAGGGGTCATGGTGTGGTATATGGAAACACTTCTCTTTTTTTTTTTTTTTTTTTTTTTTTTTTTTTTTTCAAGACAGGGTCTCCCTGTAGCCCCAGCTGTCCTGGAACTCACTCTGTACACCAGGCTGGCCTTGAACTCACAAAGATCGGCCTGCCTCTGATTCCCAAGTGCTAGGATTAAAGGCGTGCGCCACCACCCCCGGCTAACACTGTTCTCTCTTAAGTTTGTGGTAAACCTAACATTTTTCCCAAAATCAAATTTGTGGTTTCATCCTGTCTGGTTTCCAGGCAGTGTGTGGCCGTCCTGGATGAGCTGCCCAGCTCCACAGCTTCAGTCTGCAGCGGTGGGCTAAGTGTTTTACCTTAGCCTTTATGATGCCTGCTGCCTCAGAGGCTCGCAGGATGAAAGTGTTCCCATGCTGCCTGCACTGGGGAGGCCGTGCTATTCTTGGCCTATACAGTTCTTAAGTGAAAGAGCATGAAGGACAGCTGGTGGAGTCCTGTGGGGACGTGCCGGTGGTTCCTGGAGCATTCCGTTCTGTTTCCTGCTGTTCCCTCATAACCCAGCATGGAGGCAGCTAGGTCTTTGAAGGCAGGGCCTTTCAGGGTTGGTTTCTTCCAAGCTGAAGTACAGCTCACCTTGGCCCAAAGCTGCTTAAGGGCCACTGAGGCAGACAGGACAGGACAGGACATGACCACTACAGAGCGTGGATGGAAACCCAGCTTTAGCAGGTGAGCCTGAAGCTCGCCCCCACCCTCTAGCTACCAGCTCAGCTCAAAGTGCACCTGGAGCAGTCTCCTAAGCAGTTACCCACCATCCCTCTGACCCATGCCTAGCCCACTCCACAAGTGTGTGATCTAGAACTAAACTGTGGGGCTGGGGGCACTCAGTGGTTTGTTTTTTTGCTTTTTTATTTATTTATTTATTTATTTTGACCTCTCCCTATAGGCCCAGATGCCTGGAACTTATATAGACCAGGTTGGCCTTGATCCTCTTGCCTTTGCCTCCTGACTGCTCGAATTGAAGGCATGTGCCACCACACTCAGCTTGTTTATTTTATTTTATTTTTTGGTCTTTTTCGAGACAGGGTCTCCATGTAGCCCCAGCTGGCCTGGAACTCACTCTGTACACCAGGCTGGCCTTGAACTCACAAAGATCCACCTGCCTCTGCCTCCCAAGTGCTAGGATTAAAGGCGTGTGCCACCATGCCTGGCTTCAGCTTGTTTATTTTAACTGTATATATGATTCTTCTAGAGCTAGAGTTATCAGCAGTTGTGAGACCTGGGTACTGGGAACCAACTCTGGTCCTCTGCTAGAGAAGTACATTCTCTTACCCATGAGCCATCTCTCCAGCCAGTGGCACAGTGTTTTATGTGACAGGGTTCATCTCCCAGCAGGGCAAAACTAAATTTTCTGTCCTATTAAATCACCACCCTGGTCTTTAACTTCAAGATAGAGTCCAATTTCTTCTGCATGACCACACCCACCTCTCCCTCCACCTGGCCAAGCCTAGAATGCCCCTAACACCCCGCCACCCCCCTTCCCTAGGCTTTTAACCTTCTGCACATCTGTTAGAATCAGATCTTCACTTGCTATCTTCTGGAAACCTTGGATATTCCTCCCTTGAATTTCCATAGCACCCTCTTTCTTTCTTTTTTTTTTTTTTTTTTTTTTTTTTTTTGTCTTTTTCGAGACAGGGTCTCCCTGTAGCCCCAGCTGTCCTGGAACTCACTCTGTAGACCAGGCTGGCCTTGAACTCACAAAGATCCACCTGCCTCTGCCTCCCGAGTGCTGCGATTAAAGGCATGCGCAGTATGTCCGGCTGGCACCCTCTAAGTGACACTGCTGATCACCCGCTTCCCCTGCCCTGTGGCCACTGCTCCCATCCAGGCTACACAGAGGGTCTCAACGGAGGGTCTGTGGAAAGAACAGATGAAGGGACTCCCACCTCTGTATTCATCCAAGTTACTGTTTTGAAGGGCTTTCCTAGATCCTGAGTACATTAAACTAAAATAAATATTTCAGATGTCCAAAGAAGTAAAGGAAAATTTTCAAGGACTTTGAAAAAATGAAATAAAAAAGACATTTAGGTGAAATGGGTTAAGGCACAGAAAGCTGCAGGCAAGGAACATTGGGGGCCACCTGACAGCAAATAATGAAGCCAGTGGTCAGGAAAGAGAGGCAGGACCCTATCTTCCTTAACCCCAAGGTCAGAAGTAAGTCAGGCCCAGGCATGGTGGCGCATGCCTTTAATCCTAGCACTTGGGAGGGAGAGGCAGGCGGATCTTTGTGAGTTCAAGGCCAGCCTGGTCTACAGAGTGAGTTCCAGGACACACACACACACACACACACACACACACACACACACAAGTCAGAAATAGGTTTCTGAGCTAAAGTGGCCTAGCTCTTGGCAGACGTCAAACCAAACCTTCACTGTTAAAGGCTTTCCTCATTTGGGGCCCTCTGGTTTCCCACAGAGGAGATAAAACTAAATATGAGCTCACAAGAAAGAAGTCAGTATCCATGGGATACTGGTACCAGAACAAGAGTTAGCAGGAGCTGGAACAGATTTAGGTATCTCCAAAGACTTTAGAATCCAAAATGACTATATATGAAATGCTTGAAGAATACACAATGGAACAAAAAAAGATCAGGGAAAAGGCACAAATAACACAGGTATATTTGAAAACCACCAAAGAAAATTCTCAGAAAAATACTTGATTGAAATTAAATATACACGGTGGATGGGTTCAGTGGTAGATTATAGCTAGCTGAAGGAAGGACTATTTAACTGCAAAACACATCTGAAGATAAACAGTAGAAGGTCGCAAAGGGATTGGAGCTGCCTTCATGACTTCCTCTGACAGGCAGCTCGGGTCTTGCTGGCTGCTTCTGGCTTGGAGCACTTGCCTAGCATGCACGAAGACCTTTGATACCCCTCCTCCCCATGCCAAAAATAAAGACTACGTTTCTTTTCTTTTTTTTTTTTTTAATTTAATTTTTATTGATGGTTTGTGCATTTCGTACATCATTTTCCAATTCAGATCAGGCATATTT
>VZQC01013948.1:670116-728996 GCA_009823505.1 Rhizomys pruinosus | reverse complement strand
CAGGAGAACTCCAGTTCCAGGGGAATCTGAGACCCTCTTCTGACCTCCGCGGCATTGCACGACATGGGTGCACAGACTTGCATGCAGACAGTACATTCAAACACATACAGAAATAAATAAAAAATTAATAAAAAAAAACACAGTTTAGCTAATCAACACATGGGCATTGAACAATTTTGGATATTTGGGATACAGTGGGGTGGTCAGTTTGTCCCTTTTAACTTGATGGTTGATGAAAATCTCCTATGTAAATCAGCAAAAGCCTACAAGAAAACGTTGTAGATGTTAAGAGAGAGAAAAAGAGATGTAGTAATTACTGTTCTTACTGTTGTGATAAGAAACTATCAGAATCAGCTTAAGATAGAAGGTATTCATTGTGGTCCATTGATTTAAGGTGTACAGTCCATCATGGCAGGCAAAGAATGTGGAGTCCATGATGGCAGAAGTATGGAGACAGAGCACCTCATGTACTTGCAGATCATGAAGCCAAACATAGAGCACAAATACCTCAACTACAATGTTTAAAGGACTGGCCCTAGTGGAGTGTGTGTTAGCTAGGCTCTGAGTCCTTAACATTTCATAGTCTATCAAACCACCACCCTTAGCTGTAGAAATGGTGTTCTCCTGTTGGGGGAGATTTCTCATTCATACCTTAACATCACATACTTGCCTCTTACAGAGGTTTGGAGGTCGCATAATGGAAAATGAATTCAGCCTCACTTCAAGAGTCCCCTGGTGTTCAAAGTCCTCTTCTGAGGCTCCATATTCAAGTTATGTACTTCTAGTTTACAAGGGAAGGACCTAACACCATCTTTCTAAGGAGAAGCAAGAAGATGTTAAGGAGGCAGAGGCAAGCAGATCTTTGTGAGTTCAAGGCCAGCCTGGTCTACAGAATGAGTTCCAGGACAGCTGGGGCTACAGGGAGACCCTGTCTCAAAAAGACCAAATATATATATATTTTTTTTTAAATATATATGTTTAAACATTATATATATATTTTTAAAATATATGTTTAAACATTTTTGCTGGGCATGGTAGCACACACCTTTAATGTCCCACCACTCAGGAGGCAGAAGCAGGCAGATCTCTGTGAGTTCAAGGCCAGCCTGGTCTAGAGAGCGAGTTCCAGGTCAGCTGGGACTAAAAGGGAGACCCTGTCTCAAAAAAAGAGTTATGTATATGAGTGTATTGTCTACATGTATGTAAGTACATCCATGTCCTGCAAAGCCTGCAGAGGTCAGAAGAAGGTGTTGGATTCCCCTGTAACTGGAGTTACAGACAATTGTCTAAAAAATAAAATAAAATGGGCTGGAGAGATAGCCTAGCAGTTAAGAGCACCGACGCTCTTGCAGAGGACCCGGGTTTGATCCCCAGCACCCATGTGGCAGCTAAGAACCATCTGTAACTCCAATTCCAGAACTCCAGTTCCAGGGGAATCCGAGACCCTCTTCTGACCTCTGCAGCACTGCACGACACGGGTGCACAAACCTACATGCAGACGGTACATTCATACACATACAAAAATAATAAATTAGGGCTGGAGAGATGGCCTAGTGGTTAAGAACGCTGACTGCTCTTGCAGAGGACCCGGGTTTGATCCCCAGCACCCACATGGCGGCTGAGAACCGTCTGAAGCTCCAATTCCAGGAGAACTCCAGTTCCAGGGGAATCCGACACCCTCTTCTGGCCTCCGTGGCATTGCACGACACGGGTGCACAGACCTGCATGCAGACAGTACATTCATACACATAAAGAAATAAAAATAATAAATAAATAAATTTTAAAAAATTAAAAAAAAATAAAAAGAGTAGTCAGTATTCTTAACTGCTGAGCCATCTCTCCAGCACCTAATTCTTTTAAGACTTTATTTTTTAATTTTACTAGTTTGGCTGCATGTATGTAAAGTGCACCGTGTGTGTGCAATACCTGCAGAGGCCAGAAGAGGAGGCCAGAGTCCACAGAACTGGAGTTACAGATGGTTGTTAGCCACCATATGAGTGTTGGGAACTGGACTGGGTACTCTGCAACAGCAGCCAGTGCCCCTGACTGTTAAGCCATCTCTCCAGCCCCCTTAACTTCAAAAAATTAAAAGACCATCTCTCCCTGTCTCCCAGTTTCAAGCCCTCCACTGCACCAGTATCTGCATTGCTCCATGGAGAAGCATAGCAAACCTCAGGTCTCAGCCCTTAAGTGCTTAGAGGGGCTTGTTTTCTACTCCGTGAACTGTACAGTGTTGGCAGATCTTGGCAGACTGGGGGCTGCTTCTGTTTGTTCTCCATCCTGTAAGAATTAAAGAGCTGTGCAGTCAGCAACTGCATACTGCAGAGTCAGCGAATGTTTTCTGTGTGGGGTCAGATAGGAGTCACAGCTCTGTAATTTTGTGGGCCATACAGTTTGTCACAAGTACTCGTAGCTTGGCCTGAATTTCATGAAAGCAACTGTAAGTAAGAAGGGAACAGGAAACGGAACTGGGTTTAGCAAACTTGATGTGCACTGAAATGTTAAATTAAAAGAATTTTAATATACATTTTCAGTTTAATCTGAAATCAGTAGTGTATGATTGGATACATTTTCTGTGTCTTTAACAACCAATACCAATGTTTAAAATGTTTTACTGCTTATCAGTCTGATACTCAAAACATACCTAATTGTCCATTTCTTTTGTGTCTAAATAACCTCTGGGAAGGCTGAACATCTTAACAATTTTCATGTTTCCTCAGTTCATTTTGTGAGGCTTTTTAAAAGATTTATTTGGGGCTGAAGAGATGGCTCAGTGTCGCGCGCAGCAGTCTTGCTGGCAAGAACTTCACGCGGACAACAGGATTCTTCTGCAGCAAACTTTATTGTGTACAGCTCTCTTGTGAGAAGGACCCTGAAATGGGGAAGANAATGTGACCACATTAAAAAATGAAACATTATTTTTTAGCATAGAATCCTTCTAAGTCACAAGAGGTGCAATGGGACACAGAAATTTATTCTTAGCTACCTGAAACTTTCTATAAAACTTGTGCAGTTTGCTTTGTTCTTAATGTTTCTGAACCAATGCATTGTTACAAAGCATTTTATTGTATTTTGCAGTTACATCTGTTTGTTTTTTGTGCTTTTGGTTTTTTTTTTATAAAATTGAATATGATTTTATTATTATTTTTAATATTATTATCAAAGTTTTGTGCATTTCAAACATTTCTCAGTCCAATTTAGACTCATGTACCCTTTATAGCTTCTTTGTAAACCTCATAAAGAGAGCTCTGCTATATTTAAACTATTATGCTGAAAAGTAATATAACTCAATATTTGTTATAAATATGCAATATAATTCAATATATTCTGAACACAAAGATTAATACTGGCTATACATGTAAAATTCTCAGATAAATTGCTTTAATAAAATACCCTTGAGAATTCTTCCCATTATTTTCATTTTATTACTTCACTAAACAGCCAAAGCAACAGAGAGCTTCAAATTTTGCCAAACATTGCAAATTCATGCATGGAGAATCTGGGGCTTGCACCAGTACTCAGATTCCTGAGATGGCATTCTCCTTTGGTCATGAGAATTTTGCTCTTGAGCAGATTCTCCACATTTCATTGTCAAGGGTTCAATATTTTTACCAAATGTCAGTACATGTCTTCTTGTACTTGTCAATGTGATCTGTCCAGAGTGTCTCAGTCTCCCGTGCTTACTGCTCAGCCTTCTATTCCTCATGCTGAAATATCTACCCCATTTTTGGTTTTGTTTCTGCCTTGGCCTCCCTCATTGGACAATCACTTAGAAGAGTACAATGAAATAAACCCTTTCCTCCTCAAGTTAGTTTTTGGCAAAACTGTTTTAATCACAGCAATATAAACCATACTAGAAGACTGTGTTTCTGTAAACTTTCCCTCTGCCTTTGTATTGAAAAGATACCCCCAAAGGCAGTTGGGCACTTGTGGATGACCTAGACTGACAAGGAATCCAAAATGTCCTCTCAGATTTCACATGGTGAAATTATAAACACCAGTGGAAATAGCATTGAAAATATAGACTTTATGGAAGCAACTGATATTATATCATAAGTGAAGCAGTGTGGTCCATGATATGATAGGATGAGAATTCTTTTATTAATATTTAGTTTATTATTTTTATTTTTTGTGAATGAGTGTATTGCCTGCACATGTTAAGTGCACCCCTGTCCTGCAATGTTTAGGGAGTTAGAAGACAGGGTCAGATTCCTCTGGAACTGGAGTTAAGAAGGGTTGTTAGCTGCCATGTGGCTTCTGCAAATAAAACCCAGATCCTCTGTAGAAGCAACCAATGCTATTAACCACTGAGCTGTCTTTCCAGCCCCAGGAACAGAATTCTATAAGAGGAGAGATTGGTTTTTCTCCATAGTGAGGATACAGATAATATATGAAGCTTTCAACTAGAAGGTCTTTACCACAATCTGGCTGCACTGGAAAAACCTTGCCTCAGGGACTGGGAGACATCAGATCTCTAGGAATCTCAGGCAACTTCTCTTTAATAATTCATCTGATAGCAAATGTGATTAGTCTATAAGATAATATTTACATCTAAATACTACATCAAAAGATTTTTTAGGTAAAAATTCAATTCACCTTGTAGATTTATATTTTTTCTACCATACAAATTGTCATATCTGTTAAGGGAGAAGTATCATTAGACCAATATGATAATGTATCTTTTTTATTTTTTGGGGGGGCACAGCATACAGAAGTCATTCAAGTATGCAATTACTTTGGAAGCAACATCTCAGGAAGTGATATAACACTGTTCTGTATTCAGTTTCTTCCTTTCCCCAAACTAAGAACTAAGAAATTAAGAATCACCAAGCCACACTGCAGTAAAGGTAGTTTGACCTGGTTTGACAGAACATCAGGAAATGCAGACCTTGCAAAGTTAAATAAATTGTGTGGTGTCCTATTTTATTTATGTGCCAATCCTGGATTGGAATCTGGATTTCTTTCCTTTAAAAAAGTCAGTTCTGATACTGATGTTCATCACATTCAGTTTAGGCTTTTGCTCTCCTTTTGTGCTATGCCAGAACAAGGCTGTACCAATATTGTATTCATTAGAGTTTAAAGCAAGTGATCATTTAACTAAATGCATGTTACATTTTTTTTAATTTAAAGAAAATATGCAGCATTGCTACACCATTGAATTTGTTTATAATTTCTTTCCTTTCTTAAAAGTAACTATTATATATATATATATATATATATATATATATTAGGTGAATGATAGATGCATAGACAAGCAGATAGATAACTGTGCCAAATAAAAACACATCCTCTAGCTCAGAATTTATTTCTGGTTCTTTGTTGAGTATCAGAGAGCATCACCTTTTAATGCACTTGCTTCATTTCACATATTTTCAGAAGAGGGAACAGAAAAGCTTATCCACCGAACACTCTCCTCCTCAGTAGAAATGTATTTTTCTTTGCATAGTCACCAGTGTTTTCACTATGGAAACAGACTACAGGAGNAAAAAAAAACACAGTTTAGCTAATCAACACATGGGCATTGAACAATTTTGGATATTTGGGATACAGTGGGGTGGTCAGTTTGTCCCTTTTAACTTGATGGTTGATGAAAATCTCCTATGTAAATCAGCAAAAGCCTACAAGAAAACGTTGTAGATGTTAAGAGAGAGAAAAAGAGATGTAGTAATTACTGTTCTTACTGTTGTGATAAGAAACTATCAGAATCAGCTTAAGATAGAAGGTATTCATTGTGGTCCATTGATTTAAGGTGTACAGTCCATCATGGCAGGCAAAGAATGTGGAGTCCATGATGGCAGAAGTATGGAGACAGAGCACCTCATGTACTTGCAGATCATGAAGCCAAACATAGAGCACAAATACCTCAACTACAATGTTTAAAGGACTGGCCCTAGTGGAGTGTGTGTTAGCTAGGCTCTGAGTCCTTAACATTTCATAGTCTATCAAACCACCACCCTTAGCTGTAGAAATGGTGTTCTCCTGTTGGGGGAGATTTCTCATTCATACCTTAACATCACATACTTGCCTCTTACAGAGGTTTGGAGGTCGCATAATGGAAAATGAATTCAGCCTCACTTCAAGAGTCCCCTGGTGTTCAAAGTCCTCTTCTGAGGCTCCATATTCAAGTTATGTACTTCTAGTTTACAAGGGAAGGACCTAACACCATCTTTCTAAGGAGAAGCAAGAAGATGTTAAGGAGGCAGAGGCAAGCAGATCTTTGTGAGTTCAAGGCCAGCCTGGTCTACAGAGTGAGTTCTAGGACAGCTGGGGCTACAGGGAGACCCTGTCTCAAAAAGACCAAAAAAAAAAAAAAAGAAAAAGAAATATCCCACCCTTAAGCAGGAATGGAGCTCAAATATGATCAAGCACATAGCTCCATGCGGAGGGTGGGAGGATGTAGAGGGTACTCTTTTTATAAAGCAAAGTCTTTCAATTTTTTAATAATGGATCCTTCAATGGGAGGTTGGAAGCTTCAGTGGGAGGAATCTTGTCCTTAAGAGAGAATCTGCCTTGACAACAGTACACAGCTTCAAGTGCGGTCTTCTTTGATAGCTACTTATTTTTTTCATGTTTATGCTGTCTATGACTTTCCATGTACTTGTACTCTTTACCAAAATACACAATAGTTTAACCGATTTCTACTGTGCATTTTGCTTCTAATTTTTACTTTAATTAGGGTTAAACGTAGTGTATAAAAGTTATGCTAAAACCCACATCCTATGCATATGTTAAATTTTCTCTCCTAAGTAAAAAGTGCATTACATTTAAATTGAGATCCACTAGCAGAACATAGCGAAATTCTTTTCCAGAAAGTAACACAAATACTCCATAATCTCTTTCTATGTAGTCTTTGTTTGCCTCTGATAACTCATTAGTAAATCTATTTGTCCTTCTATCTATTAACCCATCTGTCTTTCCTGCTTTCATTAGAGTATTCCATGAAGCCCTGCTTACTGCATTCCAGGGTTTCTCTAGCCTGAAACTCCAAACATTATTCCTGAAATCTACTTCTAAAGGTCTTTGCACCACGTGTTCAGGTTTATCACAACAAAAATCTCAGGTTGGTTCTGACTTTCAGTATTAGTTTCTTTTTTCATCAATCATAAAAGAAATTTAATGAAGCAGTAATTTACACAGACTCAACTTTGATGAATATAGTCCATTATGGCTTAGAGGCATGGTAGAGTTCCTGATATGCTTTTGCAGCTGGGGCTCCTTATAACTTGCAGATCAGTAAGAAGAACATAAAGTCAGAAGAGAGACAGCTAAGCTACAGACCAATGAGGCCTGTTCCAAGTGCTCTGTTTATCAAAATGATCCTTTGTCTGAAAGGTTCTAAAATGTAAAACATGAGTTAGAAAATAAGCTACAATTAATCTAAAAACAGGATTGTTTCTTTTTTCAGCCATTTGCACATCAACTCAGTCTTTTATGCTTGTGATTATAAAGTTTCAGAATTTATTGACCTTAAAATTTTAACCTACTTTTCTTTCTTTCTTTCTTTCTTTCTTTCTTTCTTTCTTTCTTTCTTTCTTTCTTTCTTTCTTTCTTTTGTTCTTTTTTCAGACAGTCTCCCTGTAGCTCTAGCTGGTCTGGAACTTGCTATAAAGACCAGGCTGTCCTTGAATTCACAGAGATCTCCCTGCCTCTGCTTCCATGTGCTGGGACTAAATGTGTGTGCCACCATGCCTGACTCAACCTAAGTTTCTTTAATTCTATGACAATAAAAGAGCAAGAAACAAGCTCATTGTCTGAGACTGAATTGTGTAAAGGGAAACACATATTTTAAATTCTACACCTATCATTATAACAAAATACACATATGTTTGAAACCAAGTATTCAAGCACGTAGGTAATATTTAAGATCTAAACCATAATAATGCATTATAGATAGATGAATGATAGATAAATGACAGGCCTATATGGATGTTATGTAGGTCATAAATGGATGATGACTAGTTAAATGATAAACTAATGATAAGTGGAAAGACAAATAGATGATAGATGATAGATGGAGACAGACATAGATAGAAGCAAGTAAATAATGATGGATAGTTACGTGACGAAAAATGATGGGAAGATTACAGATGGATCATAGGTAGGATGGGTATTTAGATGATAAGGGATGATATATCAAAAGATATATGGATGAAAGATGAATGACAGATGACAGAGTAAGAGACCACTAAGATACCAAGAGCTGAGGGATACATAGACAGGTAATGGATACAAATGTTAGAGACATGACAGATGCACATACATCTATTTATAGTTTGATGACAGATACATAGAGGAAAGATATGTAGATGATGTCAAATAGGTAGATGAGGAATAAGTAAATGATTTATAGACACACAGATGACAAATGGTAACTACATGATAAACAAATTAGAAGAGAGATGAAGTGTGCAAAGGTAATAAAACCTTTTAACTTGTTCATTTTTCTATTCTTTAGCTCAATTCCGAAGTCATGGGGTATTTTTAAAATAAAAAATATATATCTTCATGAAAAAGTATCATTAAGCAATGTGAGCATTTTCCAGTCTATTGTAGTTGCTTTAGAACCGGTTTTGCTTCACCACCTGTTTTCTTACCTGTGAAATTCTACTGAATGAGCCTCATTTTCAGGTTAATGGATTGGCTTTTTTTATCATACACACCTCACTAGAGATATGTAACAAATAAAGACTTCCACCAAATTCAATAAAGGACATTTGTTGGTAAGATGGCAGGATCTCATAATACAGAAATGCTTCAGGAACAAGCATGGAGCAGGGAAAAAAACTGACTAGGAAATTTGACATATTGAACAGAAATAGATTTCTTAGTAAGAGAGCTGGGCAAAGCCTCCTACAACATAAGCATAAATACCTGGGTAGCATTTTTTCTTAATCTGAACAGTTATGTTGAAATGAAGTATTAAGGAATTAAATTAGTTTACTATTTGGCATGCTAAATACCTAGGTCATGGCATACCATTACAGGAAGGCAATCCTTCATGGAATATTAGAAAATCAGAAAGAATTAAGCATAATTCTTTAGGAGCATGTGCTAATTCTTGATATAAACAAAATTATTTTTCTATAATTTAATTGACATTCCATCACAATACATAGTTTTCCAGAAATGTTTGTTTACATACAAGACTGATAGAATTATTTTTTTGAATTGCTCTAATTCATAGTGGAAAATTTCTTTGTCCATACATGTGTCTAGTTCTTTTATGATTCATCTTAGCTTTCATCTTTATTTTATCCTGGGTATAAATAATAAATATTGAAAGAAAATAGCAACTGAACTTAGAGGCTGTAATACATGAACTATCTTCCTAAGATGTGAAGATGAATAAGAAAAGTATTATCCTTAGAGTTTGAAGTCTGTTAATTAAATCAAGATGTTTAAGCTGAGTATAGAATGCTGTGGCTCTTTGAGGAATCTGGTGCCAAATGAGTTGCAGTTTAGCACAATAAAACACACAATCTATAACTGAAACTGCCAGCATCTTCAACCACAAAAGATACTCCGAAACCCCCTGTATAAACTTTTTAACCTGCAAATTTCATATATTAAGTATAGAATCTGAAATATAGGTAGTGATGGTCTCTATCGTATTTGGGAACAGAAAGCAACCATCACATACATTATAAATGTGACAGTGTGCAGAATTCTTGTGTGTAAACAGTGTTAAACACTGAAACAATATTTGAGAGGTAAAAACAGTTATTGCATTTATAGAGTTAATGCTGTCATATATTAAAAGAAAATTACAAAGCAATTCTGGAACTATATATTCAATTTTCCGTTCATCTGAAATAAAATACAGGGAAAATAAAAGAAAATACAAAAATACAAGAAAATGTAGTTATTGTTAATGTCATTTAATCTATTCTTCAAGTTTTTGTCTCTGTGGTTTTTGCTGTGACTGTCAGGGGAGGATCACCTTAGGTAATATTATTTATTATTTCTTCTATTATTTTAAAGCCAAGTAATTCCATCTGCAAGTGGGAGGTAATGGGAAGGCAGCTGCTAGATACTCAGGGGATTTTTCCTAAAATAAACAGCTGTTGACTTTTGTTAAGAATGATTTTTCTAACACTTTTGTCTAGTAGCCAATGTCTATTTAAAAGTCCCAGGAGCTTAATCCTCACTACTCACAATATAAAATCACCTTTCTTGCTTTCCTTGTTTCTCTATTTCTGTGGATCTTTTCCAATTTCATCAGTTCCATCCTTTCTTTTTAATCCATGATGCCTGCAACCACATTGAAGGTCTAAGTAGTGACAGCTCAACCCAGGCTTCCTTCTTAACAAGTTGGCCATTTTAATTTGCTTCAATTTAATTTTTCTACCTTAATTCCCATCTGTATTTTGGAACTACATTGCTGCTACACCATGCTGACAGATTTCCACCAGTACCAAGCTCTGTCATAAAATACCCAGAAGAGCACCTTTAGATATTCTACTGCAAACTTTTTGGCTCTTTACCATGCTTTATTTATTCGTCATGATTCCTATTTGATTAAACACTGCCGACACTTTCCTTTCTCTGTGTCTTAGCTTTAAAAATGTCATCCAGCCGGGCGTGGTGGCGCACGCCTTTAATCCTAGCACTTGGGAGACAGAGGCAGGTGGATCTTTGTGAGTTCGAGGCCAGCCTGGTCTACAGAGGGAGTTCCAGGACAGCTGGGGCTACAGGGAGACCCTGTCTAGAAAAGACCAAAAAATAAAATAAAATAAAATAAAATAAAATAAAAATGTCATCCACACTTTGGGTTATCATCCAGAGTTATATTTTAACAACCTTTTCTACACTGTCTTTTGTATTGTAGCAAATGCTTCAAACTTTTCTTTATACTAGCATGACACTGTGATGATAAAAGGATATCTTTCTCCTCTTTGCATCTCACCAAGGATCTAACCCAGAACAATAATTGATTCACTGGTAAATTGCCATTCTCATGTTTATGAAAGGGATTTAACAGATTGGAAAGGAGTATGATTCTTTATGTTATCTTTCTTAATCCCTCAGAAAATACAAAAGCTGTGATGTGGGGAAGGACTGTACTAAGTGTTCTAAACAAAGGAGGCACAGAATAAAACAAGGAGAAAACAGAGGCAAATATAAATGCCTTTTGGTCTTCAATTAATGAAATTAATCTTCAATATTAAGAGAAATCAATTACTTGATTCATCATTATTTTAGCCAAATCCAAGTGTATTGTTTAATTAATACAGATATTCTTTCAGTGAACTTGGGTGCTTTATGTTCTGTGTTTCTGCTAATATTCCATTAGCCTTATTAGTGTCTCTTTAAATATTCTTCTAGGCTCAAGTATTTTTTTCAGATTTTTATGAGGATACTGATTTCTCAGCCTGCACCCTTATTAAGGAATATGGTAATGTAAGGAGAACCATGTGGAACAGTTGAAGACTCTGGATGAAACCTTAGGACTCCAAACAGTGTCTGTCCTAGTCTTAGAATATTTGGATCCTGGTGGCAAGAATCTTCATTCCTTCCACTTCAGTGATCTACTGCAATTAAATCTTCAGAATTTTGAAATATTGTTCCTAAATTAACATTTTTCTCTCCTCTCCAAGCCTATTCATGTATCAATGAGTGCTGTCCTATATTTAAATGAGTCATGACATAGAAACATACACACACTTTCCAGCAATAATCATGGCGCTACTCACAGTAACAGTTACATATATCATTGCACTTTTCTCTGGTTGACTATATTTTTTGTTTCTTTGTTTGGTTGGTTGGTTAGGTTAATGCATTGTTTTCTTAATATGTCTTATGAAATGAATGTTATATGTAGGGTTCCCAGAAGTATACAGCTTCCTTTCAAACAATGGAATGCACATTATCCTCTAGTTAGGAAATATTACAAAATATTTACTTTTTTGAGTAAATTCAATATACTAATTATGTTTCAAACTAGGTGTTAAAATAAAGAGGGAGGGCATAATCATTCCCTATTGAAGAACAAAGTCTTAAAATCATGTTCTTGAAGAAATATATATTTCTGGGGGCTGGAGGGATGGCTCAGAGGTTAAAAGCACTGTGTGCTCTTGCAGGGGACCCAGGTTTGATCCCCATCTCCCACATAGTGGGCAATAACTGTCCCTAATTTCAGATGCAGGGATCTTATACTTCTTCTAATGTCTGTGGTTATGACAGGACTTAGATTCATTTACACATATCCAGGCAATATACTAATAAACATAAAATAAATTATTTTAAAAAGAAATATGCATTTCCAATGGAAAAAGTCCATTGGGTCTCACTGTGAAAAACTGAACACTAATTATTTTCCTTAATTTCAAAAGTAAGAAGTTTTTTTTCTTTTATATGTAAAAGTATTTTGCCTCAATGTGTGTAAGTACACCGCTTGTGTGCAATGCCCACAGTCAGCATTGGATCCCCTGGATCTAGAGTTATGGATAGTTGTAAGCTCCTAAGAGGATTCTGGGTATCAAAATCATGTCTTCTGCAAGAGCAAACAGTGCTTTTATTCACTTAGCCATCTCTGCATTCCCAAATATAAACATTTTAAAGGCATATTTAAAAAATACCTTATATAAAAATGTCTATTTTGATTTTTCACATTTTATTGTCTTACAACAAACACATTGATCAATCTGTGGAATGTATGTCTCATGTTTTTAATGATCTTAATTTTTCTTTTTCTATCTCTCTCAAGCCACAACAAAGTGCTCCTGAAAGCCATGAGAACTTTCCAGTTCAGACAATGAAGGAAGAAAACCAGAGACCCGTTGTATGTGACTCTCAAGATGTAAGACTAACCTGAAGTGGTTCAAACAGAATGCCATAGTATTTGGCAATGGTAGCTCATGACATAATGAGTTCTCTCTGTTGTCTACTTTCTTTTTTTATTTTAATTTTTTATTTTATTTATTTATTTATTTATTTATTTATTTATTTATTTATGTGTATGAATGTATGAATTGTCTGAGTGTAGGTTTGTGCACCCGTGTCATGCAATGCTGCGGAGGTCAGAAGAGGGTGTCAGATTCCCCTGGAACTGGAGTTCTCCTGGAATTGGAGTTACAGACGGTTCTCAGCCACCATGTGGGTGCTGGGGATCAAACCCGGCTCCTCTGCAAGAGCAGTCGGCACTCTTAACCGTTAGGCCATCAATCCAGTCCCATTGTCTACTTCTAAGCATGATAATATCCATGTGAGGACACAGATGTGGCTTAGACAGTATCAGATGGGCGTCTCCTAAAGGCGTGCACCACCACGCCCGGCTACATTGAGACTTTTATATTGAAATATCTATCTAAGCCATCCAGTTTAGGTCATAAAGTAGAAATCAAATTCTCTGCATCTGATTTCCATGGAAAGGAGGTCCTGAAGGTTTTGACAGGGAGGAATGCATTTACAGTGATCTGAAAGAAAGATTGATATTTGACAATGGATGCAAGGTTCATGTACAGATAATATATCAGAGCACTGTGGATCTGGAATAGAGTATAAATTTTGGGATACAAATCCAAAGGCTAATTGGGGACCAAAAGGAAGGGGACCTGGATTGCTATGTAACTTAGGAATGTAAAGTTATGTTTTTTACCTGGATACAAACTTATGGTTAAACTGTGAATCCCTAAATATGTTTTGCAAGTAACCTACATTTTCACCAGTGTAAATTTGCTATATGTAAGGAGAGGAGAAAAAAAAAAACAACTAAGAGTAGCATTATGGACATCAAATCCTGGGATAGATGCTCCCAAAGCACAGAGTTGAAGTGTTGTTTACAGTACTGGAGTACAAGAAGGCTGTGACATGCTTCAAGTAGAAAACATATTGTTTTAAGATTTGTTCAAAGCTTATACTTTGTTCAAGGCTTTTACATTAGTACTTAGCTCTGAATTTGATGCTAATGAAGTAACAATGTACTGAATAAGGATATGGTCCTCTTACAACACACCATACATAAAGCAAGGTTATATGGGGATGGCTTTATGTAGTAGAAACAGGAAACTGCATGTGTGCATGCGTGCGTGCATGTGTGTGTGTGTCTGTGTGTGTATAATGTATTTATAGTGTGTATATATAACATATGTCGTGTGTATAAATACATGATTTTTTAGATGGGCTTGATAACTATTTTCTACATCTTAGCAGTACTGAGGCATGCAGCCTATAAAAATAATTTCCAGGCAGGTGAGGTGTAGCTGGTGCTGACGGTGGAGTCTTGCTTGACTCAGGGAGACCCATATTTGCTTTATTGGTTTAGTGGCCTTTGGTAACACTCTCTGGCATTCCAGAGGCCATCTGTACACTTGCATGTGCGGTCTCAATACATCCCTCCCATGTTAACGTCAGGTCTTCGGCAGCAGGGTCTTATTGCCTCTCCTCCTGTAGGTATCCCAACTTAGAGGCAAGGAGCCCTTACCTTTTGTGGGGCCTTGGATCCCCTGGCCAACATCCACCTGGTAGAACAATCCATTGCTGATGTCAGAGCTCCTGTATTAATATATTTTGCCTGAGTGCAAAGCCCTAGGACTTTAGTATTATATTTGGTTCTGAACAGAGAGTAATCCCTTCCACAGTTCCCATGTCTAGTAGTCAATTAAAGAAAGCAGTTTTACCGGTTTTATAAGAGATTACCTCTACAATAGTTGTCTCCAATTTACAGTTGGGGAACGACCTCATCATCGTCATATTTCTCCTTGTTCTATGGGGGGGAAGGCAAGAAAGTCTCTCATATCAGAACCTTTGTGGCACCTAGAAGGTAAGTTTCATTAGGACTCATTATAACTAGTTGTTACATGTAGGATCCACAGAGGGGTTCGATGTTTATGGCAACCTGTCACCCCCCACTGGATGGTGGGGCTGTAGGTGTTTGGGCACAACAGCCTGCAGATAGGTTTTGCATGAAGGATGCTTGTACTCATGGATTATCACTTATAGCTAAAAATGAAAAAAAAAAACTGAGAGAAAGATGCAGGACAGTTATGGCAGAATGCATGATCTGGGATGGGGGGGGAGGGAAAGGGAAATAAGCCTGAACTGAATTGGAAAAAATGTATGAAATGCACAAAGCATCAATAAAAACTAATTTAAAAAAAATTTCAAGACCATTAGCTTAGGAAAAGCCATAATCCCTATGACGTATTATCAGAAACAGTTTATTTAGCTATTCTGAGGTTATATATGTATTTTTATATATGGGGCAGTTTCTAAATCATGATTTTGATAATGGTGATGCAGGGGAAAAAACAGCATTCTCTAGACTGTTCTTAATAACATTCATAAGAGAATTTAATAATGCACTCAAACTGGAAGATTTAGGGAAACTTTATTATAATTCAAAGAAAAAATCTCAGGGCAGCCAAGCTGGAAATCCCAAGGGGCGTTGAGGAGGGGAATGGAAGGAAAAAGGAAAAAATAAAAACAGCCATGAGGCCATGCAAGGTTAGAGCCTGCATCAATGCCAGACACATGCCGGCTGGGCAGTAGGATAGCAGGGACAAAGAAACTTTAGACCAAAAGTCAAGATAGCCTAGGTGCTGGGGCAGCCAAAGTGTTAGAGAAGGTATACTTAGAAAAGGGATATGAAGACAAAAAAGATAGAATATTCAGAAAAGTATGGAAGATTTATGAAGATCCATGTGTCTCTGTGACCAGGATTAACAAGAACTGCACTAAGAGGTTAGAATCTTAGGCAGGAAAATTTCACTCTGTACTTAAAGCACTAGGTATTTCACCCATCTATTTAGCATGACTTAAGATGAGTTCACCTACCTAGGGGTGGTCCTATGATCAGGTGATTGACCAAGGAAACTGCAAGTGTGAGTTTTCCAAGAGAGGGACTAGAGATTTTATTTTTTGACCAATTAATATGGGTTCTTTTTGTTGCTGTAGCAATGGGTGCAGTTGATCGGTCCCTAGAATCCAATTATTACAGAGTAATTTTAACATATGTGTGCAAATATAATTACCTATACCATAGCCATATGACTGTGAGGTTTCACGAGGGTGACTTACAGCTTTATTAATGCTGAACTTCCTACAGAAAATGAATGTAGTATAATTGTTCCAAACCCGTGAATCCAGGTAATAATTATGAGAACTGAGGATTCTAGAATTCCTGGGTAGAAGGCCGCAATTATAAGGAGGGCCATTTTCTAATTTTTTCCAATTACAATGAATGTTGGAAGAGTTTGGGATGTATGAAAGGTATTCTCTAATAGAGTTGTTTATAAATGTAGGAGATTCTGATTTCTAGTAAGCCTTATGAAATTCTGGGACCCATTTCACTACAGCAATATGAAAATATCACCAACCTCAGTGTCCAGCAAGAGACTCATGCTCCAATTTGGCTTGAATGTACAAACTGACAGAAAAGAAAGGAACATGATTTTTTTTCTTATTTCATGCTTATGAGTTTTTTGCCACCATGTAAACATGACATGTATATGCACTATATGAGGAGACAGAAGAGGGCATCTTATCCCTTGGAACCTGTGCTTCAGAGGCGATGAGGCACTATGTGGGTGCTGGGAACTGGACCAATGTACTTTGTAAGAGCAGCCAGTCATTTTAGGTACTGAGCCTGCCCTTAAGCAATGTGATTTAATTTAAAAATAAATATATGTTTAACCTCCTCATAAAATTATTTTTAATTAAGATGTTTAAGGAATAGTGAAATACACATATTATGCATTTCCTCTCCACCACTTCTTATGCAAGAAAATAAATTGGGTATTTGGATACCTCAAATTTATTCTTAATATCCTTAAAGTAGGAAATTCTATTGTTTGCAACTATCTTCTTTATTTTTGAGACTTTCTTGCTCTAATAAATTAAAAATATAGAAAACACTAGATGATGAATTTAAAATTAATAATAATGAGGTAAATTACTGATTTAAATAAATCCATTACAAAAACATCCTCTTCCAAGGAACAAATTTGAATATACAACTAGTATGCTAACAGAGAGATGCAGAGGACTCTATGATCAACTGAAGATGGAGGTATAAACATGAAGTATAATGCAATCCTAAGTTTGCATTCACTGAGACAAGCACATTGTTGTGGAGTAATAAGAGGACCTAATGCTTTTTGGAGACATCCATTTACTTTAGAAGAGAAGTTGGTATTCTCTTTATATCTCCCCACACTCCCGCCTCTGTATATATTTTACTGAATTATTATAAATTTATGCAATATATTTTGATAGAATTTAGATCCAATTTCATTATTCTATTATATAGATAGATACAGATATAAATAGATATAGATATATAGATATAGATATAGATAGATCTATAGAGTCAAATTTGTGAACCAAATGCCCTTCAGTTAAGGTCTAATCATTGGAGTTTAGTCAAATCACCAAAATCCTTAAATGATACAATCTCCCCCACTTCTAGTACCCTCAGTTGCCAATAGTTATGAGGGTAGGAATGAGATTTCTTTCCTACCTCTCCATGTCTTCTGGTTTGAGTTTACTTGGACAAGTCCACACTGCCTGCATTGCTATGCGTACATATGAGTAATTGCCCAGTTGTCTGGAAAACTCTGTTTCCCTCTGGTCATTACCACCTCTGACTCTGACACTTTCTACCCTTCTTTCTTAGTGATCCCTGAGACTGGTTAGGCAGAGGTTTGATACAGGTGTCGTATATGGGTTGAGCACTTTGCATCCTCTTATTCTCTATACATTGACAGGTTGTGAGTGTCTGTTAATCAATATCTTCTGTGAAAATAGACATCCTACCAAAAAAAATTACAAATTCAGTGAAATAGCCATCAAAATTCCAACATAATTCTTCAAAAAACTTGAAAAAAATCTCAGATTTCACACACACACACACACACACACACACACACACACACACACACAGACAAAAGATAGGATAGCCAAAAGCTAAGTAATAAAAGACCTGCTAGAAGCATTAACACCCATGGTTGCAAATTATACCTGAGCTATAATAATGAAAACAGCATGATGCTAGTATAAAACCAGACACATTGATCAATAAAACAGAATTCAGGACCCATATGTACATCAATACCTTTCCAGCCACCTGCGTGTTGAAAATGTAGGTTCCCGGGGCCGGAGAGATGGCCTCCTGGTTAAGAGCACCAACTGCTCTTGCAAAGAACAGGGGTTCGATCCCCAGTACCCATATGGCGGCTGAGAACCGTCTTTAACTCTAGTTCCAGGGGAATCCGACACCCTCTTCTGACCTCCGTGGCTTTGCACGACACGGGTGCACAAACCTACATGCAGACAGTACATTCATACGCATAAAAAAATAAATTAAATTTAAAAAAAAAAGAAAATGAAGGTGCCACAAATACACATGCAGAGAGAGCGTGACCAGCAAATGGTGCTGGTCAAACGGTATAGAACAAAACTAAATCCTTTTCTCTTGCCATGCACAAAATTCAACACAAAGAATAAGAATTTCAACATAAAATTCACTACCCTGAATCTGATAGAGGAGAATTTAGAGAATACACTGGAATTTATAGGCACAGGAAACACAGGAAAGGACTTTTGATAAGGACTCCTATAGCTCAAGTGTTAGGCCCAACGATTGTGAAATAGGGACTCATACAACTAAATGTCTTCTGTACATCGAAGCACACAACAGTTCAAGTGAAGAGACCACCTATAAAATCAGGAAACAAGAACAAAAAAACTTTACTATCTGTTACCTGTGAGAAAGGGTTGGAATTCTATTAATCTGGTGAATTTGGCTTTAGATGAAACAAGCTTTCCAAAGTTTTTGCTTTAATTTCAAGTTGCTTTGTTGTATATTTGTGTCAAATATTTTGGGTAATTTAATTTTTTAGGAAATGTTATTAGATCTATAATTAATCTACTTCATGAAGTATCTTCAAGTTATTCATAATAGTGATGAATTAATAGCAATTTCTAAGGTCAGAACTTCAACTGAAAAGTTTTTACTATAAACCTCTGATAAACATTCTGCCTTCTTTAGTTTTCCCTTTCTTTTCTTTCTTTGCCCTTTTAAATCATCTTAATTATCTTCATCAACCCTCTTCCATCTCTATCACCACTGCATTTAGTCATTTGTGTTGAGGATGATTGAGTCAATTTAGTGTATCTAGTCATCCCTGAGTACACATCATCAACTAGGGTCTAGTCAGACTATCTAGAGTTTCTCCCTTTAGGAAGATCTGCTTTCTCCTTCACCCAGCAGTAATCAGCTAGCAATGGTTCTTAGGCTAAGGTTTGGGCCCGCTGCCCATTTCCTTAGTATGATGCTGAGTTTTTGAGTGATTCAGATTTTATGATCATACACCTCTTCCTCTGGCTCTTTCGATCTTTCCAGCCCCTCTTTCCCAATAGTCCCTAAGCCCTACTTGAGTGAAGTTTAATTAATGGGAGTCCTCTCCACACTCTGAAGACTCTTATTCTCTACACTTTTATTTCTGTGTATTTGTGTGTCTCTGTATTTTGTGTCAGTCTGTGTGCTCTGCATAAATGTGGGTGCCATGGAGGCCAGAAATCAAGTGCCCTGGAGTTGGAGTTATATGCAGTTATATATTGCTGGGGATGAACTCATGTCTTCTGGTAAAGCAGTATAAACTCAACTGCAGAGTCATCTTTCCAGCCCTAATTTGTTCCTGTTGTCATTGTTTTAGCCCAGACTGCCCTCTAATTCATGTTAATCTTCCTAGGATTACAGACCTGAACCCCAATACTTGAAGTCTTCCATAACATTTAAAACTTTATTCTTACATTTGAATGCAGCAATATAGTGCAGTTAAAAGTAAACCAAAAAAGTAGAGTGTCGTCTTTACATAGGATGATAGTGGTTGTCCAGTCGGTCATTCTGCCCTTCTAGAAATGTCATTCTAAACATATATTAAGATTAAGATTAAATTAAGTGGAACATCTACATTGAAGTCAGACATATGGATGTTACAGTTAAACCATTGTGAAGTATTTAAAAGCCCTGTTGAATTACAATTGTTGTTCTGATTATTCTGATTTAAGGAGAGAGAGAAAAAAAATGAACCACTCCCATTTTGAGTGTGGCAGCCTTGGAACCTATACATTTCCAAGTAGCTCTGCTGCTTAATTCCTTCTTGTAGAGTATTAATACTTACACATGAATTTTGGAGTTACAAAAATATTCATTCTATTACACAATTCTAAACTGGTCTTCCCTTTATTCATTGAAGAATTGTATTATTTCATTTCACTGTGGGCTTAGCAAATTGAATCTAAACATTCTTATACCCAGAACAGTAGAAGAAAGTAATGTTATTTCTCCTTCAACAGGATGGACATTTCAGTGTTACAGAGTTCTAGAGAGCATGAAATGGAATAAAATTGCAAAAGTGTTAGGTGGATTTTGACATTTTATTCTTTACATAGGCATATAAGTTATAACTTTTCTGAAATATTAATGAAATATAGTGGTTTGATAGATTTTATTCTTATGCCCAATATTCAACATTGATAAGTCCAAGGATTCTTATTTTCATTAACAGTGTCCCAAGTGTACAACAGAGTTGGAATTCAAAATCCATATTACCTCTTCTCAAATGCTTGTCTCTGTACATTGCAATGTGAATACTGATGATTGCTGGAAATACCCCAATATGAGAATTCTGAGGTTGAAATTTTGTATTAATTTCCATGCATGTATCTAACTATTGATGTTGTCCTAAATTCATAATTTTAGTTACTATAATTGGTTTCAAGTCAAAATATTACATCAGGTATATGCTCATTTAAAGATCTCATAAGGAGACTGCATTTGTCTTAATGCTAGTGAAGATATGTAACAAAGCAAGTAGAAACATGGTTACACAGATTT
Organism: Rhizomys pruinosus; assembly: GCA_009823505.1. Lineage (NCBI taxonomy): Eukaryota > Metazoa > Chordata > Mammalia > Rodentia > Spalacidae > Rhizomys > Rhizomys pruinosus. The sequence continues at coordinate 708,157 of VZQC01013948.1, read as the reverse complement.
GCCCAAACCCCATCCAATATCATAACTCAAGTCCCCAACTATGTACCTCTCATGGATTGCTGTGTAGTCTATATGGTCAGCACCCAGGCCTTCCTATATAAGGGATCATCAGTACATGTTTTTTAGCTTGAGGTCCAGATCTGCTATTTTGCTAATCAGGTTGGATTTTTGTGATTGAAGTGATGGAAGTATTGAGCAGACACGAGCTACTTTTGGCTGTACAATTTCCAAAGTGACTATTGAAACATTTCTTTTTGTTTGTTTTAAGACAAAAACATTCTTGGGTAATTAGCTATCACTTACTTCCTTTGCTACAAATCTTTTCCATCAGCACCCAAGTAGCAACACACTGTCTAATGATGTGAGCAGTATAGTACAAGAACAATGACCTGATGTTCAAACTGTAATAAACACAGCTTAACAGGCACTGTCCCAGATTAATAATTATGCTTTTAAAATATGTGCAATGAATAAATGGCTCACTGTACACAGATAAGCAGCTCTTATATAAGTAGTAGAATGTCTGTGGCCTGAGAGAAAAGAGCTGACCCTAAAATAAGAGTAGATCATTCTAGAGTAAGAGAAGGAGATAGGAAATAGAGGAGAAAATAAGGAAAGATAAATGTGAAAATTGATATAAAGTTAGAAAAAGTAATATATATGTATATATATATCTATATATAATAGATATATATAGAAAGAGAGAGAGAATGAGAGAGACAGAGAAAGAGAGAGTCAGGCAGAGAGTTGTTTTATTTTGAAAAACAGTGAAAGCATCAAATAGCAGAGTTCTCTACTGTGCCCTCCACAACCCAGCCACTGTGCTGTTCCACTTTGCAATACTTTCTCTATTGCTGTCTATTGGAATTTTTTCCTGATTGGTTCACATGCATCTTCATTTTTTTCATTTACTTTCATTTATTTCTTTTTTTTTAGCAATAACTAATAAGTTTTGAGTACAAATATCTACTTTAAACTATTGTGGAAACTACTCATTCACCTCAGGTTTGGGGTTTAAATATACTTCAAAAGTACATAAAACATTATTTCATTTTCATTTCCACCATTATTTTATGTTTTTATTCTTTATGGGATGACTTGGTAATTTTGTACAATGTATTTTTTTCTCCAAGTTGTAATAGATAGATAGATAGATAGATAGATAGATAGATAGATAGATAGATAGATATCCCGAGTTGGAGGACTTTTTTCTTTCTTTCTTTCTTTCTTTCTTTCTTTCTTTCTTTCTTTCTTTCTTTCTTTCTTCTTCCTTTCTTGCCAAAAGATGTCAAGTTTTCCCCAAAGAAGTACTTGAAGGTTCCTCCCTGGTAAGCCCAAACAACCATCAATCCTGCCCCTGTGCTCCACACTGGGGTCCCTCCCCACCATGGTCACCCAAATGAGGCCCAGCAAGTGTGTGCCCTGCCTTGATCTTCCTGCACTGGCCTCCGTGACACAGACTGGGTAGTCCAACAATGGTAGTCTGTACACTGAAGAGGCTGAAGTCCCAGTAGCTGCTCAGTCCACGTGCTGGATACCTTAGTAGTCCCCATCTGGCATTGAAGGTTTGGAGAATTCTCAAGTTTTATATCTGAAGTATAATTTCTCAGACCTTACTGATTATTTATTTCTGGTTATACTTTCCTTTTGGATGCTTAAGGCCACACAGCCCAGTTTAACTAAGGTTTTTGTTTTCTCAAGGTCAGTTGAGGATCTGGTCCTCCAGGGTCATTCAGGTTTGTTTTTTTTTTGTTTGTTTTGTTTTTTTTTGTTTGTTTTTGTTTTTTTTGTGGGAGGATCCCCTGGCTCATTTTGGCTTTTCAATTACCATTTCCATCCACTTGAGGACAAAATCAGGTCTTACTAGACCAGGCTTCTCTTTTTGAAGCATGAGAAGACTGTCCTCTTTATAGGCTGGACGCTGCCTGAAGTCCCATTAGTGGATCTCCAAGACCTCCCTGCACAGGAAGATTGGTGATTCACATTTGCAGGACATTTCAAAAGGTGCCCCCATGCATAGTCCCCTGAGACTTTGTTGACATTTGAGGGCAAGGAACAAAGTTATCCCTTAGGTCCCTTGGCCACATTGGTATGGCTGTTAAGTATGGTAATTAAGCACCCAGAAAGGGTAAGTTACACCAGCCTGATACATCACACCTATAATAAAATTATATCTTCTGAAAACAAACTCTGTGTTATTTCCATATCATATTTATTGATTCACCTTTTTCCATTTTAACTTTATATTATGCTAAAATATGTATACCATCATATACCCAAAATCCATAGTCTGAAAATAAATGGTAGGTTAGTTCTAGAACCTGTCTAGGGATTCATAATACAAGAGCAGAATTGTGTTCAGATTGCGAGGAATATAACATTAATGTTGCTCAGTTCACCTTAAAACTAGGTACTTGGTGCTAACATCCACAGATGAGGGAAATTATGTTTTGTTTTTCTGGGACTGTGTTACTTCATGTAACATAATATCTTCTAGTTCTATCCATATACCTGCAAAGTTCATGATATCATCTTTATTTACTGCTGCATAGAACTCCATTGTGTAGATGTACCACATTTTTTTCTATCCACTCATTGGATGAGGGTCACTTTGGTTGGTTCCAGCTCTTCGCTATTGTGAAGACAGGTGCAATAAACATGGCTGTACATGTATCTTTACAGTAGGATGAGTATTGTGGGTATATACCCAGAAGTGGTATGGCTGGGTCAGGTGGTAGGCTCATTTTGAGTCTTTTAAGTATTCTCCACACTGCTTACCATAATGGTTGTACGAGTTTGCATTCCCACCAGCAGTGAATGAGTGTTCCCCTTTCCACACAACCTCTCCAGCACTTGGTATAATTGTTTTCTTGATCCTAGCCAGCCTTATCTAAGTGAGATGATATCTTAAATTGGTTTTGATTTGCAGTTCCTTAATTATTAGAGATGTTGACCACTTTTTAAGATGTTTCTCTGCCATCTCTAGATCCTCACTTGTGAAGTCTTTGTTCAGCTCTTTACTCCATCTTATGAGTTAGTCATTTGTTTTCTTACTTGTTTGTTTTTTGAATAGTTTATATATTCTGGAAGTTAATGCTCTGTCAGATGTATCAGCAGTGAAGGTTTCCTCCCACTCTGTGGGTTTTTCTCTTCACTTTCCTGATTATTTCTTTTGCTGTACAGAAGCTTTTGAGTATTTACAAGGTCCCACTTGTCAATTGTCAACCTTGTTTCCTGTGCAGCTGCTGTCAGATTTAGAAAGTCTTTTCCTGCGCCTATGTCTTGTAGGTTGCTGCCAACTTTTTCTTCTATAACCTTCAGAGTTTTGGGTTTCACATTGTGGTCTTTGATCCATTTGGAGTTTATTTTTGTACAGGGGTGAGAGGTAGGGGTTTAATTTTATTCTTCTACAAGTGGTGATCCAGTATTGCCAACACCATTTTCTGAAGAGGCTGTCATTCCTCCATTGAGTATTTTTGGTCCCTTTGTCAAGTATGAGGTGGTTTAAATTGTATGTGCTCAAGTTTGGATCTTCAGTTTTGTTCCATTGGTTTATGGGTCTGTTTTGGTGCCAGTACCAGGCTGCTTTATGACTATATCCCCGTAGAATAGTTTAAAGGCTGGTATAGAGATCCCCCTGTATTATTATTTTCACTCAGGGTTGTTTGGCCACTCAGGGGTCTTTTGTTTGTCCATATGAATTTAAGGATTTTTTTCCAAGCCTGTGAAGAAAGTCTTGGAGATTTTAATTGGGATTGCATTGAATCTGTATATTAATTTGGGTAGAATGGATATTTTTTACTATATTAATTTTTCCAATCCATGAGCATGGGAGGTCTTTGCATCTTCTGATGTCACTTTCAGTCTCCTTTTTCATGGGTTTATAACTTTTGTTATAGAGATCTTTGGTGTCTTTGGTTATGTTTGTTCCTAGGTATTTTATTGTTTTTGAGGCTATTGTGATTGGGGAGGTCTGATTGTATTCCTTCTTTAGTTGCTTGTTGTTGGTGTAAAGAAAGCCTACTGATTTCTCTAGGTTAATTTTGTATCCCTACACTTTACCGAAACTCTACATCATTTCTAGGAGTTTTCTGGTGGAGTTTTTAGCATCCCTTCAGTAAACTATCATAGCTTCTGCAAAGAGGGATTGTTCGACTTACTCTTTTCTAATTAGTACTCTGTTAATTTCCTTTTCTTGCCTTATTGCCCTAGCAAGTGTTTCAAGTATTATAGTGAAGAGGAGTGGTGATAGAGGGCAGCCTTGCCAAGTTCCTACATTTAAGGGGAATCCATCTAACTTTTCTCCACTTAGGATGAGGTTGGCTGTGGGTTTCTTGTACATGGCTTTGATTATGTTGAGGAATGATTCCTCCAGTCCAATTACCTCTAAGACTTTAAGCATGAAGGGGTGTTGGAATTTGTCAAAGGCCTTCTCTGCATCAATTGAGATGATCATGTGTGCTTTGTCTTTCAGTCCATTTTTGTGTTTTATATTTATTGATTTATGTATGTTGAACCATCCCTGCAACTCTGCTATGAATCTAACTTAATCATTATGAATGATTTTGTTATGTGGGTCTGTATGTGATTTGTAAGTATTTTTTTGAGAATTTTTGCATATATGTTCATTAATGAGATGGGTCTATAACTTTCTTTTTTGCTTGTATCTTTGCCTGGTTTTGGTATTAGAATGATGCTGGCTTCATAGAAGGAGTTTGGGAGAATTCCTATTTGTATCCTTCTGAACAGTTTGAGTAGCAGCAGTTGTAGGACCTCTTTAAATGTTTTATAGAATTCTGCTGTCAAACCATCTGGACTGGGGCTTTTTTTTTAGTTGGGATATTTTTAATTACATCTTCAATTTCCTAAAATATTATGAGTCTGTTTAACCTGTCAATCTGTTTTTTGTTTGGGTGATTCGCAGAATTTCAAATATTCATTCATTTCACTTAGGCTTTAAAATTTAGTAGAGTATAGGTTTTTGAAGTATTCCCTTTTGATTGCCTGGATCTTTTCATTGTCTGTTGTGATTGACCCGTCCTGTGGGTCAGTCAACGGGGTCCTGGAAGAGAAGGAGTGAGGGGAAGGGGCAAGAGATACAAGGAATGGAGACAAGACAGGTTCTGATCAAGTCTCGTTTATTGTAAGAACACAAGTAGAATATAAAGAGTTGGGAATTCAGAAGCATTCCTAAAACCACAGACACCTCAGTGCTTACATATTGGAAAGAATGTGCAGATACAGATCTTTACTTAAGGTGAACATTTGCAACACCTCCTGTGAAGTTACACAATGGACTGCAACATCCTTGTGATTATTTCAGTGCTGGGAAGCTGCTAATGGAAAATTACTAGATGGCTAAACTCATCCAAGAGCCCCAAAGGTCCCCCTTTATTATTATAATAAAAAAGGGCAGAAGAGACTGAAGTTGTGCCTGTCTTAGGTTCGAATCCGCCCAGACACCCTCCTCAGCCATCATTGGGTAGGCAACCTTCAGCGTCATCCCCCTGTCTTAGCTTGGTAGGGTAGGCAAGCCTGGGGCTATGATTCTGTTACCTGTCTTTGGAAAAGCAACTTAGCAAGCTGTATCATTATAGTTACGGATCTCAGTATAAGACGAGGAAAAATCCTCCATAAGCAATTGTTGGTAATGGACCTGGAGATGTTTGGCTTGAATAGCCTTAATTTGGGATCAGATAAATGCCATTAATTTATTAAGTAGCATTGGACCCAGAGATATCACGAGGAGGAGCCCAAGTAAAGGACCAAGAATGGTAGACAAAAGAGTGGTCAGCCAAGGGGAAGTATTAAACCAATTGCTGAACCAGCCTTGTTCCTTTTCCCTTTGTAACTTTCTATGTTGTAAACCTTCTGTTACTTTTTTAGGGAATCTTTAACCACACCAGAATGATCAGCATAGAAGCAACACTCTTCCTTTAGGGCAGCACACAAACCTCCCTGTTGTAGTAGCAACAGATCTAGGCCTCTACGATTTTGCAGGACAACCTCAGCTAATGAGGATAGTTAGATGAAGGTACCCACCCCTCAGCAGAGGTCTCACATCCCCAGTAAGCACAATAATAATCACTGTGTCCCCCATGTCCCCTCCCCCAGCTGTTAACTGCAGGGCAGGCATAAAAACCAGTCTTTTTTTAACAAGTCTATTGCCAAATTTGTATGGCATCTGGGATGGCCGTGTGGGGGGGACCTTGTCCTTAGTAAACTTGCTTGATTCAGGATCCTGGGAGAGCAGGTAACATATATCTACTTTCAGTGAAGGCCACCAGGTACCTCGAGGGTGAGTTCTGCTGACTTGGGTCACCACAGACCAAGAGCGTGGTGCAATGATTTGCCAGGTTATATTCCATGGTTCATGAAGGTTGGAGGTTGAGAATGCCCAAGGTGTGTAAATGCTGAAGAGGGGGTTCACAATCAGAAGACTCATTATTTGTATTGCCTGTGAAGAAAAGGGTTAGATTTATCTCAGGAATGGGAGTTATTCCTGGATAATTAGTTAGTTTGTCTTATTAATCTTTCAGGCAGCCATCTGACTGAATCAGCTTCTTTGGAGTAGATACATACTGATCCTCATCCCCAAATAAGTACTGGATCAGGTCCATTCCATTTATTAGTAAGAGGATCTTTCCACATGGCTGAGGCATAATGTTCTTTCGTTGTGGACTTCCAAAATCTTTCTGCAGCAGTGCGTCCATCACGGTCCAAGGTTAAAAAATTTAAAATTAAGAGTGTATGATTAAGAATGTTATGTGGGGACCCTTTGGTAGGGTACCATTCCCCCTTTTTGTTTTATACAGGGGAGTGAGTCATGGGGCTACCACACACTCGAGATAGACCACACACTCAAGATAGACCGTGCCTGTCTTAGGTGTCTCTACATCTCAGGACTGTCTTGCCCATCATCAGAGTCCTGACTCTAAGCATCAGGGTCCTGTCTTAGGTTGATCAGTCCAGGATGTGGACTTACCTGTCTTTGACTACCAGCCATCTAATTGAGTGAATCATTTTTTAGCATTTTCTTCATTTTTTAAAGCAAAAGGCTAATCTGTAAGAGCAACCCGTGCACTGGCCACTTCCACAGGATAGCTCATTATAGTCCAGCAGAGCATGCGCAGGAGTTAAAACAATGGACTCATCAGTCCATCTCCTGAGTCCCAGCACAGTCCGTAATTCTAATTTCAGTATAATCCAGTCCATAGTTGATTAGTATTGTTTTAAAATCAGTGATAGGTACTTAGCTCCTGGCCCTGTCAGGTGCCAAAACCTGCCCAAGAGCCAGCTCCCATAAGAACATCCTGTAGGTAAATACAGAAAAACAGTGCAGGAGGCATGTCCTCTGCCACGTCTCACTCAAGCCATGTCTGAGTTTCCACAAGTTTTTCCCTTATTAGTTTTCAAAGTAAGAAGTTTCATCCAGATTAAATTTAAATTTTCTTGATTTGGCTTAATACAACAAAGATAAAACAATCCAAATAGACTAATTACAATGGCTAGAACTCCAAACATTCCTCCAGCAGTATGAGTTATACTTTGTAGCATTCCTTTTGGATCTAATCCTGTAAGTTTATCAGCAAATATTTGTGCAACAGTAGCAGCATCCTCATTAAACATACTTTTAGCAAAAGTATCCTCAATTTCTCTTTTAAGTTTTATAATTTTTGCCTTCATTGATGCATTACCATGTAAATAAGCTTGAAACTCCTTCCATTCTATAACAGTTTCATTGTATTGCAATTCAGTAATACAGAAAGTAGTTGAGTTCCAATCACATCTAAGATGCAATTGTTCCTGCAACGAAAACATCTTTTTTCCTAACCACCCTACTATTTGTTATAACACATCTATTTCAGTTTGTAAACAGGAGTCAATTTCAACTTGATGGGACCACATAGTATAAGAATCTTGATGCCATTGTTCTACAAAATGCTTAGTTTGAATAGTAGTATGTAAAGCAATACCAGATACAGCAGCAGTTGTAGTAACTGCGATAAGGCTCAAAATTACAGAAACAACAATTCCTATCATATGCTTAACACGCTTTAAAATCTTCTTAAAAAATTCCAAAATTACAGGATCTAAGGGATCATGAGCCCAAGGCCTACCAAGATTTATAGGCATCCAAATGTGAGTTTTCTGTTGCAAAATCATTAAATATTCATTACCATTTAAACTAACAGAAGTATTAATAGAGGAAAATAATCTATACTCAATACAGGAAATATGTTTTTGCTGTACTATCTTTTATAGCAGTCCCATTGGACATTAACAAATCTTTTATGACTCTAGTCATCTGATTTCTTGATATTTCTATGCCCATTTTATTTATTTTCTGGCTCCCTTTTTCTATTTTCTTTTTTCTTTATTTTATTTTTTATTTTTCTACTTCTAGTTTCTATTTTTAATATCTTATTTCCCTGCTCCCTTAACACTCTGGACCCAGAGCTTTTTTACCTGCAGGGTTCCTCAGTTGCTCCCCCATGCAGATGATTTGTAGTGTGCTGCAGCAAGGTTCCCGCACCTTCCCAGTAGGCGGGCCACCAGTTGTACCGTCCAGTGGTACGAATCATCGGAGGCGGATTGGGAATGAATCACTCATCTAACTTATTCTTTGTAGTTTCTTTAATGGCTCTGTTCACTTCTTAACTTTTTACAATTCTTAATGTTATTTACAATTGCATGCAATTACTAACGCTACTAACCACTAATGCTACTAACGCTACTGACCACTAATGCTACTAACTAATGCTACTAAATATTACTAACAACTATTACTACCTATTACTACCTATTACTACCAACTATTACTACCAACTATTACTACAACAACAGCCTAGAAACCAAGAATATTTATACCAGTAATGGGCCAATCAGCAGCTTCACTTCTATAGATACAATTCCTTATGTAGAAGCTTTGTGTTCATAGATACAATTTCTTATGTAAAATGCTATGTTCATGAAGTTGACAAGGTAACATAACATATCATCTTAAAAGTTACTGAAGCATGCACACTGTGTTCTTCAGCCAGTGCCTTTTGGCCAGAGACCAAGCGCCACGGCTGCAGACCAAGTGCTATTTCTCTTCAGCATGTCACTTCAGGCACACTTTGTCTCCCACATTTAGTCAATAATTTTAAACTGGGATATATCTTAGGAGGCTTTTTAATAGGCAGGGGACAATTTTGGCTTTTCCGAAGGAGCAGGACTTGGCTGCAGTGAGGAGACAGATTAGTTTTCTTTTTTTTTTTTCTTTTTTTTTTTTAATTTATTCTTGTATGTGTATGAATGTACTGTCTGCATGTAGGTCTGTGCACCCGTGTCATGCAATGCCATGGAGGTCAGAAGAGGGCGTCAGATTCCCCTGAAACTGGAGTTAAAGACGGTTCTCAGCCACCATGTGGGTGCTGGGGATCGAACCCAGGTCCTCTGCAAGAGCAGTCGGTGCTCTTAACCGCTAGGCCATCTCTCCAGCCCGTCAGATTCATTTTCAAAATGGATATTAGATAGATTACTGGCTTAGGGTTCCCGCAATGCACACTGGATTTCTCTTTCTCTTTTCTCCTGGCCCTCTCACTGTGTCCCCTTCACCGGGTCATCCATGCTTCGAGTCCATGTCCGGCCTCACGTGACCTGTCCCACGGGTCATGCAGTTACAGATCTTTACTTAAGGTGAACATTTGCAACACCTCCTGTGATAGATTACACAATGGACTGCAACCTCCTCGTGATTATTTCGGTGCTGGGAAGCTGCTAGTGGAAAATTACTAGATGGCTAAACTCGTTCCGAGAGCCCCACAGTGATGTTTCCCCTTTCATCATTAATTCTATTGATTTGGAGTTGGTCTTTCTTTCTTTTGGTTAATTGAGCTAGAGGTCTGTCTATCCTGCTTATTCTCACAAAGAACCAACTTTTAGATTCATTAATTTTTGTATTGTTTTCTTTGTTTCTATTTCATTGATTTCTGCTATGATTTTTGTCATTTCTTCCTGTCTGTTGGGTTTAGTGTTCATTTGTTGTCTTTCGACTGTTTTTAGCTTCAGAGTTAACTCATATATTTGTGCTCTTTCCGTTTTTTTGTTGTTGTTGTTTTGTTTTGTTTGTTTGTTTGTTTGTTTGTTTTTGTAGGCACCCAGGGCTATAAACTTCCCTCTTAGGACTGCTTTTAAGGTGTTCCATAGGTTTTGTTGTGTTGTACTGTCATTGTCGTTTAGTCCCAGGAATGCTTTTATTTCTTTCTTTATTTCTTCCTTGACACATTCATTATTCACGAGTATGTTGTTCTCCATGTGTTCGTGTAAGTAGTAGGGATTATCTTTGTGTTGATATTGAGCTTTATTGCACTGTGGTCTGATATAATGCATGAAATTATTTCAATTTTTGTATTTGATGAGGTCTTTTTCTGTGTCCCAGTATGTAGTCAGTTTTGGAGAATGATCCATGGGGTACTGAGTAGAAAGTGTATTCTCTGGTGCTTGGGTGTAATATTCGGTAGATGTGTGTGAGGTCCATTTGCTGTATTGTACTGTTCAGTTCAGAAGTCTCTCTATTCTTTGTCCAGTTGATCCGTGCAAGGGGCTCAGTGGGGTACTGAAGTCCCCTACTATGAGTGTGCTGGGGTTAATCTGTACCTTGAGGGCCTGCAGAGTTGTGTTTAAAAAGATAGGTACACTGGAGTTTGGTGCATATATGTTCATGATTGTGAAGTCTTCATGGTTAATTTTCCTTTAATAAGGATGTAATGGCCCTCTTTGTCTCTTCTCATTGCTTCTACTTTGAAGTCTATTTTGTCTGATATTAAAATAGCAAGTCCTGCTCTTTTTGGTACCATTTGCTTGGAATATTGTTTTCCATCCTTTCACTTTCATTTTCCACCTATCCTTGAGATGGGTTTCTTGTAGGCAGTATATAGATAGATTCTGTTTCCTAACCCATTCTCCCAGTCTGTGCCTTTTTATTGGGGAGTTTAGTCCATTAATATTTAAGGTTATAATTGATAGATGTGTGTTGCTTCCTATCCCCTTATCATGCATTTTCATTTTTGGTCTAGGTTTCCACTTCTGCAGTTATGCTTTTATTAATTTCCCATTCAAGGTTCCTGTGAATTCATATGAGTGGCTGCTAGCTGACTGGGAAATGTGGCTATTTTTAACCTCTAGCTCTTATAATCTTTCTGCTCCTTCTTCTACAATGGTCCCTGATCCTGGAGTGTCAGATTTGATATAGGTTTCCTATTCAGGGATGTTCTATCTACCTTCATTTGTCAACTTCATATACCTAGATAGAGTGATCATTGTAATTCTCTTCATTGGATTGGACTTTGGCCATATCAGTGGGGAATGTATTTTTATTGTTGATCAATTTAGGAAGGCCAGGCCACTGTGGGTGGTGCCACTCTCAGGAAGCTAGTTGTAGGTAGAATAAGAAAGCAGGCTGACCATGGGCTAGGAGAGGATCCCAGGTCAGGGCAGGATATCAACGTGGAGGATGGAGTTGAATCACAAAAACAAAAACAAAAAAAAAAAAAAAAAAAAAAAAAAAAGAAGAGAAAGACTGCTTACTGGCTTTCTGCCCAGACTTCCCTCAGTGATGAACTGTGACCTGGGAAACAGAAGAAATAATTTAACAAATCCCCCACCAAAAAAAAAAAAAAGAAAGAAAAAAGCTTACAGGGCTATTGTAATAAAACAGCCTGGTACTGGCACAAAAACAGACAGCTCAGCATGGAACAAGATTGAGATCCCAACCTGGCGCACATGCAATTTCAACCATATTTGATAAGGGTCCAAAAAGACCAAGTGGAAGAAAAACAGCATCTTCAGCAAATGGCTAGCAAAACTGGATTGCCACTTCTAGAAAGATGAAACTGAAGCCCTATCTTTCACCATGCTCAAAAATCAACTCCAAATGGATGAAAGACCTCGGTGTGAAACCAGAAACTCTGAAATTAATAGAAGAAAATGTTGGCATTAAACTAGGGAAAGACTTTCTAAATCAGCCACTGAATTGGAAACAAGGTCAGCAATAGGTAAATGGGACCTCATTAAATTCAAAAGCTTCTGTACAGCAAAAGAAACACTCAACAAAGTGAAGAGAAAACCCACAGAGTTGGAGGAAATCTTCACCAGTGATACATCGGATAGAGCATTAACATCCAAAATTATAAATTACTCAAAACCAAGGATCAAGAAAATGACACTATCAAAAGATGGAGTAAAGAGCTGACAGAGAATTCAAAATGAAAAGTGAAGATGCTGAGGAACATCTCAGAAAGTGTTCAATGTCACTAATAATTAAGGAAATGCAAATTGAAACCAGCTTTCCCTGGTAAGAATGGCCAAGATTAGGACAATAAATGACAAGAAATGCTGGAGAGGTTGTGATGAAAGGGGAACACTCACTCACTGCTGGTGGGAGTGCAAACTCGTGCAACCCCTATGGAAAGCAGTGTGAAGAACTTTATAAAAAATGAGCCTGCCACCTGACCCAGTCATACCACTCTTGGGCATATACCCACAAGACTCAGCCTATCACAAAGATACATGCACATCTATGTTTGTTGTAGCTCTCTTCACAATAGCAAAAAGCTAGAAGCAACCCAAATGCCCCTCAACCAAAGAGTGGATAGAGAAAATGTGGTACATCTACACAATGGTGTTCTATGCAGCAGTAAAGAAAGATGATATCGCCGGGCGTGGTGGCACACGCCTTTAATCCTAGCACTTGGAGCAGGACAGGCGGATCTTGTGAGTTCAAGGCCAGCCTGTTCTACAGAGTGAGTTCCCGGACGCTTGGACTATATAAGACCCTGTCTCGAAAAAGACCAAAAAAAAAAAAAAAAAAAAGATGATATCATGACTTTGCAGGTAAATGGATGGATCAAGATATTTTGCTAAGTGAAGTAATACCGTCCCAGAAAAACAAATGGAGTATTGTGTCCATCATTTGTGGATGCTAGCACAAAATCACTAATTGCAAGTCAAACAGCATTGTCTTTGTTATATTTCTTTTTTATATGAAAGCAGCAGTATGGTTAAAAGGTGAATCCTTAATGGGCTTGAGAATTAACCACCACTTATTTCAGATTTTGTAATATTGGTAATGGGGGAGTATATGTATGCAGATTTTGAAGTAATATACAATTAAAGAGGAAAATATGGCAAAAATATTGCCTAAGTATACATTAATAGACACTCCCATATCAGATTTTCCTGTGTCTCTTTTTAAAGACTTTTGTGTCAGCTATCACTTTTCTTACTCCTCTTATGTGCTAACCTCTTATTCCCCACCTCATTAAACCCTCTATTGATTATTTCACTTTCCTACTTATAACCCTGATTTTTCTTTTCTTTGGGTCTTTTTTTTTTTTTTTTTTTTTGTCTTTTTGAGACAGGGTCTCCCTGTAGCCCCAGCTGGCCTGGAACTCACTCTGTAGACCAGGCTGTCCTTGAACTCACAAAGATCCGCCTGCCTCTGCCTCCCAAGTGCTAGGATTAAAGGCTTGCACCACCACGCCCGGCATAGCCATAGATTATTTTATCTCTCTCACCTCAGCTTGCTATAGATAGTTTGTCTTATAGCAGATCATGATTAGTACATTCACCCACAACTGGCCAATGTGCAGAGAAGAAGAGACTACAACGATCTAAAGGCAAAAATGTCTGTGGCAAATGAGTCACAAGTCATAGGGAAGAAGCTACTACTACTATTATGTTAATTAGCTGTACTGTTAAACTAATTTTTTTGTTATAGCCATAGATTATTTTACCGCTCTCAACTCAGCTTGCTATAGATAATTTGTCTTATAGCAGATCATGATTAGCACAGACAGCCACAACTGGCCAATGTGCAGAGAAGATGAAACTACAAAGTACTTTTTATTTTTACAAATTGCTTTTAAATGGAACACTTCTTCTCCCAACACCCAGGAATCATTGTGCCAAAAAGAGTGCATAGATTTTAAGAACAAGAGGTGGTAGAAAAATACAGGGAACCTATGTTGTCTGGATACTACAGAGTAATTGTACATATGAACCAAAAACACTTAAGACAGCATGCACAGGACTAGTAGAAGCTCATGCCAGATAGGGGCCCATAATGAATGAGGAAAGTGGCTGGGAATTCCCAGCCCTAGCAAGGGATCTATTTAGAGTTGAGAGATGCTAGGAGATGAGAGTCAGTTTTCCTTACTGGTGTGATGTCATGTATGTTGGCCAGGCTCCAGGGAAAGAACCCATACCTTGGAGCATGGGAGGGTCAAAACAGAAGTATAGGCCTTCTTTAATTACAAAAATTAAAATGAATAAATACATAAGAAAGGGAAAGTAAATAATGGAGGAAATTAATCTTGTGGTAGTAGGGAGTGAGTGGAGAGGGAAGAAGGTTTGAATATGATCAAAATACATTGTATGAAATTCTGTAATCAATGAAAATACTAAAGTATGTTAAAGTAAGCATGTTGCGATTTGAGGAATTTGCACTTAGCTGCTACTCAGTGCATTACAGATATCACTTCTTGACCTGTAGGTTCCCTCAGGACAATTTTTCCCCTCAGAGTTTCCCATCTTTCCTAATCTTATTGGTTACCAATGATGCATATTCATACTTGCATCTTTTAATGTTATGTTTTGATAAAGAAATCAATATTTATACTTTCATTCTAGAAAACATATATGATATTTCATTTGTTAGGTAGAATATAACTTTTTACTATAGATCTGCTATAGGGATTATATTAGATAAGTTTTGCCTATGAATTATTTATAAATTTGGCAGCACTTTTTCATTAGTTATATATTGATAAAGAAATTATGCACTGAAATGTTGGCCTATCTACAAAATATGCTCATATATGCCCAGGCAGAGAAAGTAGATATGTTAACATTTCAAAAGACTGATATAGTTCCATGTTTCATGTTTTCATCAACTTTTTACTTATTCAGAGATCAGATACTGAATGCCTATTGTCTGATTGTGATCTAGAGGTGATGAATGTTCAAAAACTTTAACACTCAAAGTGCTAATGAGTTAGATATGTTTATACATAATAAAAACAACCTTAAGAGCTTCAGTTGATACACCCAATATTGATAGAACAGGACTATGACTTAGCATTGCTACTGTTAGGATGAGCCAGGGAGACAGTGACAGTGGGATTTTAACATCTCATAAAAGACAAATTTATGAAGTTTGTTAGAGGCATTCACAGATGCAGAAGAGACAAGTAAGGTGATAATTCACTTAAGAGTGAGTATAACAGGGGCTGGAGAGATGGCCTAGTGGTTAGGAGCGCTGACTGCTCTTGCAGAGGACCCAGGTTCGATCCCCAGCACCCACATGGTGGCTGAGAACTGGCTGAAACTCCAGTTCCAGGGGAATCCAATACCCTCTTCTGACCTCCGTGGCATTGCACGACACGGGTGCACAAACCTACATGCAGACAATACATTCATACACATACAAAAATAAATTTTAATAAATTTAGAAAAAGAGTGAGTATAACAATTGGAAAATACATGAGGCACTAAGTTCTAAAACCCAAATCACACAATCTTTCAGCTCTTCCATACTCTTAGAGGTATCATCTACTCAGAATATTGATATGACAAGATGAAGCTTATTTAGATCAATAATCCATGTTTATTTATATTCCTTTATATTGATGTTTACATAATTTTCAGTCCAATTAATACATATTCCCCTTTTCCTGCCCCCCCACCCCACCCCAGTTCATGCATTCTGCCATATATGTCCTACATCTTTCTCTCAGACTTTTTGTTTGGTCTTTTCGAGACAGGGTCTCCCTGTAGCCCCAGCTGGCCTGGAACTCACTCTGTAGACTAGGCTGGCCTTGAACTTACAGAGATCTGCCTGCCTCTGCCTCTCAAGTGCTAGGATTCAAGATGTGCGCCCCCTGCTCTCTCAGACTTTTTAAAGTTTTTCTCTGCAGAGGTTTATTGTTTTAGGCAGAATTTAACTGTATAAGTCAGTCCTTTGACCCAGTCCTTATGTTGTTGTTCCCTCCCATTATTTGTATTGTTATATAAAAGTCACATATGTACCAAAATGTACCAAAATTATGACCTCTGGAAATAAACTGTACATTAATCCCAAAATATGTTTAGGAATTCACAATTTTCCCTTTAATTTTATATTACTCTAAAATATGAATACATAATTCCACCCATATTCGACAAAGAGGCCAAAAAATAATCCATGTTTTATCACAGGAAAGAAACTTCCTTGTTTAAGGTCAAGAGCAGTCATGTATCCATAGATTACTAAACTCTGAGCTCTGTCTTATTCATGAAGGACTACAAAAAGTCACCACATGGAAAAGGGATTCACACCTCAAGCATCTTGGGCTTAATAAAACCAATAAGAGAAATAAAGAGAAGAAAGTAGCAAAAGGGCAAAGAGCAGCATGAAGAGAAAGGAGTGAAAGTTCAGCTTCTTAGTTTTCATTAAGACAAAAAGAAAGAACAACCCAGGTAATATCCGTGATGCCAGCAGCTTCTTTTCTTGGCATGCAGTGGGGCAAAAGAATAAGATTAGATTTCCAGAGAGAGCTATAGGGATACTATCTTTGCCAGACAGATTTATGATGATATTATTGAAATTTCTTCTTGTCTTAAAATTTTGATTTTAAGGGAGAGATAGCTGGAGAGATAGCTGGAGAGATAAGCTGGGCTGGAGAGATAGCCTAGCGGTTAAGAGTACCGACGCTCTTGCAGAGGACCCGGGTTCGATCCCCAGCACCCACATGGCGGCTAAGAACCGTCTGTAACTCCAATTCCAGGAGAACTCCAGTTCCTGGGGAATCCGAGACCCTCTTCTGACCTCCGCGGCATTGCACGACACGGGTGCACAGACCTGCATGCAGACAATACATTCATACACATACAAAAATAAATAAATAAAAAAAAAATTTTGATGTCCCTACAAACACACTCACCAACAGCTGATTTAAGATATAAGGGCTTGCTTAATCTTTTACCAATTTCCATGGGTTTACAGAGAAAGTATTTTCTGTTAGAACTGAGCTTTTTAGTGACCAGTGATTGTGAGGAACATCTGTCTGGCTCAGAACATGGCTGTTGTTTTGTTGTTGTTGTTGTTGTTGTTGTTGAAAGGATTTTGTATTTAGTTTTCAATTTGTGTTGAAGTGGTATCAAATTCTTTCTGTTTTGGACTTTTAAGTATTTTATTTATTTATTTTTTATTGATGTTTTGTGTATTTCATACATCATTTTTCATTTCTGTTCAGGCATAGTCCCCTATCCCTTCCCCCCACCCCACCCATCCCATCACAGATCATGCATTCTGCCATACCTGTCCTGCATCTTTCTCTCAGTCTTTTTTTATGCTTAGGAATTCACATTTTCCTCAGTTAATTTCATATTACTCTAAAATATGGATCCATACTATCCACCCATATATAGTAATTACAGAGTCTGAAAATAATTGATGGGTGGATTCTAGACCCCATTGAGAGATTCACATTATAACAACATAGTTGCTTTCAGATAAACAAAAATATAAACATAAAGTCGTTCAGCTTGCCTTTCGTCTGGGGGATTTGGTGTTAGCATCCACAAATGAGGGAAACCATTCTCCATTTGTCTTTCTGGGACTGTGTTACTTCACTCAGCATAATGGCTTTGAGCTCCATCCATTTACCTGCAAAGTTCATAACGCCATCTTTCTTTACCACTGAATAGTACTCCATTGTGTAGATGTACCACATTTTTGTCATCCACTCATCTGTTGAGGGCCCCTTGGGGTTGTTCCAGCTTTACGCTATTGTAAAGAGAGCTGCAATAAACATGGATGTGCATGTATCTTTGCGGTAAGATGAGTCTTTGGGTATATACCCAGGAGTGGTATGACTGGGTCAGGGGGTAAGCTCATTCTGAGTCTTTTAAGGGTTCTCCACACTGTTTCCATAGTGGTTATACAAGTTTACATTCCCACCAGCAGTGGATGAGTGTTCCCCTTTCCCCACAACCCCTCCAGCATCTGTTGCCTTTTGTTTTCTTGATCTTAGCTAGCCATACTGGAGTGAGATGATATCTGAGAGTGGTTTAAATTTGCATTTCCTTAATTATTAATGATGTTGAACACTTTTTAAGATGTTTCTCAGCCATCTTTAATTCCTCACTGGTGAAGACTCTGTTCAGCTCTTTACTCCATTTTTTGAGTTGGTCATTTGTCTCCTTTGTTTTTTGAGTAGTTTATATATTCTTGACGTTAATGCTCTGTCAGATGTGTCACTGGTAAAGATTTCTTCCCAGTCTGTGGGTTTTCTTTTCACCTCCTTGATTGTTTCTTTCACTGTACAGAAGCTTTTGAGTTTTATGAGGTCCCATTTGTCAACTGTTGACCTTACTTCCTGCGCAGCTGCTGTCTGATTTAGAAAGTCTTTTCCTAAACCTATGTCTTGTAGGTTGTTGCCAACTTTTTCTTTTATCACTTTCAGGTTTCAGGCTTCACGTTGAGATCTTTGATCCACTTGGAGTTTATTTTTTACAGGGTGAGAGGTAGGGGTTTATAATTTTGTTCTTCTACAGATGATCATCCAATTTTGCCAGCACCATTTGCTGAGGATGTTATCCTTCCTCCATTGAGCATTTTTTCCCCTTTGTCAAATAAGAGGTGGCTGAAATTGTATGAGCTCAAATTTGGATCTTCAATTTTGTTCCATTGGTCAACTGGTCTGCTTTTGTGCCAGTACCAGGCTGTCTTTATGACTATGGCCCTGTAATATAGTTTGAAGTCTGGTAGGGCAATCCCCCCTGTATTGCATTTTTTATTCAGGGTTACTTTAGCTATTCTGGGTCTTTTGTTTTTCCATATGAATTTAATGATTTTTTTTCCAAGTCTGTGAAGAAGCTTGTAAGGATTTTGATTGGGATTGCATTGAATCTGTAAATCAGTTTGGGTAAAATGGACATTTTTACTATATTAATGTTCCCAATCCATGAGCATGGGAGGTCATTCGATCTTTTTATCTCATTTTCAATCTCCTTCCTCAGGGCTTTAAAATTTTTGTTGTAAAGGTCTTTGTTATCTTTGTTTAGGTTTGTTCCCAGGTATCTTATTATTTTTGAGGCTATCTTGAGTGGGAAGGTCTTCTTGTATTCCTTCTCCACTTGTTTATTGTTGGTGTAAAGAAAGGCTACTGATTTTTTAGGTTAAATTTGTAGCCTGACACATTACTAAAACTCTTCATCGTTTCTAGAAGGTTTCTGGTGGGGTTTTTAGCATCCCTTAGGTAAACTATCATCATCTGCAAAAAGGGATAGCTTAACTTCTTCCTTCCCAATTAATACTTCTTTAATTTCCTTCTCTTGTCTTACTAGCCTAGCAAGTGTTTAGAGCACTATGTTGAAGAGAGTGGCAATAGGGAGCAGCCTCGCCAGGTTCCTGCCTTTAAGGGAAATGGTTCCAATTTTTCTACATTTAGGATGATGTTGGCAATGGGTTTGCTATATATGGCTTTGATTATGTTGAGGAATGTTCCTTTCAGTCCTATTCTCTCTAGGACTTTAAACATGAAGGGATGCTGGTTCTTGTCAAAGGCTTTTTCTGCATCAATTGCGATGATCATGTGTTTTTGTCTTTCAGTCCATTTATGTGTTTTATGACATTTATCGATTTACGTATGTTGAACCATCCTTGCATCTCTGGTATGAATCTAACTTGATCATAATGGATTATCCCTACCTGGGGAGTTAGTGACAAAAAATAAAAATACAGGACTCTTTCAAGGCCCTGTAATTGGTATCAAATTCTTAATGCAAATAATCCCAAACTAGTTTTCTACCACTTCAAATTGTTTATTTTAACTAAATTGACCAATTTTCAATGGTTGTTTTTCAGGAAGGAAGATCCTGTTCCATGAAGCACAAGGAAACCCAGCCAAGAAATATCACTGCTGAATCAGAGCCAGCAACACAGGTAACTGTCTTTTATTTTAAAAAAAAAAGTACTTTATGGAATCACTACATTCTGTGCATTGTTCTCTTGCTATAGTAGACCCAGAATCTTTTAAGTTTTTATTTTATTTCAAATGTATTTATTTGTGTGCAGTGGGTGTGGGGGCATTTATCACAGGGAGTGTTGGTGCTCATAGGGAGTCTGTTCTCTCCTACCATGTAAGCTTGAGGTCATCAGGCATGGCAACAAGTACCTTTACCCACTGAGTAGTCTTACCCACAAAGGCGGAAGATTTTACATGGGCTAATAAAATATAATTCCTCCAACTGGCACCCCTGAACTTTGCAAGTCTGCTGTGCCTACCAGGAAACTTTAGTGTGAGAAGGTGAATTATAGGATTACAGGCTGCTTCTTTTTCTTCATGCAGATAAACAAAGAAGGCAAATAAAAACAGATAACAAAAGTACTTATATTTCTTTTTATTATTTTTATTTGTATTTCTTTATGAATTTTACCCAAAATATTTTGATCACATTTAGTTCAGCTCCTGTATCTGTATTCCTCTTTTTTTTGGATTTTTGAGACAGGGTCTCCCTGTAGCCCCAGATGGCCTGGAACTCACTCTGTAGACCAGGCTGGCCTGGAACTCACAGAGATCCTCCTGCCTCTGCCTCCCAAGTGCTGATTAAAGGCATGTGCCACCATGCTCGGCTGTACTCCTCTTTCCCCCATCAAATGCACTAATACCACACACACACCACACACACACACACACACACACACACACACACGCACACATACACACACACGTTATATACCTGTGTGTTTGTGTGTGTGTGTATAGTGAAGTTTGTATCACCAAACACCCATTGCTATGAGTTAGCTGACTGGAGACTGATCAGTCTCCCAGGAACCTCACCATTAAATGAGACTGAATCTCCACTTTGCTTCAGTCATCTGTACTAGTAAATCCTCAGGTAGTGTTGATATCGAAAACCCACCTCCCTTAGACCATAGTCTTTGTGCCATGCACTTCTTCTGGCTTTTATAGTCTTTCTACCCTATCTTGTGCTATGATCCCTGATCCCAAGGGGGCAGGATGTAGGTATCCAATTCAAAGACCAGCAGTCTGCAACCTCTTATTCTTACCACACTGGCTAGTTGTGATCCTCTGTGTTAATCATAATCTGCAAAGAAATCTTTTTTGAGTGTTGAAAGAAGAATTAATCCATGGATATAAACAATAAGTCATTGAAATCAACTTGATGCTATATCAATTAATCAGACTAGTTGAATTGTCTTTTTCCCATGTCCTGTAGGTTGGGTAGCCTCAGGTTCCTCCTAGACCTGATGTCCTTGTCAGGTGTGGGATCCATCCATGAAGTGTACTATCTCCTGTACTATTCATGCCACGACTGTACCTGTAGGCATGTCTTAGTAGATCTCCAGCTTAGAGGGCAGCACTAGCTTGATTTATACATTGTTCTACAGTTATATTTGTACTGCATTTGGTAATACAGTCTTACTGTGAATTTCCTGTGGTTAACCAAGATCAGTGGTGATGTCCAGTATTGTGTAAGGGTCTGTGGGTTGCCTGCTCAACAACATCAAAAGAGGGAGCTAGTCTTGGCATTGACTTTCCAAGCCTATTGTGTCTAGTAAAGCCATTGTTCACCTGTTACAAGGTAACTCCATTAATCTTTTTATCTTATACATGTGTATAATGTATGTAATTTAAATAGCTTCACTCCTTGTGGATTTGCATATGGCTTTGTCTAAAGGCTTTAATGTTAGTTATCCTCCCCATACTACATCCTGGGCACTTGCCTCTTATTCCCATCCTGTTAATCTTTCCTACCCCATTATATATAGCCTTTTCCCCTTTCATGTCATTGGAGTCTTCTTCCCACACAGGGAGTTCCCCTCATGCTTCCCCACACATGACCCTTTATTAGTTTATTATATCCTTGGATTTTGAAATTGAAACATGCATATCTAAGATTTCAAAGTTAACATAATGAGTGATTACATGTTATGTTTCTGCTTCTGGGTCTAGGTTACATCACTGCAGATGACTATTAACAGTTCCATCCATTCATATGAGAATTTCGTAATCTGTTAAACAGCCAAATAATATCCCGTCATGTTTATGTATACAGCACCTTCATTTTCCATTCAACAGTTTAAGTATACCTATATTGTTTCCAATTCTTAGGTATTATGAAATGGGCAGCAATGAACATGGATAAACAGATATTTCTGTAATAGTTTACAGAGTTTTCTGATTATATGTGCAGGAGTGGCATGGCTTAATAAAATGGTAGATCAGTTTCTAGCTTTTGGAGGAATCACCACACTAATTTCCATAGTTGTTGTATTAGCTATGCTATCACAGTTGTGATAAAACATTGACCAAAGGAATATATAGAAGAAAATCTTATTTGCCCTGTGAGTTCAGAGGGATTAGATTTCATAATGGTGGAAGCATGGCAGTCCAGGTGGCTAGAGGAGAAAGTCAAGCGATCACACTTTTAAGCAAATGCAGAAAGCAGAGACCCGAAATCTGGCAAGGCTTAAGAACTTTCAAAATCGCCCAGTGATGTGCTTGCTTCAGTATGGCCACACTTCCTAAAGTTTCCATGAGTCTCCCAAGAGTGCCAGAAATTGTAGACCACATGTGCAAATACTTGAAGCCTATGAGGGACATTTTTATTCAAAGCACCACAATTGCTGCACCATTTTGCACTTCTATCAGCAATTAGTAAGTGTTCCTCATTCTCCACCATCTCTCCAGTGTTTGTAATTTTTTTTTTGGATATTAGCCATTCTGATTGCAGTAAGATGAAATCTCAAAGTACCTTTGATAAGCATTTCTCTGATGACTAAGTTAATGAATATTTTTTCAAGTATTTTTCACCCCTTTGTACTTCCTTTTTAAAGAACTCCCTGCTTATCTTCTTGGGTGTTTATGTTTCTTATTTTGAGTTATTCATATATTCTAAATAATAACCATCTATCATAGGTATAACTGATAAAGATTTTCCTGTTCTATAGGTTTGCCCTTTATTTGAGTGATAATAGCCTTTGTTGTACAGAAGCTTCTTAGTTTGATTAGGCCCTATTTGGCAATAGTTAAAGATTGCACTAGAGGAGTTCTATTCAGAAACCCTTTCCTATAAGTTCCAATGCACTCCCTACTTTCTCCTCTTTATGACTCAAGGTATCAGTCCTTATGTTGAGGTCCTTGATCCATTTGGCATTGAATTTTGTGAATGATGAGAGATAGAGACAGAGTGTCATTCTACTTGATGATATTCTGTTTGACCAAAACAATTTTTAATATGAAGACTTTTCTCTACTGTCGACTTTTTTGACTCCTTTGTCAAAAATTAGGCAATTTTAATGCTTAGACCTAAATCTGGTTCCTTAATCATGTTCACTGATCAATCTGTCTTTGTTTGTACCATACTGCTTTTATTATTATAGCTCTGTAGTTAAAGTTGAGATCTGGGATGGCAATGCGTGCACCAATTCTTTTATTCTTCAGGATAATTTTAGTTGTCCTTCGTTATTTATATTTCCATATGAAAATTTAGATGATTTTTTCAACTTCTGTGAAGATTTATGTTGTAATTTTAA
The DNA here is from genome assembly GCA_009823505.1 of Rhizomys pruinosus. Classification (NCBI taxonomy): domain Eukaryota; kingdom Metazoa; phylum Chordata; class Mammalia; order Rodentia; family Spalacidae; genus Rhizomys; species Rhizomys pruinosus. The sequence goes on along the minus strand of VZQC01013948.1, from coordinate 684,567 downwards.
GGCATATTGCATTGAATTTATAGATTGCTTTTAGTAAGATGGTCATTTTGAAATAATCTCTAAATTCATGGGCATGAGAGGGATGGCTTTCCATCTTTTGCTATCTTCTTCAATTTCTTTCTTCAGTGTCTTAAAAAAGTCCTTCATATCCTTTGTTGGATACATTCCAAGATAATTTACGGGTTTTGAAGTGCTGGGGATTGAACGTAGGTCCTCTGCAAGGGCAGCCAGTACCAGTAACTCCTGAGCCATCTCTCCAGCCACCTATTGTCTTTTATGTATGGACTCAAACAATATGCAAATAAATACTTTGACTTCTGCCTTATCAATTTATATATGCTTTATCTCCTTTGATTTTCTTATTGTTCTAGCTAAGAATTAAAGTACTATATTGAATCAGAATAAAGAGAGTGAGCATCCTTATCTTTTCCCAGTTTTAAAGGAATGCTCTGTTTTTCTCCATCCCATATAATTTTGGCAGGGTAGTTGTGGTATGATGAGCTATGTTCTCTGTATCCCTAATTGATTCATAAAATTTATCATGATTGGCTGTTTGATTTTGTTAAAGTTCTTTATGTGTCTCATGATGTGATGAATCTGTTTATGTAGTAGATTATGCTTAGTGATTTCCTTTGTTAAACCATCCTTGTATTTCTGTAACGAAGCCAACTGGATAATATATGGGTAATCATTTTAATATGAGCTTACATTAAGTTTTAAAATATTTTATTGTGGATTCTTATATATCTGTTCATCAGAGAAATTGGTCTTGGGTCCTTCTTCTGGATTTAGCATTAGGGTAATAATATTGGCTTCATAGAAAGAAATTGGGTGTGTAATTTCATTTTAATTTATGGAATAATTTGAAGAATATTGGTATTAGTTATTTGAAGGTTTGGTAGAATGTTGTACAGTATCTACCTTGTACTTGGCTCGATTTAGTTTGGAGATTTTTAATTGTGTCTGTCTCATTGGTTGTGATGTGTTTCCTTAAATTTTATGACATTTTGATTTTCTTTTGGTGGGGAGTACAAATCTAAAACCTTATTCATTTGTCTTAAATTTTCTAAGTTACTAAAATATAGTTTAAAATTTTGTCCATAAGATTTTATGAATTTCCTAAATGTTGCCATGTTTCCATTTTGATCTCTGAGTTATTAGTTTTGAGTTCTTGTTCTCTTTCTTTGGTTAATTTTGCTGAAGGTTTTTCCATTATGTTAACCTTTTCAAAGAAGCAGCTCTTCATTACATTGATTACATTGATTTTTTTTTTGGTATTGCTTTCTTGGTTTCAAGTTCATTAATCTCACCTATTTCCAAGGCTTTCAGGTGATCATTAATTTATTCATGTGAAATGTTTCTAATACTCTGGTGTAGGCACTCATATTTATACATTTTACTCTTAGGACTGCCTTTATTTTCACCATAAGTTTTGTGAAATGTTGTATTTTCATTTTCACTCAATACTATTAAAATTTACATTTCTTTCTTGATTTTTCTGATAATCCATTTTTTCCTGCAGTGTATTGTTTAGCTTCCATGTTTTGTGCATTTTTTTCCATTTTTACTGTTGGTGATCTCTAAACTTATTCCATTGAGGTCAGATAGAATACCAAATTATATTTCAATTTTCATAAGTTAGGAGAGATTTGCTTTCTGTCCTACTATATGATCAATAAATACATGGGCTGCTAAGATGAAATTGTACTCTTTGATATTTGGTGAATCATTTAACTCCAGCATTTCTCAATTTGTTTCTGTCTGGTTAACCTGTCTTTTGGTGATGGCAAGGTTCTGAAAGTAACCCACAATTTCTGTGTAAGAATTACTGCTTGATTTATATCCGATAATCATACTTTTGTGAAACAGAGTGTTTGGGGCATATATGTTTAGAATTTTAATAACTTCTTCATTTATTTTTCCTTTAATGAGTAGGAAGTGACCTTCCCTTTCTCTTCAGATTAGTTTTACTTTAAAATCTATCCTGTTGCATATTTGAATAGATACACCCATGTGCTTCTTAGTTCCATTTGCTTGGAATATCTTTTTTCCTTCTTTTCTCTAAGGTAGAGAAAAGAAGGAAAAAAGATATTCTTATTGGTAGGTTTCATTTCTTGGAGGAAACAAATCAATGGATCCTGGTTTCCCATCCAGTTATATAGTCTGCGATTTACTTCAGGGGATTTGAGACCATTGATTTTGAGTCTTTATTGACAAATGTTTGTTATTCCTGTTATGTTGATATTTAGCACTGTTTTCCTAGACCTCTTTCAGTTGACTGTTCTGAGATAAATTGTTTTTTTTGTCCCCGTTAAGACTGTTTAAATCTTTTCTTCAGACTAAAGAACTCCATCAATTTTTCTTGGTAAAGCTGCTTTTTCTTTCTTCTTCAATTACCACAGATAGTGTTATATATAGTAGTCTGGGCTAGAACATGCGTTCTTTCATGACTTGAATGAAATTGGTCTAAGTCCTGCTGACTTTCATAGCTCCATTGAAAAGTCAGCTGTTATTCTGATGGGCCTGCCTTTATATATGACTTAAGTTTTTCTTTGACACAGCTTTTAATATATTTTCTTTATTTTGTACATTTATAATTTTGAATATTGTGGAGGATTTCTTTCTACTTGCTGTACCTTGATAGTAACCTCTTTCCCTAGACTCTGTGGAGTGTCTTCTGTGATTTTTATTACATTATGTATGTGCCTTTGACGTGGATTTCTTGACTTTATTCTAAATCCAGTTGATAGGTTGTTGTTTTTATAGATTTCCAGAAATATTTCATATTCTTTTTCTGATTTATTTTGGATTTAGAATTTTATTTGATTGATCAGTTTCCCCAAGCTTGTCTTGAAGATTTAATATTCTCTGTTATATTTCCTCTACTAGGTTGCCAGTCATCTAAGGAAACTATAAGATGAGGATTCTGATTTCTGTGGTAGAAATATTATTTTGGTAATTCCTGTTTGTGTGTTTGGCAAAGAGACCTAAACATCTGGAATTGTGTTTCTTGCTGCTGTAGTTGCTCTCATCATGCTTGATAGCAAATTGTATCTCTGTTTTCTGTTTTCCCAAAATATCAGATTATAGCTTGCTGAGTAGTGCTTAGTGTTCAGTTTGGGTCCTACTTAGTGTTGATGTGCAAATGGGGTATACAAGAAGTGGTCTCTCTTCTGCTAGGGGTAGGTGCAACTTTTGAGTTGAAATACCAGGATTGACTCATCATAGCATCATAGTTGTAGAAGAGTAACATGAGCTGGGCAGGCTGCCTGGTAGTTCAGGCTGAGAGAGCTTGCAGGTCTTGGCGAGCAAGGCTCCTAGTAATGCAAGCAAGTCTGAATGCAAAGATCAGAAACAGATCCCAGTAGCATGCAAGAGTCCTGGCAAGGCTGAGATGGAAATGTTGGTTCAGGGAGGTTGGGGAAAGTATACTTACCAGGGCATGTCTGGGTAAGGTCCTGGTCTGGCCATCTACAGACCCCTGACAGAGCAGAAATGGCCAGTGAAAAGATTTTTTGAGAAGGAAATCTTCCAAGATGGAGTTGGGAAAGTCTACAAAAAATTGCAAGGGTCTTGGCAGGGCTGAGATCATGGAGCACAGGTAGGTCAGGGTAGGGAGGATTAAGAAGGCAGGTTAGAGAGATGGCCTAGTGGTTGAGAGCGCTGACCGCTCTTGCAGAGGACCCGGGTTTGATCCCCGGCACCCACATGGCGGCCAAGAACTATCTGAAACTCCAATTCCAGGAGAGCTCCAGTTCCAGGGGAATCCAACGCCCTCTTCTGACCTCTGCGGCATTGCACAACACGGGTGCACAAACCTGAATGCAGACAGTACATTCATACACATACAGAAATAAATAAAAATTTAAAAAAAAAGAAGGCAGGTCTAGCTGGGCGTGGTGGCGCATGCCTTTAATCCTAGCACTTGGGAGGCAGAGACAGGTAGATCTTTGTGAGTTCAAGGCCAGCCTGGTCTACAAGGTGAGTTCCAGGACAGCTGGGGCTACAGAGAGACCCTGTCTCGAAAAGACCAAAAAAATAAATAAATAAATAAATAAATAAATAAATAAATAAATAAATAAATAAATAAAATAAAATAAAATAAAATAAAATAAAATAAAATGTAGAAATGAGACTGGAGAGATGGTCTGACTGATCTTGAAGAAGACCTGGGTTTAATTCCCAGCACCCATATGGCAACTAACAACTGTCTGTAATTCCAGTTCTGGGGGATCTGGTGCCTTCTTCTGCCCTCCATGGGCATGGGACTGCATGTGTACACTTATATACATGCAAACAATTCATTCATACACATAAAATAAGAACGATAAAATAATTTTTGAAAAGTAGAAACAGATAGTGCAAGGAGGTGTGTCCATGCACATACTTCTATGGGATGAAAGAAATTAAAGATGATTGGGGAGTGAAAGAGTTAGAAGAATTCATCCCCACAAAAATATACAGTGTACACAATTTGAGACCATAATTTTAAATTCTCATCTATTCTGTTTGATTACTAACAAAAATATTACCAAGTAAGTGTGGGACACAGACCAGACTCGCTAGGCTACATTTTATAAGTAGTGGTTGTAAGGTTATAAAAAAGCATGAAGCCCAATAAAAGCCACATGAGGCTTAGGTTACTCCAGAAACGTGCTTTACTTCCATGTGGGACTGCCAGCACAAGCCGCCTGCAGACACGTGGTGGGACGAAACAGCATGGCAGAGGGCAGGGGCAGGACAGAGACGGGGGCAGAGAGGCAGAGAAAGGCAGACAGAGAAAGAAAGGGACAGAGAGGAGGGGGACAGAGAGAGAGCAATGGCGGCTGGGGTCCCCATGGGGCGAGGTCTCAGGTACAGGGGAAGGGGTCAGAAGATTGACAGCTTCTGGAGGAAGTCAGCACGTGTGTGCCCCTTGGGATTCTGGGAAGCCTGGACCTAACAGTGGTGTGTATACAATTGAGAACAGCATGTGGCAGGAGGTGCGGATGGGGGGTTATCTAAATAACATTGTATGAAAATCTCAAAAACTGAATAAACATTTTTAAATGGTAAATATTTCCAAGAGTAAAACTAATGTATGTTAATAGGTTGGCCAAATTTTCTTATGGTATTCTTTGAAGAATTTTTCTATTTCTAGACAAAGTACATTTACATGTACAAATTACTAACATTTGTGTTTATTTTTTGGCTGTCATTTGCTTTCTATAAATTGTTTGTTCAGATGTGGATTTTCATTGTTTTCCTGTTGCAACTTTATGTTTTCACCTAAAATGTGCTTATTTTTATTCACCTAATTATCTTGTCTGCATTGTTTGGCAGAAACTGCAAGTGCCTCCCTGTTCTGAATGTGTGGAGAAAAACTCCCCAGAGAAACAATCAGCCAGCTTTGATGGAACTCCAGCTAGAGAAGAAAAAATACTGTGATCAACCTACACAGAATCAGGAGCTCTCAATTTCTATTGTCTTCAAGTTTTTAGACTACAGGTTGAAGAAATACTATGTTTCTAAAGCATGCAACTTTTCCAAAATTTTATGTAACTTTGTAATGTAGACTATAAAATTTCCAAAATATTCCAAGCCAATTACAAATTTTAGCAATAATTTAATGAAAATGATTTCTGCAGTCAAATATATTTAAATATAATCACTAAATTACCCAATAAAAATTGGTCTGTTTTGAGCTGAAATTTAACCATAACACATACTTCTTGGTCTTTGCATGGGTCTCTATTACTTCTATGGTCTAGTTGCTGACATCAGCAGGAGGATGGTCAATGTGATTTCCCAGTACTTTTAGAATTCGAGTCACATGCATATAGTGAAGGCCTTGTTCTGCAGCAGCCAGCTGAGGCCATTCCTTTCAAGGTTGGAATCTGCTGCCAGAATACATTGTTTTTAGGTGTTTGTTGATGGTTGTATCCATCAATTTTAAGTAATAACCATTTAATTTGAATTATGCCAAGTTAATTATGTCAGTGATTAAGTTATATCAGAATTCATTAGTTATATTTGACATGATATATGCACAGATTTTTGAGAATGAGAGATTTTTGTCATAACTTTTTTTAATTTTACAGATTTTATGTATATTTGATGGTATTGTCTCACATTTGGAATCAGGATGTCTGAACCATGAGCATGACTTTTTTCCTAATGCTTGATAATGGAATGTAATGGGGAGAAAATAATGAAAGGATAGCATGTGAAGTGGCCACATATATTTCAGAATGGCCATTTGATGAAGTTAAATTAGCCAAGAATTTAAAACCACTGAATTCTAATGATTGAAACAGAGTCAATGTTTTATGAAAGTTTGATGATAGGATAATCTGGGATTTTCACTATTCAAAGTGCCAACATGAGCAAAAAACCGAACACAAGAGAAACAGATACTTTATTGATCATCTACTAGAGCCAACATTTAGTACAGAAAAATGAATGGAGTTGAGTATTCACATTGAGTGTACGCTCTTCTGTTATTTAAATATATTTAGAAAGTTCAAAAACATTGAACAGTTGATTTAGTAGAATGAATCTCTCAATCCTGAATTAGCACCCATAGAGTCAAAATAGATTATTGGGAATCTGTAACCAGTAGGAGTTTAATTTCTGAGATATGATAGTATATATGTGGTCACAATGGCATATATAAAGATATGTAGTGAGCTCAAATATTGGACAACATCATTAGCAGCAAAAGCAGTATTAGAGTTTACCCATTCTACTTCAGAAGTAGAATGAATTCTTTATCAGTATTATTACATAACAGACCTTTTCCAAAGGAATTCTATAAGTGATCCATAGAGACTTTTAGATAAACTGACCAAGATAATATATAAGATTAGTATCTAAGGGGGCTGGAGAGATGGCCTAGCGGTTAAGAGCGCCGACTGCTCTTACAGAGGACCTGGGTTCGACCCCCAGCACCCACATGGCGGCCGAGAGCCGTCTGAAACTCCAATTCCAGGAGAACTCCAGCTCCAGGGGAATCCGAGACCCTCTTCTGACCGCCGCGGCGTTGCACGACACGGGTGCACAGACTTGCATGCAGGCAGTACATTCACACACATACAGAACTAAATAAAATTAATAAAAAAAAAATTAAAAAAAAAGATTAGTATCTAAAATTCCTAGTCAGCCCATACCTACTTCTATCTCAGTCAATACCCATTTCCATAAAGAACGTACTTCTCTTAATAGTTTAATAGATTTATACTTTACCAACTTATTTTTAAGACAATATCTTCTGTAGCCAAGGGCGGCCTCAATAGTTCTACAAAGCAGAGACAGAATTTGAACTCCTGATCCTTCTGCTTCCACCTACCAAGCACTGGGAATTGCAGGCAGTGAGTTTGAATCACCATAGTTTATTTTCCTCTTTAAACATATATAACCTTATATAACCAAGGGGTTATCTGTAGGATATGTGTTTCATTATTTGTTCCTGTATTAAACAAACAAACATATAACAAGCAAATGAAAGAAAAAATTCCAAACCTGGGGCTGGAGAGATGGCTCAGTAAAAGAACACTGGCTGCTCTAGTAAAGGACCAGGGTTCATTTCCCAGTACCTATATGGCTGCTAACAAGCATCTGAAACTTCAGTTCAAGGGAATCTGATGCTCTCTTCTGGCCTCTGTGAGCATTGTATGTAGTTGCTACACTTACATACATACAAAAATAACACTCATACACATAAAATAAATTTAAATTTAAGCATTGTATGTAGTTGCTACACTTACATACATACAAAAATAACACTCATACACATAAAATAAATTTAAATTAAAAATTAATTGGAGATTTTTATAACTATTTTAAGGAACATTACAGACATTCCTTTTCCTTCCAATAGTTTCTGTTAGATATTCAAATGTTAAGTGAAGAAACAAAACTTATATTTTACAGAAAGTAAATTGATTCCTATTTGAATGAATACTTTAATTAATATGTCTTTTCACAAATAAGAATAATTTTTCTCTATTTTAAAATATTGATTAAATCTAAAATATTCACTAAATGTTAATGTATTCATTTGTAAATTAGAAAGCTGTTTTGAACTTTGTCTTTCACTTTATCTTCATAAACTAAGTCAATTGAACTAGTGCCTATGACTTGTGAGCCCTTAATGAACACTAACTTTGTGTCCAAGAAGATTCTTAGAGAAAGTGCTATGTCATTCACTCATTTGGAAGTACATTTCTTTATAATTTAAAAATATAAATGCTAAATATACCAGTGGCTAACATTTTTTTGTCTGAACAGTTTGTTAGCATCATACCTCTATTTTACTCTTGATTCTGTTTCATAAAATATTCTAAACTGAAATCCTGATACATTTTTGAGTAGAGAAGACATTTACTGTTTTAGATGGACAAAGCATATACCTGGACTGAAACTAAATTTGTGAACTTTGCTACAATGGAATCCTTTATTTTTCTAGCTCAGGTAGTATAAATAGGACTACCTGCACCAGAATTAGGAAATAATTGGCAGCAGAGATTAGAGTGAGCTGGCAGAGTGATCATGATGCTTGTTTACATAGGGGACAATATTTCAGTCATGAACAATATCAAGTCCTCATGCTTTGTATCCACCTGGATTTTGTTACAATGTTGATGGTCAAGTGAAAAAAAAAAGTGATTAAAGGTGGTATATTTTTGTTCAATAAAAATTTCCTACAAAGATCACAATGTATTTTACCTCAGGAACCTTGTTGAAAGAGAAATTACTGTCCTGTTTCTGTATATAAAAACCCTGGGTCTCGGGGCTGGAGAGATAGCCTAGCGATTAAGAGCACCGACTGCTCTTGCAGAGAACCCGGGTTCGATCCCCAGCACCCACATGGCGGCTAAGAACCGTCTGTAACTCCACTTCCAGGAGAACTCCAGTTCCAGGGGAATCCAAGACCCTCTTCTGACCTCCGCGGCATTGCACGACACGGGTGCACAGACCTACATACAGACAGTACATTCATACACATACAAAAATAAATAAAATTAAAATTAAAAAAAAAAAAAAAACAACCCTGGGTCTCTTTTGAAACATTATACTGGAAGTTTCTTTAATTGCTTTGATAATTCCTCACAAGTCTTTTGAAAAATCTTTCATTTTATTTTTTTTAATTTTATATGAATGAGTGTATAACCTTCATGTATATAAGTGTACCCATGCCCTGCAGTGTCCATAGAGGTTAGAAGAGGGCATCTGATTTCCCAGAACTGGAGTTACAGATTGTTGTTAGCCAACATGTGGGTCCTGGGAACTAAATCTAGGTCCTCTACAATAGCAGCAAGTTTTCCTATACACTGAGCCATCTCTCAAGCCTCAAGTCTTTTATGTTTAGATAATTTTCAAAATAGCATTCATGGATACAGATTGGTCTTTTAAAAGTTATTACAGGGAGACCCTGTCTCAAAAAGACAAAAAAAAGTTATTACATTATCTTTTTACTGTTCACTGGGAATTGCTACATATGCTTAGGGGGCACAATGTGGTGTTTGAATGTGATCTGATTACAAAGTGAGCAGATTATACTCAACTATGGTGAAGAACGTAGAGCCTGCAGGTACAAAGAACAAGGGGTAACTGAGGTATGAAGCTTCTGTGTAACCACAACAATAAGGTGAAAGGAAGTAACACACATCTCTCAGTAATAACCTTAAATATTAATGGTCTAAACTCCCCAATTAAAAGACGTAGACTGGGAGAATGGATTGGGAAACAGAATCCATCTGTCTACAAGAAACCCATGTCACCCTCAAGGACAGACACCAACTTAAAGTGAAAGGTTGGAAAAAAATATTCCAAGCAAATGGTACCAAAAAGCTAGCTGGAGCTGCTATTTTAATATCAGGCAACCATAGACAGACTTTTAAAAGAGAAAACATACATCATTCATGTCTGGTTTCTCTTCTTTTTGTACTAATTTTCTTCGTGGAAAAGATGTTTGCCTATGTCTGTGGCTTTAGGTTGGGTGGTCTCATTGGGAAATGCAGGTCAAGGTAATGAACATATGATGAGACACCACTTAATGACAGGGGTGGCTTCTGAGCTATATGCATCATTAGACATCATCATTGGGTAAATAACACATTGTGCTTGTACAAAAAAACTAGTTGGTATAGCTTACTACACCTCCTTAATCTACCTGACATAAGATATCATTCCAAAGCTATGAACCTGTGAGTATTCAGGCATAGTTTACCTGATGTAAGCTACCAGTCCCTGATTACAACCATATGCAACATTTAACTGCACTGAGTTATGAAAGTACACAGAACATAGTCCTTAGTATTAGTGCTTCTAAATACTTCTAAATAAAAAAAAACTAAATAAATGTACAGAAATTACAGGAATTTTTAGAACCATTTAAATGGATTGGTCTATAGGCTGTACACTATGAACATGCCTCCATTATATAAATGATCCATCCTTGAACAAAACACCACTCTCAGGAATATGATTTTATGTCACAGGGAATTTAGGTTTCTGAATTGCATCTGTGAAATGATGTTTATACTTGCAGGTCAACTGAAGTCTCTTAGACACTGTGTTGTAATTTCTAAAGTCTTAAATGATTGGAATGAAATCATTTTCATCCACATTTTGGGAGAATATTCTCTTAGAAATATTCTTAAAGGCTACTTATTAGGTAGAAACATGCAGAAGGATCATTCTGACCTTGACAAGCCACCCATTTTAATCTACAGAATTTTTTCATTGGTAGCAGTCATTTGTTCTTTTCATACACTGAGTCACTGATGCTTGTTTTGCTTTGTTTTGTTTGATGTATTATCAGCATTTTCTTACATCAGACTCCTGAGCTCTGGGATTATAGATGTGCATCTCAATGTCTATTTATATACACTTTTTATATTTTATTATTTGTATATGAGTGTGTATATTTACAAACACACATGCCACAGCACCCATGTGAAGTGCAGAGAATGACTTACAAAAAATCAGTTCTCCCCTTCCATCATGTGGGTTCTGGGATGGAATTCAAGTCCCCAGGCTTGGCAGCAAGTGCTCTTACCTAATGAGCCTTCTCATCTGTCCCTGGTTATATGTACTTTTAATCAAGAATATCCAGAGTGAACTGGAAATGAGAGAGCCCATGATCCTGTGGTTCATTCTCTATTCATCCTATCCTTTGATAAAAATTCGTTGCGATTTATTTCGTTAAAAGCAATGACAATGACTATACAAATATACTGACTATAGAACGGTCTTGTTTATAATTTTGTTACTTGAATATTCTCAGGAATCTTTACAACAGACAGTACTGATATTGCTTTTTAACATATGAGGGAATAAAGTTAAACAAGACTTAAATTATGTTTCCAAGATTACACACTAGAGATAGGAAGAAATAGAATACAAAACAAGAAGCGAGCTTCGAGTCCTTGTGCTTCAGTTTTGTAGCACAAAGCACCTGTGGAGAATGCCAAGCCTCTGCCCTCACGGAACCCAAAATGTGGAGAAAACGGCAGCCTTTAGTGACTGACGCATACAGGTAAGTGTGTAGTTGCTTCACATTAACACCTGACACTTTCCTCTTCTTCCGGACTGAGGGTGCCTGTTCTCGACTTGGAGGTTGAGATCATCGCTGTCTCCTGAGTAAAGCCAGAAAGCCATGATTCCCCAGCCACTGCAGCAAGGACACCCCCCCCACACACACACACACCTTTTCCTTAGTCCCTCTATCCAGTTCACCAAGCAGCTTACTATTGCAAACCGGTATGATCAAAGAAATGTGTTGAAGACAATGAAGATGTTAATATAAATTTTGAATAATCCAAACTCACTTTAAGTTGTCTTGGGGGAAGAAATGAAATGGATGTTACTGTAATGTATTGATCCAAATGATTCCAAGAATAAAAGACTGGACTCATCAATTTCATGTTGTTTGCTGGAAAGCAGCATCTTGCCCATTATGGCCTAGGTAAACACAGAAAGTGGAAAAGCTTAATTGGCTTGGTGTTGACTTCAATAACTGGAAACATTAGAAGATTATTTAGATGAAGACATGTCTAATTTGGATAGGTCTCTGAGATGATGGACCATATGTTTGATGATGAGGATGTAGATTTACCAGAAGTAGGTGGAACGGATGATAACTCACAAGACAACAATGATGGAAACGCCACATATGAAATAAGGATGATTATTTTTACCTGGCTTTTGAGAAATAAAACAAGTTCTCTACAAGATTTCATAGCCCAGAGAATCCCTGAATTCATAGATTTAAAGGCTCCTTTTTCTTCCTTTAAAGTATTTTTCACCCTGTATTTTTTTAAGCTTCACTAAACGCTAATAATATACCTTTGGATGGGGCCATTTTAAGTCAGCTAAGAAAATACCCCATGCAGGAAGATTTCCCAGACTTCATGAAGCTAATGAGATCTTGGGCAATTGATACAGCAACTGTACTAAATAAAATTATTCCAAAGTCTCCTTCACTTCACAATGTAGTTATTGAACATGATAGGAAGCTCTCAGCTCAGGGAGCAATAACTAAATTTTAGATTCTAGAACATGGAATATAAATTGGCTGAAACAAATTGGTTGTTTTCTTAAACTGATAACCTGCCAATCTTCTGGTGTATCCTTCAGGATTGTTCCACTAAAGTTTTACTTTTCAGAAAAGATACTTCACACTTTTGTATTTTAGAGATCATTTGTCACTGTTCCAGCATGCCTTAGCTAAAATTGAATGATTTAACTTAAATGGTTTTACAAATTCAATTTATGTTCATGAAAGTGTGGGTTTTTTGAAATGTCTACATTTCCAGGAGATACAACACTCTCTTCTGATCTCCACTGGCATTGCATGGCAAGAGTACATTTACACATATGCAGGCAACACACTTATAGACATAAAATAAAAATAATAAGTACTTTTAAAACTACATATTTCTATTTATTCTTTGTGATTTTCATACATTTGTTATGACTGTGTATACCTGACTTGCTCAACTCCTCCCAAATCCACCCTCCTTCCTTTCCCACCCAACTTGATGACTTCATTTTCTTTTTTAAACCCATCAAGTTCAATGTGTGTCGCCCATATATAATTGCATGGTGGGCCATCCACGCAAGGTCAACCTACCAACATCACACTCTCAAAGAAAGCTGTCTGACATTCTCCCAGCAGCTATCAATTGCCAACAGCTACACAGCAATTGGTGGTATATTGCTGGGTTTTGGCTGGCTTGGGTTTGCACAGCTGTAACAAGCACTGTGGGAGCATATGTGGAACTGCACTGCTGTGTGTGGATAATATATGTATTTGTATTTGTCTGCCTCCTCTGGCTCTTAAAATCTTTCCATGGCCTCTTCTCCAAATATCCATGATCCTTGGGAGGGGGGCAGTGATACAGATGTACCACATCATTAGGAGTTGGTATAATGCTATGTCCATTTAGCATATAACAACAACAACAACAACAACAACAATAATAATAATAGTTTATCCCCTTTGGCCTGTGAACTGTCTAGCCACTGGTTCCTATTCCAAGTAGAAGTGATAGGTATGGACTTCATCTTGTGAAGTAAATACTAAATCCAATCAGAAGGTGGTCGATCATTCCCATAGCATCAGTGCTACTCTTGTACCAGTGGCATACTTTGCAACAAGGCATGATTCCAGCTAACAGAGTTCACAGCTTAACAATATTGATGATTAGCTTTCTCATCTGGTAGTGTGCACAGGGATTTTGCTGTCTTTAATCCCAGCACAGAGGGAGAGGAAGGCCTGCTTTACACAAGTTCTAAGCTAGCCAGGCCTAAATAGTGAGACTGTCTCAAGAAAAGTTTACTTTTTCTTGTTCTTTCCTCTCACTTTTGTTCTCTGTCCTGATTAGTGATTTAATTGAAATGGTTTTGACTAAAATTATCTGTGATGAAGTTCTAGCATATGCCCCCTGAATCAGAAAACTATTCATCACTGTATTTTTTGTTCATCTTTTAATGTTCTCTCTTATGTATAATACACCTTCTCTTATGTATAATACACCTGTCTTCTGGAGACTCATGGGTTAAAAAAAGGGGGGGGGTACAGATAGACATGAAACCTTCTCATCAAAAACCTTGCAATTCAAATCTTAAAACTAACTATGGGAAAAGATTTGTGTGTTCCACAAAGCCTTGGGACACATAAACAAATTATACCCATTATAATTAAAACACTGTTGTTAATAGGAAATGGAATAATTAGCCTCAATGGTGTCCACTGTGGCTGAACAGGAGCCAAGGTATTCTCAGAAGATATTAAGAAAGAGATCATTGCAGCTCTGTTCACAATAGCAAAAAGCTGGAACCAGCCCAGGTGCCCCTCAACTGACGAGTGGATAGAGAAAATGTGGTACATGTATACAATGGAGTTCTATGCAGAGGTAAAGAGGGACAACATCATGAACTTTGCAGGCAAATGGTTGGAGCTAG
>VZQC01013948.1:395458-659610 GCA_009823505.1 Rhizomys pruinosus | reverse complement strand
CTCTTCTTTTGTTGTTTTTGTGTTGTCTTGCCCGTGGCCCCTCCGCAGGCCCTGCCTTGGCCCCCCTTCTGCCCTGCACCCGCCTCACTACCCCCGCCTTTTTTTTTTTTTTTTTGTTAAAATTTTTTTTTTTTTTTTTTTTTTTGTAGGGTCTCCCTGTAGCTTTTGCTGTTTTGGAACTCACTCTTTTGACCATGCTGGCCTTGAACCTCACAAAGATCCGCCTGAGCCTCTAGCAGCTGCCCAGTGCTAGGATTAAAGGCGTCGCCCACAAAGCCCGGCGAATAAATAAATTAATACATACGTGCATAAATAAAAATATTTTATTTAAAAAAACGATTACATTAAAGGTTTTGACCCCAAAGTTGCTCTGTATCTCTTCTTTTCCACTTTTCTTGCTTTGCCACCCAGGGAGCGTCATCCCCCCGTCAGTTGTTGAGAGATCTACAATCCCATCTCAGGCCCGGGATCAAGGTGTAAATATTCACATTCATCCAAATTTTGTCCATGTTTTTGTTTTGGGGGGGGGGGAGTGCGAGTTGTTCATTTGGGAAAGAAAACTTAAATCCAATTAGTTGAAAGTAGCCTCCAGGTAAAGAGGATGTATACAAGATGATAGGCGGCATAACAAACCAAACTTATAGACAACATATGTTTTATTGTGAAAGCCCAAAGGGATTGTGATATAAAGTTTGATAAAATAACCAATGTAAATTTTAAATTAAATAAGTCATGAATAGAATAGAGAACCATGTCCCGCGCCCGCCCCGCCCACCCTTCCCAAATGTGGTACATGGACACAATGGAGTTCTAATGCAGCAATAAGGAAGGAGGATATCATGAACTTGGGCAGGAAAGGATGGATGCGGGAGAGTTAGATTAAGGAAGTAACACAATCACAGAAAAGCAAACGACGAATGGGATCCATCAGCAGTTGAAATAGCTCAGCCAGCACGAACCCAGTTATTACGTTTCTGATAGAAGAGGAGATCATATAAACAAAACAACAAACGCCTAGCATATATCTTAATCAATCGTTAAGACCCTCTCGCTCAGCCATACCTCCCATACGGGGCCCTGGGAGTTCAGCATGCAGCTCAAATACATAAGGTCTCAGAGTCAAGTTTTTGATAACCCAGCTGTTCCTATGCCGTGGTATGAAGTTCAGTCATCCACCCGCAGGAGCCTGGTCAGCCTATGTAATATCCCTCCCTTAAAGAAGACCAACTCTCCCTAACACAGCAGTGATCAGCTGCCAGTAATTCCTCTGCTAAATTTGTAGCCCCTCACCGAACCATTTCCCTGATTACATGATGGGTATTTTGTCTGGTTTGAGTTTGCTTGTATCTGTGGAAGTGTTTGCAGACAGACAACTACAAGTAACAGTAGTACATGCTTCTGGGAAATCACTCAGGAGGATGCTTAAGAAGTATAGGATGGTGCTGGGGCAGCATTTCAGCAGGAATTTTAAAGATGACCCTTCTTATGTTAGTAGAAAATAGAAGCATTGAGCTGCACAGATATTTGAGAAAATCACCTCTAGAAATTGAGAAGTAACAAGACTCTGAATCAGGAGTGCCTCAGCAAATGCAGACCGAGGACAACAGAGAAGTAGACTACAGGAATATAGTCTGGACTCCGGATTGATCAACATGTCTGTGCATACAAGCTTCTCCAACTGGTCTATGGGAACCTTGGGTTGTTCAAAATTTGGACATAGATACTTGAAAAATGCACCAATTACCTGATTGTATGACATAATGAGTGACATCAATGCTATCTGCAAACAACTGTGTCATTGTATTGTAGAATCCCTTAAAAAAATAAATAAAGGAAAAAAAGATATATTGTAGGACATGTGCAAAAAAATCAATAAAATATATATTAAAGAGGGGTGCCCTTCACCTGCAGTGTCTGTATCATATGTGTGTAAATGCAAATGAGATGGTTTTACCTTCTGCTTTCAGTGTGAAGTCTCTTCATATACAGGGTCTTTTTTCATCTGTCTTTATATACCCAGGCTCTGCCCAAAGTGAGTACTGGTAAAAATTTGTTCAATAAACAAATGAAGAGCCTCTTTCTCAGGTAGCTTCAGTATTTTACCACTTTGGAACCTGAGGTCAGAAGTCCACAGCCAGGTTACACACCATCACATAGAGAGAAATGAGCTTAGCATATGTCAGTAGACACTTGTAAGCAAAGACGGACCCTCAAGGTATCTACAGTTGATGAAGTGGGGAACACTGCTATTCATCCTTCCCTCACAAATTAAAAATCCAGATGAAAAGGAATGAACAATTTGAATGGAAATCTTACATAGAAAGGAGGCAATTCTTTTCTAAACAGAAGAGGACTTTGAAATGAAGATATATGGATTTCTCTAAGATATTTTTTGGGGAGAGTGATAAACAGCTTTCCATGTCATGTCATGAAAAAGATCAACCTATTTCATTAGATGATTTACCCCAAAGGCACAGGAAACAGGAATTCTATGTAATTTTGGAAACCAGTGTTGCATTATTTCGAAGCACTTAATGCATCTCCTACATCTGATCTCTATAAGATGAGATCACATAAGCAGAAGCCAGGATCATGCTCTAGTCACATAAGCAGCATTCCTGTGCTAGACTGCAGAAGTGCTTTTCCTGAGATAACTTCAGTTTCCTACTGTAGTATGGATGTCATGCTACCTGTGGAAGTCATACAGCTTCTATAGCATAACCATCTCATTTTACTAGTGTATAGCATTTATCTAGGTATATAAAATGCCATTTCTAAGGCTTCCCTTTCAAGTCCCTCATGCCACATTTTTTTACAGCCTACCAAAGGCTAAGGGTTTTGGAAAGTTGTGAAATGAAGTGCTGATCACTCCACTCCTGCTTTGCTTCTTAGGAGAGACTCACTGTGTCATTCTGTTGTCTTCAGTTCTGCAAACAGGATTTATCTCCCTGCCTGGATATATTGAAAGGCTGAGCATAGCCACTGGGTGGGTGACATCATCATTCTTCCAGTAATTATCTAAATGGCTTCCAAGCAAATGAATGAATAAGAGCTCCATGGCAACAGCCCCTTCTGGAAGCTATTAGCTTCATTATTTTTATTTTTATGTCTTTGTAAATTTCTTTGGTACTAGGATTAGTTTTTAATTTTATATGTATGAGTGTATTGCCTACATGTTGGTAACTGGACCCATGTTGCAAAGTGGCTATAGAGGTAAGAAGAAAGTGTCAGATCCCCTAGTACAGGAGTTACAAACTATTGTTAACCACCATGTGGGTGCTGGGATACAAACACAGGCCTTCTCCAAGAGCAGCTGATACTGTTGACATCTGGGAAATCTCTCTAGTCCTGTCTATGATGCTATGTCACTCCTTTCAGGTTAAAGAGTTTGGGGTTTGACAAGGGATTTCAGATGTTCCAAGAACTTTCAGATGTATTGGGGTAAAGGAATAGTTCCATAGACACAATTTGAGAGATTAGGGGTAGAACAGACTACAGGAGTGAAAAGTTTGTTTCTTCATGGTCTGAGAAATCTCTATGAAATACTACACAATGTATTTTCAATAACTCTGAAAGACCTTTTAAAGTGAACATCAAGGCAGGGCATGGTGGCACAGGCCTTTAATCCCAGGACTCAGGAGGCAGAGGCAGGCTGATCTCTGTGAGTTCAAAGCCAGCCTGGTCTACAGAGCAAGCTCCAGGCCAGCTGGGACTAAAAGGGAGACCCTGTCTTAAAATACAAGCAGGAAGAAGAAGAAGAAGAAGAAGAAGAAGAAGAAGAAGAAGAAGAAGAAGAAGGAGGAGGAGGAGGAGGAGGAGGAGGAGGAGGAGGAGGAGAAGGAGAAGGAGAAGGAGAAGGAGAAGGAGAAGGAGAAGGAGAAGGAGAAGGAGAAGAAAAGTGAACATCCCTCATCAGTTTGGGAAGAAAGTAGATTGTTAAAGAACCTATATTTGACCCTGTTCTCAAAATTTTGTTAGCCTTGGGTCCCTCTTTTACATCAAAGGATTTTAGAGACTGAAGCTGAGTTTAGAGACTGAAGCTGATCCTGGATTCAGCAAAATTGTAATTTTGAAACCTCAATGAGCAATATGAATTCTTTTTCATTTTTCCTCAGCAGAGTCAGAGTCAAAATAACAGCTTAAATCTTTAAGAAAGACTTGCAATCCTACTAGAACATAAACAAGAATGTAGGGGATAATATTTCACTCTGCATTGTCAACTTTCCATTATTTATATAACTTCTGATGTAGAATCTCATGACTCAACAAAATCTGACGTTGGTCTCCCTTCTGCCTTTGTGCTCCTGTTACTCCTCCACTCACTGAGCCACAACAAATGGCTGGAAGGGAATTTATGGACCCTATAACTAATATTCTAGACATGTGACTAGTCATATCAGCTAACATGGTACATGGCAGTCTATACAATAAAGCAAGCTAATACTGTGCCATGCATTCTACCCCATACTAGTCAGCTATTGATTACTCTAACCATGCCTTAGTTATTAACTCATTGTAAATTCAAACATGTGTGAATTTGAGTTAACAATTCAGCCTCACACAGTCAATAGCAGATCCATGTTGCCTTACAAACAACCAATTTTCAATGTTTAGGTTTTTAACCATTGTACCTCTCTACAAATGATAACTTCATCTCTGCCTTGTTTGCTACATTCTGGATTCTGTCTATTTTATATGAAATAAAGTCCACTGTATGATAGCTATGTCTTCTGGGGTTTATCTTCCACATTAAACTCTGTTCTGTTCCATAATATCAGCCACATAATACTTTAGACACAAACAGAATGAAGTTGTTGAGAACGTGTTAAAAATCCAATTGTCACTATTATAAAGGGCATAATTGAATTTAAAATAAGTGTGGGGCCTCTGTGAGTTTCAAAGCTTGTGAAACCAGGATGCTGGTCCTGATTCACTCTCATTCCTTCCTTTCCTTAAGTAGACCCAGATACACTCTTATCCTGACTATTCTGCATTTATCCCAGGCTGATCCTCCTGGGGTCTCTTCTAATATTCCTGTTTAGAACACTTCTTGAGAACAGTCTCAGAGATCAAGAGGACAGAATCCACATGGGTCCAGGCAGGCCAGAATGAAAGAGAAAGCAGGAAAACAGAAGAAAGTACATATGAAAAAAAGACTGAAGAAAAATGCAAATTATATGAAAAAATCCAAAGTCTATGAAATATGATGATTTTTAATTTAAGAAATCAGTATATTGAGACTTCATTGTAACTGTAAGAAGTAAAAGAGGGAATAGCGAAGAAAGAGAAAATGAGTAAGTTGCCCTCTAAGAGATTCTCAAATCACCCACAGATAATTGCTAATCAAAACTTGGAGCCCTGAAGGCCTTGACATGCAG
The DNA here is from genome assembly GCA_009823505.1 of Rhizomys pruinosus. Classification (NCBI taxonomy): domain Eukaryota; kingdom Metazoa; phylum Chordata; class Mammalia; order Rodentia; family Spalacidae; genus Rhizomys; species Rhizomys pruinosus. The sequence continues at coordinate 654,232 of VZQC01013948.1, read as the reverse complement.
GCATCATATTCTCAGTAAAAGTATCAGCCAAAGAAAATAAGTAGTTAATATGAAAGGTATTCTCAATACATAGGCAGTTTGCAAAATTTGTCCTATATTATCTTCTTTTAAAAATTTGAATTAAATAGAACTAGAGGTGGCCCAGAGAGATGGCTCAGCAGTTTGGAGCACTGGCTGCTCTTGTAGAGGACCCAGGTTTGGTTCCCAGGACCCACATGGTGGCTAAAATGTCTGTGAAGTATTGTCTTAATTGTTGAGCAATGTGGGAGGGCCCAGCCCACTATGGGTGGTGCCACCCTGGGCAGGTTGTTGTGTACTGTATAAGAGGGCAGGCTGGGCATGGGGTAGGAGAGCAAGCCAGTAAGAAGCATTCCTCCAAGGCCTGTGCTTCAGCTCCTGCCTCCAGGTTCCTGCCCTGAGTTCCCACCTTGGGCTCCCTGAGTGATGAACTATGACCTGGGAGATGTGAGCTAAATAAACCCTTTCCTCTCCAAGTTGGTGTCCGTCAGAGTGTTTTGTCACAGCAACTGAACAGAAACTAGAACAGAACAGTACTCAACTATTAAAGTAAGGAAATTATATCACTTTTAGGAAAATGTGCAGATCTGGAGATCATCACATTAAGAAAAATTAAGGCAACCTCAGAAGGACAAATATTGCATGTATTCACTCATACAGAGTTTCTAGAATCAAACACAAACATACCTACAGAAAGAAATATACACAAATACACACATACAGACACACACATACACACACTCACATGCAGACACATGTGGCATAAAATATAGAGAAACTACTTATGGGAGAAAAGTGTCTAAACAGGGATTAGTGATCACAAGAATGGGAATACTGGAGGAAAAGAAAAATAATTTGTTTCTCTTTTCATCAGAGTTTGAATCTAAAGATACTTATCTCTAAATATGCCCATACATATGCATGTACATACATGACATGGCAAAAGCATATGATGGCTATTTGTTGGGAAGCATGGGGACAGGAACAAGGAAATTAAGAAGCACATATATGTGAACCCATATGTGTATGTATACTAGTATATGACAATGACTCCTAGTATTTGCATGCTTATGAAAATGAATACTGATAATATGTATTAAATATGGGATTTATAATTTTAGCATGGAAAAATTAATTATCTGTCACAAACAGACATATTAACATCAAAATCTGAGGTCACTGCAAATAAATATTCTCCAATGTTTTTAAATAATCAAGTTAGTATTAACTTGAATGTCAGAAGTTAAAAATTTAATTCTAATTGCCAAGAACACTATAAAAAATTGAAAAAATAATTGTAAAGGAAATGACAACTTAACTATAATGGTACAAGGGAAAGTATTATTTGGCATGAAAAAAGCATTCACAGTGGCACATTAGATATCTAGATAATAGTAAAATTGTAGTATAAACTCTACTTTATCAATAATTACCTTAAAAACAAATGAGAAATCACAAAAGTACACAGAAGATATCTAGACAATACTAAAATTATAACATAAGTTCTACCTTATCAGGAATTAACTTAGAAACAAATGAATTAGCACAATAACAGTATCAATGAGAAATAAACCATTAACTTACAATTGAGGCTCGAGAGATGATTGTATTCAAAGGAAAAGAAATGTTTACACATCTTGTTCCTGTTCACCTGAAGGGAAAACTGTCAAAAGTAGCTTAACTTCATTTGGTCGTATCACCAACAGGAATCTGCCACCCTATTAAACAGTGTGTGTTGCATACAGCTATTCTCTGAACATAACAGCCATCATCTTTATCAAAATAAGGAGAGAACAGGAGAGAGAACCTCAAGTTTGGGCCTGACAACAGTGAAGTTTCTCTAGTAGAAGGAAGGAGAGGAGGGTCATTGGACCCTCACCTGATCTCAGTCATTAGCTCCTGCACATCCCATCCAGCTGTTTATAATTTTTCACCAAATGGACATGGGCTCTTGTTTGATAGGTTCTAGAGTATAGGAACTGTGGAATGTTAACTGAAGGGGAGACCCTGTCTTTGCAGATATGTGGAAGTCAACATCTATGCCAGCATGAGACCTATGGTTGCTTTGGGCTCACACATGTTCTTATAAATAACCCCTCACCTATACTCTATAACAAAGCCCAATAAGCTCAGTGATTCCCAGAGTTGGACTCTGGGAGATTCATACTTTGGTTTGTCATTGTGAGGTCGTTCTCCAGCTGTAGATTGGAGCCAACTGTTATAGAGGCATTCTCTTGTAAAATCGGTAAAACTGCCTTCTTTAATTGACTAATGGAAATAGAAACTGTGAAAAGGATTATTCTCTATTCAGAACCAAATATAACGCGAAAGTCTCCTTAAGCTATGCACTTAAGCCAAATATATTAATACAGGAGCTCTGACATCAACAATGGATTATCCTACCAAGGAGATGTTGGCCAGGGGATCCAAGCCCCCACAAAAGATAAAGGCTCCTTGCCTCCAAACCGGGATATCTGCAGGAAGAGAGGCAATAAGGCCCTGCTGTTGAAGACCTGATATAAACATGGGAAAGATGTATGGAGACCGCACTTGCAAGCATACAGATGGTCTCTGGAATGCCAGAGAGTGTTACCAAAGGCCACTAAACCAATAAAGCAAATATAGGTCTCCTTGAGTCAAGCAAGACTCCTCCGTCAGCACCAGCTACACCTCATCTGCCTGGAAATACTGTGCAGCAGTGGCAGCCATATGTCTGTATATCCCAAATCTAATTGGCTATTAGCTCTCTCCTTGGAGGAATAACCCACGGCTGATGCCACAAGCTTACATCCTCTAATGGTTAGGAGATGTTATAAACCACACGAAGACCCTGTCATACTTAACAGAAGAAAATGTAAATCATGAATTAACATACCATCCAAACATCTGTGTCTATACCAAAGTAACCTACCATAACAATTAGTACTGTTTAAATACCTATATATCTAATTGTGTGTGCTTCATTAGTAGGATCGAAAGGCTATATATTATACTGTTTAAATACCTAAATATCTAATTGCATGTGCTTCATTAGTAGGATCGAAAGGTTATGCCTGGACAAGCTGGCAGCCCATGAAAGAAAACAGCCAGAACTGACTAGAGACCAAGACATCAGCTCCAGAGAAAGTAGAGTGTTTTGCTTCTCATCCACCTGTGCCCCTTTTCTAAGCCTAGGGAACAATCTGCGGAAGAGGGGGCGTGGTAGAATGTAAGGGCTGCGATTGGGGTGAATGGTGAAACTACAACAATATAGACTGGACACTCATTTGATCAACTTGATTGAACATACAAGCCCCCCCTGCTGGATGGTGGGACCCATGAGCTGTGTGGGTTTGGGCACAACTGCTCGCAAATTGGTTTTACATGAAGGATGCTTGTACTCACAAATTATCACTTATTGTTAAAAAAAATGAAAACAAAACAAAACAAAAAAAAAACAGAAAGATGCAGAAAAGTTACGGCAGAATGCATGATCTGGGATGGGTAGGGGTGGGGTAGGGTGAAGGGAAGGGGATATACGCCTGAACTGAATTGGAAAATGATGTATGAAATACACAAAGCATCAATAAAAAAAATTAATTAATAAAAAAAGAAAAAAAGTAAATAAAATTTAAAAAAAAGAAAAAAGGAAACTATAAAAAAAGAAGACAAAGTAGACATTTATTTACCCAGGGAAAGTGTTCAGATAACATTATATCAAACTCAGAACTGTTTCATTACTTAGTCTATAACAATTTCGTTTGCTTGACTTCTATAATACATGATACAAGGTTACTAAGTAGATGAAAAAGGCTCATTTTTCCTAGGGATTAAGAACTGTGACTATTTTAGACCTATCTATAGGACAATTGCATGTCATAAAATAACCCAACATAAGCTCAAGGGCCTTTCTTTTCATTAAAATATCTAGGAGCTTGGCATCACAACAGACCACTAGAAATTTGTGGGGAAATATTCCTTCTACTACTCTGGGTAACATTTCTCTGTTAAAAAGAAAAAGAAAACATGTTTGGGCTTTCTTGTGGCCCTGATAAGAAACTGAACCATACAATGATGACCATAGAGAAGCTATTCATTGTCAAATAGGAGTGACATGCACAAAAGGTGATGAGGGGCTCCATTACTCCTTCTTTGGAAGTTCTCCCTAATTCTAACAGATCTACAGCTAAGGATTCTCTGATCATTATAGTTTCTTGCCTCCATCAACATGTTGAAACAAGGATGTTTTTTCCTTTCTTTGTATTAAAGGTTGAACCCTGCTGGGCATGGTAGTGCATGTCTTTAATCCCAGCACCTGGGAGGCAGAGGCAAGTGTATCACTGTGAGTTCAAGGCCAGTCTGGTCTACATAGTGAGTTCCAGGACATCCGGGGCTACAGGGAGACCATGTCTCAAAAATAAATAAATAAATAAATAAATAAATAAATAAATAAATAAATAAATAAATAAATGTTGAACCCAAGGGGCATTTTTAGTTCTTTCTAGTTAACTCCCTTTTCCATCACTATGTTCTTTTACCCATAGGTTCTAGGTTTGGGGACCCCAGGAGGAACCTGGTATGATAGATCTAATCTGGGTTCTCCTCCCCTCCTGGTCCCCTTCTGTAAAAAACAGCAGGATAATACCTCTACCTATTTTTCCCTTTTATGCAATTTACTGGCAAGGTAAGAGCCCAATATTGAGGAGTCCAGCCTCTTATTTCTTTTTCGCTCTAATTTCTCTTTTACAATCTTAGTATGCCTCTGGCTTGCCTTATCTATCTGAAACAGCTCTCTTATTACACAAATCAGTGGCCAGGCTGCCTCTGCAGCTGCTTAATGCAACTTCAGCCCTTGGCCTGGTTACTCTCAAGGCTTTCAAAGTTTACTCTATGCCTTCTAGTGTTCTTAAAGCACATCCAGAGTTATGTTATGGACCTCACCACTCAGAAGGCATGCCAGTCTCTACCACCTAGAAGTAGATTGCCATCCAAGGATCTCTCCCACCGTCATCTGCCCCTGGGTGGTTTCACCTTAGTTATGCATCTTAAAATCCACTGCCCAATCTATGCTGCTTCTACTACTCCTGCCAGCCCGATGGGGATAGTGCACCATTCCAAAATTTCCTCTGCCCACATGCTCCCCACCCCTAGCTGTCTTTCCATTGTTAGTCTCTTTCCCCAGTTCTGAGGAAGAAAAGCCATTGTTCTTCCCAGATTCATCTTTGGTTTTGTCTATCCTGCCAGACTATACCAACTGTTGCTAGGAGGCAGGTGTGGTGGTTTGCCTCCTCCTCCCACAGCCCCAAAGGCAAAGCAAGGTAAAAACTCTCCAAACTTCAGTTTGGAAAATTCTAGCAAGTTTACTGAGCTTTCTAACAGAGAAAATGGGTATGGGGGTTACTTACAGGAATGCAGGTGCTGTCCTCACCCTCATGGCCATACTAGAAAGGCCCTGTCCTGACAGGGATCATGCAACCTCCCTGACACTACCCAAGATGGCAAAGGCAGTAGAGACCCAGGCCTTCTCTGTTTATGCTCCCCTTAGTCCTTCCCTCTTATACCCAAGACCCATTAGCAGATTGGGAAGGGTAATGACTCATTTTGCTTCTCCTTGTCCCTCACGAAGCCAACAGTTATAATCCTGGGCAGGGAGGGTCTCCTAAAGATGGTGTGGTGGTTCGAATGATAGTGCCCCCCATAGGCTTTAAGTATTCAGACATTTTGTCTCCAGTTGGTGGCACTGTTCTTGGAGGTCTTAGAAGGTGTGGCTGTGCTGGAGGAGGTACCTCATTGGGGGCAGGCTTAGTGAGTTTAACAAGCCTTGCAGTCTCCAGTCTCTCTCTCTGCTTCCTGTGCTCATTGCTAGATGTGACCCTCAGCTTGCTGCTCCAGCCCTAGCCACCATGCCTCCTGCCACAATGGACTCTGATTCCCTGGAACCATCAATTGTGAGCTCAAATAAGCTCTTCCTTTTATAAGTTCCCTTGGTCATGGTGGTTTTATCACAGCAACAGAAAAGTGACTACTACAGATGGGAAGGCATTTCATCTCCAAGGTCAGTTTTTTAGATGCTATAGATGGGCAACCAAGATAAATGACAGAATCCATTCTTATTTTGAGAACAACTATGGCCTCCTTGACCAACAGCTCCTAAGCAGGTATCCTACATCTTGCATTGAGATACTTTGTTGCTACTAATTAAGAACCCATGGCTTCTAGAAGTATGAATTTCCTGCAAAACATATCTCTCTTCTAATTCTTAATCTAATCTATATATTTTAATTAGCTTACAAATAGCACATTACTATATGACTTTTACATATATCCCTAGTTTGGGTTTAACTCTCCCCCTTGCCTTATCAACTCCTATCCTTTCCCCACTTGAACACTCTCAGTTTTTGCCTCTAAAGTTCATATCTCCCTCTTTCTACCAACTGCCCTCTCTTATACATCTCCACCCATAGCTGCTTTCAATTTTACTGGCTTCTATGGGTACTCCTAGTGAAACACACATCTCTAAATATTGAAAGCTAAATTACACATATGAGAGACAACATTTGTGACATTTGTCTTTCCAGGTCTGGCTTATCTTACTCATTACAATTTTTCCAATTCCATTAATTTATCTAATAATGCCATAATTTCATTTTAATGTATAGGTAAATAAAATTTCATTGTGTACATGTACCACCTTTTCTCATCTCTTATCTGCCATTGGACAACTAGAAGGTTTCCATTTCCTACATTTTTTGAATAGAACAGAAATGAATATAGATGAGTAAGACCTATGTAAAAGTATGACAAGTCCTTGGGGTTTATACCCAAGAGTGATATAAACAAGTCATTTTAAAATCCTATTTATAGCTTTTGGCAAAATCACACCGATTTTCCTATAGGTTATCCACATTACAGTACCACCAACAGCGAAGAAGTGTTCTTCTTCTCCTCAACCACTCCAACACATTCTTCATTTCATTTCTTGACGAGTTCACTTTGACTGTATGAAGATGGAATTTCAAAATACTTCTAATTTGCATTTACCTGATATCTAATGATGTTAAACACATTGAAAATATTTATTCACAAGTTTGACATTGATTCACACATTTTTAATCCCAGCACTTGGAAAGCAGAGTCACAGGTATCTCTGTGAGATTTGTCTACAGGTTTGATCAAGTTCAGCTTGATCTACAGAGCAATTTCCAGGCCAGCTCTGGCTATATAAAGACCCAGTCTCAGACAAACAAACCAACCAGTAAACGAATAAGAAAAAAAAGTGTTGATTCACTATTTGCATTTCTTGTTTTGAGAACTCTCTCTTCAGATTTATAGCTCATTTCCTACAGGATTTTTATTGATGTTTTGCTTTTCCATTTCTTTTTGTACATAGATATTAATATTATGACATATGTATAGCTGGAAGAGATTTTCTCTCAAACTGTGGGCTTCCTCCTCACTTGATTGGCCCTTTAGTTTGTTGTAAATAATATATTTTTCTTTCATAAAACCAGATTAATCATTTATTGATATTTTGACTGGTCAATCAGAGTATTTGAAAAATCTTTCCTATGTCTGTCTTGTAGTATACACTCTCTCTTTTCTTCTAGCAGTTCCAGAGTTCAGGTTTTGTGTTGTAGGCTTTAATGCATGTGGAGTTGACTTTTGTGTGAGAGGAGAGGTAGGAAACTTAGTTCAGTCATCCGCTTGAGGATATTCAATTTTTTCAACACTATTTGTTGAATATGCTGTAGTTTCTTCAGTGTGTCTTTCTGGAATCTTTGTCAAAATCACTTGGCTGCATCTGTATACTTATATCTGGGTCTTCTAATGCATAGTATTTTCGTACCTGTTTATGTGCTTGTTTCATTCCATTTTTCTACCTTGCTCTGAATTATATCATGGAATCTTATATAATGATGCCCTCAAAATTACTCTGCTTGCTCAAGCTTGGTTCAGTTATCTGGGGGCATTCAGTGTCTTTGTATGATTTTTAGGATTTTGATTTTCCACGTAAAACATGATATGAATATTTATTTGTAGTTTCACTGAACATCTGAATTGATTTTGTTAGGATGATAATTTTCTTTTTTTCTTTAAAAGAAATCAATTTATTCTTTTTTTTATTTAATTTTTATTGATGCTTTGTGCATTTCGTACATCATTTTCCAATTCAGATCAGGCATATTTCCCTTTCCCTTTCCCCCCATCCCCCCACCCCCAACCCAATCCCATGATCATGTATTCTGGTTCTGACGTAACTTTCTTGCATCTTTCTTCTCTGTTTTTTTTTTTTTTTTTTTTTTTTTTTTCATTTTTTAGCATAAGTGATAATCCATGAGTACGGCAATCCTTCGTGCAAAACCAATCTACCAGCTGTTGTGTCCAAACCCCCCAAGCCCACCATCCAGTGGGGGGGGGGGGTGGGAGAGGGACATGGTGGTTTATTCGATTAAGGCATATTTAATGGACGTGAGCTCAACAAGTATCCACCCAGTTTCGCCTTAGATGATATTTTTTCTTAGTTTTTTTTTTTTTTTTTTTTTTTTTTTTTTTTTATGGTCTGTTGAGATAGGGTCTCCATGTAGCGCCCAGCTGGCAGGGAACTCACTGGTAGACCAGAAGCTTGACCTTGAACTCACAAAGATCCCCCTTCTCGCCTCTCTAGTGCTAGGATTAAAGGTGGGCCCCATCATGCCCAGCGGCAAAATCATTTTCACATTTGCTCTAATCCATGAGCATGAAAGGTCTTTGCATCTTTTATTATCTTCTGCATCTTTTAGGGTCTTCCGCGGATTTTCTTTCTTCAGAGGTTTAATTTTTATTTCATATATATTATTTCACGCCGTGATTAAAGTAAAATCCAAATTATGTGTTTATTTTATAGACATCAATGAATGTGTTGCCTTGAGTTCCCTCATTAGGTTTGTCCATTTTTGAGATAAAGAAATACAACGATTTTGGTTTAATTGTTGTGTACTGCATTTGTTCTGAAAGTGGCTTATCAGTTTTCAGGAGATGGTCTGATGGAAATGTTTTAGGGTGTCCCATCTTGCATTTGGAAAAAATGGAAAGTTTTGAAATATTTCCTGCTTCTATCCATTTTCTCTCCTTCCAATGTATTATTTATCCAGTAAGACTTTGTGTGCTATAATAAACAAGGGAGAGTGAAAGCCTTTTCTTCTTCATGGTTAAAATGCACTGCTCTGACTTTTATCTCCATGGAGCATAACATGGCTATGAATTTTCATATATAGCCTTTGTTATGTAGAGCTATGTAGCCTCCATCTCTATTCTTTCTACAGCTTTTATCCAAAATAGATGTTGAATAATTTTTAAAGCCTTTTTCTTTTCGACAAAAAATGTTTTCATTTCATTCTTATGTACATCATATGGTTGCCTGAAACCTGAAGAGTTCAATGGCCCCTGGAGCTGGAGTTAGAAACAGTTATGAGCTGCCCTGTGTGGGTGCTGGGATTCAAACACATGTCATCTACAAGAACAAGGTACTACTCATAACTGCTGACCAATCTTCCAGTGCTGTCTACTTGTATTAGGATGATAATATGTTTCCTTTCTTTAATAGTATTTATGATTTACTTGACATTTTGAATATGTTGAACTAGCCATGCATCTCTGGGATAAATCCAACTTTATCTTGGTGAAGAAACTTTTATTTCTTAGTTTTCTTCTCTAGAAAAGATAATAGGATATGGGTATTATCAAGGGGGAATGAGAAAATGGGTGTACTTAAAGATGATGACTAGGAAGGGTTAGATATGCCGAAACAAGAGATAATGGATCAAAATAAATGTTTAGGTTGTGGAGAAACTAAGGGAAAAGCATTATCAGAAGACCTAACGGAAAAATATGGTTAGGAATGCATGTATACAGCTGAAGGGCTAACATAACAAAACACAGTGCCATACAGGAGAAACACCATTCCAGTTGTTAGTCAGGGTAATACAAGAGACACCCCAAAATTACACAGGCTACCATCACAGCCCTTGATTGCCTCACAGAACTTGAAGGTAGACCCTAGTACTGAAGACAAGAAATACAGGCCTTAGAGCATTGATCTGGAACTGACTTGGAAGACTCTTCTCTGAGGATTAGCTCTCATATTTTAGAGTCATAGAATGGCAAGCTGCTAATGGAAAAGAAATCAATCAATGGTTGAACCCCAGCTTTCAAGTCAATAAGCCACAACAATGACTGGCATGACAAAATATATCTGTGCATTAGTGATACGTTTAGCTTAAGAGTAATCAACAGCTAACTAATTGATTAGAGCCTTTCAATTGGAGGGAATTCATGTGTGGCACTCTAAAACGTAAGCCAAATATACATGGCTGGAGAGGCTATAGACAAAACCCTACATTCGGTAACAATCTCTAGACAAGGTTATTTCTTAGTGTATGCCAAATATATATTCTATATTTACAAAGAAAATATACCTACTCCACATATGAAAGAAGCTTGTTTTGGAAACAGATGGAGACTATTACAGAGTTCCACAAACTGTTACACACAGAGAAAGTACCTGCATGATGCTGTATGATGCTGAGCTTGAAGTGACACATCCACAATAGAAGTTCTACATGTGAGGCTCAAATTACCCATTTGCACAAATGTGTAGAGAGAATATTTATGGAACTCTCAACTATCACCAACTAAACATCCTCATGCAACAGAATGCTATGTACAGAAGGCAACTAACTGGCTAAAGTGTAGAGAATAAGAACTCGAGAAGACTTGTCCCCAGGAGAGGTACTGCTATATTAAAGAGTAAAACTCACTCAGGACTTAGGAAACATTGCAAAAGAGTGAGTAGAAATCTTGTAAAAGTCAGGGATGGTGCACGGCTGTAAGCAAACAGACTCCTAGAGGCTTCTGGGAAGTTGGTCATATGAACTTAGAGCAATGCTGATAATATGCCATAAAGAAAAGACCCAGGCAAACTCATTCAGCCCTAAACAAGTATAGACCTGGGGAAATGAGCAGAAGAACCCAATCTTAAGGCAAAATGAAGTAATTGGTTGCAACAAAATTAGACTGTAACAAGGACTTATAGGAGAGAGAGACATGAAAATCCTGTGGGCATGTCTATGGGGGGTTACAGATAAGGGGTCCAAATATGATTAAGATGCATTGTAGCACAAATTCACAAAACTTCATTTAAATATACACTGAAACGCGCGTGTGTGTGTGGTGTGTGTGGTGTGTTTGTGTGTGGTGTCTGTGTGTGTTTGTGCCATGCAGGTATGAGGGTCCATGGAGGCCAGAAAAGCAGCAAATATTTTAATCACGGAGTCATCTCTCTAGTCCATGATGATGTTTTGAATATTGCTTTATGTTCAGTTTTGCAATTTTTAGTGTTGAAAAGATTTGCCTCTATGTTTATCAGGAGTAACAGAAAATATTTTTAATTTGGCTATTGTCTATTCATCTGATTTTCATATTCATATAATACTGATTTCAAAAAAGGAATTGAGAAGTTTTCCTTCTATTTCTATTTTATGGAATATTTTGATAATCTTTGGTTGTGATTCTGATTTAAAATATTCTTAGAATTCTGCTATTATTCCATCTGGACCTGAAAAAATTAGTAGATATATTTTATTACTGCTTCATTTTATAGTTCAATTAAATGCTACCTCAGTCTGCATCTGTGCTTTTGAAAAATTTCATATTTTTTCTGTGTTTTACGAAGGCACATTTTGTTTACACAGATTTTGAAACATTGTCGAGCGGAAATTGTATTTACTAGATAGAGTTCAACTGAAAGAAATTGATGAATAATGAATGAATGAATAAACAGAAAACAAGTTTTAATAATTTTATACAGTACTACAAATATAAATTTCCATTTTCCCACTTACCTACACATTAAAATACTGTAACTTTGATATCTCTATTACAACTGTGCCTCTGTCTGGAGGGAACATTTGCAAGAAATGTCGCAGGTTATTTGACAAATAGATGAGAGACTCTCATGCTTCAAAGGGAAGCTCTGGTCAAGCAAGGCCCGATTTTGTCCTCACATAGATGGAACTGGGGAAGAGAGCCAGGCTCAACTCCCATAGGAACCAGAAACGTCAACTGATCTTAACACCAAAACAAACTTCATCTCTCTGAACTAACTGTGGGTGGTTTTAAACACCCACATGAAACTGTAAATGTAAAGAAAAAGAAAATGAAATAGCTTATTACCAGAGAAATAGGAGAGAGACCGGCGGTAACAAGATAGAAATCTACTGTTCCCCATTTTAGAAAATATCTAGAGATAGATGACAGATGTTAAAATGCAATATGCCAGAAAATACCACCCTTTATATTCTCATGGTTATGGTTCTCATTCTGGAGCCCTGTGTTACTAAAGCTGGCCCTCATTCTAATGCTCTCTATACTAAAACTATATTCCAATTCCTCAAACTAGGATATAGGTCCTCTCTCCTTCCTGCAGACCCTAGGCAGGGACCCTCCAATTCCTAATGCACCCAGAACTTGAAGATAATTTGGCTCAAAAAGATTCTATCTTCCTGAACCAGTTGCATGCAGTCCAAAAGAAGACAGTTAGGATGGACTTGTTTGTTACCTAATGGAAAACTCACACGGTGACTATCGAAAATCCCTGGAAAGCAGATCCTGAAGACATTATGGACAAATGAACAAGAGGAGAAGCCAAATAATGGAGGCTTTGGAACCCCTCATTGAGAGAGTTCAATGGACTTTTAAGTTGGGACATTTAATTCTCCCTGTTCCTCTCTTGGTTCCCTGCCTAGAAAATGTACCTTGCTACTCTTGCCTTCATAGGCACTGGCCAAGGATTTTTGTTCTCTCTGTAACTGTACTTCTTGGGGTCTTTTAGATAGACCCCCTGAAGGGGGTACCCCAATTGCCTCACCCTGTCCCCCTTTTCAGCATGGAAGAAGTCAGAGTGGTCGGTGCCCTGATTGCCTCTTGCAATTGGGTAACCTCCTCAGAGGGTAATTTGTTAAAAGAAGGAGCTAAAAAAATTGGCTAGGCAGTCAAGGTTCAAGACCCCCCCCCCAAGAGCTAGTTTCTTTCTCATCTGATAGCTGAGGACTTCCTGGATCCGCCAATGGACATATCCTTCTGGTTGCTCTGACTCATAGCTCATGCATCCTTAACTCATTTGTCAGTTTTATTGACAAGCAGATCCTTGCATCCTAACCCGACTGGTGGTCTTCATGAAAAAATGATTAGGAGCCATACAACTGAAGGATCTCAGGTCAGACCATCTCAGTCTTGACCAAAAAATGCTAAAGATATTATGCAGACAGGAAGCCATATGATGATGCCATTCAAATGGACTAAATGTATTAAAGAGACTAAGATTGGTCTCTAGACTACCCACAGGAAGGGGGGAATGTAAAGTGGGACCAGTTATGAGGGAACAAAATAGACTCCATTTTTTTCTATTTTGGTGGAAATACACTCCCACCCTCAGATTCCAGGGAAAAAAAATAAAACAGAATATCTCTATAGCTAGCAGAGAAGTACCAAAGGTTGTTTTGTTAAAATAACTAACAGGGAAAGACTGAAGGCTAAATACCTTTGTTCTTTCACCAGGATGTACTCAATGAGTAAAAGATCATCCCCCCATGGGTGCCACCATGCCAACCTAATCGTTTTAAAAAATCATGCTTCACTCAGTCCCTTTGAATCAATAACAAAATGCCAAAACTGAAAAAGTCCCATTTGCGGTTTTCCCTTTTAAAAACCTAACTCCCCTAGACCAAGTTCCTTGCTCTCCGTCCTCTCCGCTGCACAGACAATATAGCAGCCCAACTCAAGTATTAATTTAATTAAAGACTCTTGTTATTTACGAATCGGCTCCTTGTGTCCTGGTGGTCTTTCGGGGGTCTCCATGATCTGGCCATAACATTTTCAGCTCCTGAACTCACGTTCTAGCCCCTAGTTTTCCTATGGGGGGGCTCCCTCAGTGATGAACATGACCCAGAGAGGTGAGAGCCAAAATAAACTCTTTCTTCCCCAAGTTGGAATTGGTCACTTTGATCCCAGGTGTCTTGAGTTTTGCTGGGGAAAATCCAGCCTAAGGCCAGGTTTAGATGTAAACAGTCAAGTAGAAAGAAACTTCAGGTGGCTTCCTTTTTACCTACATAGACTCACCTTAAACCATGTAAAGAGATAGGTGAAATTATCCCTTTAATGAGACGCTGCACTTCCCAGAATTCCACATCCCAGAATAGTCTTTTAAAGAGGCAACATCCTGTGTCATAAGTCTTCCTGCATTTTTTAATTACTTTGAAAAAGTGTAACTTCTTTTTCTTTTTTTTTCTCTTTCCTAAGGATACTCTGCCTAATTCTTGGGGATTCCCTCTTCATCTACAGTCCCCTTTCTAACATGGGTCTCCCTGACTGACCACTGAATCAGGCTAACTCAAATGGTATGAATGGGCCCGTTTCTACGTCTTTTCTCCATTCTTTTCCAAGCAGCTGCTGAACATTTCAGCTTGCCTGCCCTGAATTTTTAGCAGTATTATTTATTTATTGATTGATTGAGTGATTGAATTTTTTTTGCCCAATGTCCTCCTTAAGAAATTCAGCTTTAACTTGACTCTGAAACTTAAAAAAAATCAAGCTTGGAGCAGGGAGAGATTTCCAAGCCCCATCCTCCCCTACATTAGCTGAGAAACTGATCGCGGTTGATGTCTCTTTGGTCATTTGACTCCACACATATGCATGTGGGCAGCACTGGTTGGAACCAGTGGGTTTATATATAGCTATGCATATCTATTTATTGTATATATAAATGGGCATACATGTAAATTATTGCTTATGCATAAATATAGTTATAGATTTAATATACAAAGTTATATGTAGAGAGAACACATTGAGAGACTTTGGTGGGGTGGGGGACTAAGTTATAGGGATAGCACTTGGGTTCGAGTATAACCAAATTTCACTCTATACATGTATGAATATTCAAAAATAAATAAGAGAATAACATACGTTTTAAAACTTGAGATAGAATTTACAAAACAAATAAAATTTAAGGCAAAAAGATGCTGAATCTTATGGAATCTTGCAGGATACTCACACACATTCCCATAGTTTGAAGGCCTTTGACAGATGCATGTGTCATATTAGTATTCCCTTAATTGATCATTTAGTCAATACATTCTTTGGCTATTTTTCTATGTCCTGTTTCCATTTCTGTGATAGTTTCTGACCATATGCAGCTAAATTGCCTCTGAGAGGCAACATCAACATTGACTCCTTTCCATCTTATAAAAAACAGGGATGATTTTTTTGCCAAACTGCAGTCTGAGAAACCAATGAGTTTATTTGACTTACAGAGTAGTAGGTGGAAGGTTTACTTACATGAATATGAGTGCTCACTCCCAAGGCCACATTGGATAATCTCCTTACAAGGTTGGGATAGATCTTGATTTCCCCAAGCCACAGAAAATAGAGAGACATCCTCCCTTCAGATTCCTCAGTTTACATATAATTAGCTCCTCTCCCCAGATAATATGTGAGAGGGTTGTCTGGTTGTTTGGGAGATTTGGCTATCTCACCCTGCCCCTCTTTTCTTGCAGTGTAACATAACAGTCAACAAGTTTAGCTGTGATCCTAGAAAAGCATAGTATTCAACAAGCTTATAAAAGATGATCTAGATGAGAAGATACGACCAGGTTTGGGAAGATGCCAGTTATCCATTGTCTGTCTGTCAGAGGATACTATTGTGCAACACTCCACCCTTCCTCTGGCTCTTACAATTCATTCTTTCTTCCATCCTCTTCTGAGTGTCTGAGCCTTTCTTGGATGAGGTAACATAGATTTGTCATTTGTGGTTGTCGTTGTTCAATGTCTCTGTCATTCCACAAGCTGTCCTTCCCTTCTTGGCCTCAGCTCTAGGGAACTTTGTCCTCCTCCCTCTTTCGTGGACAGCCTCTAGGCTTTTCACTCCCAAACGGCAAGGGGGGAAGGAAAACCAGAGGAGAACACCTGTGGAAATGAACGAACTCACACTAAGTCAGAGCTGGGGAGGATAGGAACTCCCTCTATTTTCTGTCAGTGACGTCTATATACTGAAGGCTACTGTGCTTTGGGCAAGGAATTGGGTAGCAGCAGAAGGGAGGGGTGATCCAACTTGGTTCTAATGGGGGGGTGTGCTGCAGAGCTCTGTTTGTGCAACAGGTAGCTACAGGTGTGACATTTTGCTCAAAGCCTCAAGGAAGGGGCCGTCCAGTTCTGGAACTTTGCAGATATAGGGAGAAGCAAGAATCACTGTAATACCAAAATGCTTCCTGCTACGGATAACTCTGAATGCCCACAGAATATCAGATAACTGGAGATCTCCCTTGACAGGTCTTACAATTTCTCCCTTCAAGCCACTCACAAAGTTTCATCCCCACATAGATTTAGGATTATTTTCTTACAACTGTTCTGAGGATGTGACTGTGGCCCATCTCAATTTTATACCTTGGACAATGAAATCAAATGAAGGAAGCAGGAACATCTAAATGAACCCTGGCTGCAGTAATGACAAATCCTGTAAGGCCCCTTAGCAGGTTCATCCCAACCACCTTACAAACCAATTTCAGTGGTTTCTCAATTGGGTCCTATAACTTCCCCTGCCACAACACGTTGACCTGGCTTAGAAGTGTATAGATTGTACACATACTAGTTGTACATCTCACTTGGCATGTTGACAGTATAGCACTCAGGGTGTGTCATTAAATAGAACTGTTGGGTATGATTTTTCCCCAATGATCTGCATAGTTCTTTTCAGCACTATAAAGTCTAGCCATCAAGCAGTGGTGAGTTTCCAGCTTATTTGTAGCTTAATCTCCCCTTTTCCTCCTGTCACAACATTCATTGTCTTTAACAACGGGGTCTTGCTGTCTATTTCTAGAGTGCAACCTACATTAGTAGCAGTAGCTTTTCTCATTTGGGGATTAGAGGGATTCAGGGCCTCTCTGGCCAACAAGCTCATAAGGAGGCAACTCAAACCTGGCACTTGGATCTTCATTTAACAACTATGTAGCTTCTGGAAGGGCTTATTCCACTCCTGTAAGGTTCCTTCTCTGTTTAAATGAACTATTATTTCAGCATCCTGTTGTTTCCTTCAATTAACATGGTCTCCATAGAGTAATAGGAAAGTTGAGGATGTCAATGAACCTGGTTATACGTATCCCAGGTTCTGAGATCAGTACTTGTAAAAGACCTTGAGTATCCTTGTCACTAGAAATTCCTTGTGGGCACCCATACATGGTACTGAGTTGGGTAAGGTCCTTAATGCTAGCCTTTTCTGTTGCGCATTTGCAAGAAAGTCTTGTATCAGTCCCATGGCCATGCCCACACAGGTTAGAGCAGTCTACTAGCATCCTTCACTGGAGAGCAGGACCACTTTGTAATCTATTATTGTGGTGGTTAGAATCAGTGTCCCCCATAGCCTTTGAGTATTCAGACTTTTGTTCTCCAGTTGGTGGCACTGTTTGGAGGTCTTAGAAGGTGTTGCCATAGCTAGAGAAAGTATGTGATTAAGGGGCAGGTTAGTGAGTTTTAACAAGCCTTGAGGGTCTCCAGTCTCTCTCTCTACTTCCCATGCTCATCTGCAGGATGTGACCTTCGCCTTGCTGCTCCAGCCCCGGCCACCATGATTTCCCGCCACAAGGACTCTGATCCCTGGAACCTTCAATGTTAACTCAAATAAACTCTTCCTTCCTGTTTGAAGTTCCTTGTCCACCGGGTGTTTAATCACAGCAACAGAAAAGTGACTAATACAGTTATTTGTCCTGGAGTGGGCTTATGGCTGTGAAGAACCCTTGACCATGTGGATGTTTTGGAGAAATGTGGAAGATTTTTGGAACTTTGGTCTAAAAAAGCTGTTGAACTAATTAAGCAGAACTTAATAGGCCTTCAGTTGAAATCCTGGAAGAAAGCATTTCTGTAAAAATTGTAAGTTTCCAGAGGAAAATAATTACTTAGGCAGCAACTGGGATTTTTGATAAAGAGTCTGTCAGCAGTTTTCCCACAGCCCAAACGCTTGCCTGATGCTAAGTTGAAAAGCGTTGGACTGATGTCTTTGGCAGTGTATATTTCAAGACAGCCTAGTTTGGAAATGGTGGCGTGGCTGTTTATGGTGAATATTGTACAGATCTATATTGAAGAAGAGCAGATGGGGCAAGAAAGAAATGCAGAATGTAAAGTTTGGGTCTGAAAAGTACAGTAGAAAGATTAAAGGTGGGGCCAAGGCATGTTAAGGAGAGGTTTTCTTTTCATAAGGAGACTAAAGGTGATTAAGGAGAGGCCAAGATATCTACAAGTAAACAATGGAAAAAGTGAGATTAAAGTGATTAAGGAAAGGCCTCAAGTTACAAGTAGAACAGAACAGTACCTTCAGGGCAAGTAAACAATATAAACAGTACCTTCAGGGCAACTTTTTAAAGGAAAATACTGAAGCATTTTCTACTCCAACAATCACCATGGCAGAGAAATTTTGCAAATGTGGTTAAAGTAGGAGAGAGTCACATCCTAACTTGCAGAAAACTTAGCAATTTCATTCACATGGTGCTGGCTTGAGAGGCATGAAGGATACAAGAATGAAGGGGTCATCAATTCTTCCACCATGGTTTCAGAGAGCCACAAGGGCCAGGCAGAGTGCAGCGGGGCGTCCCCACATAAAAAAGGCCCTGATAGCTACATTGGGTGTGAAGTTGTGAAGGTAAAGCCTGGTTGTCAGTGGAGACCCCAAGAAGACGTTTGAGATGCCAGAGCTGTGAGTATTTGCCAAGGAGAGCTGCATACAGGGAGTGGTGGTACCAGCCTAAGAAAAGGATGTAGAGACACACAAAGCTGGAAGAGTCGAGCCATCTAAGCCCTTTGGAAGTCAATTCCCAGAAGTCGCACATGAGCTACTGGACTTGTGTGTTTGCCCTGCTGGTTTTTCAGTTCTTTTTTTTTTTTTTTTTGGTCCCAGTATTTCCTCACTATGCCCCTCTATTCCCCCTTTTGGAATGGAAAGGTGTATTCAGTTTCACTGTATGTTGGGAGTTTGTAATTTTTGTCTTTTGATTTTACAGAGCTTACACTTTAGGAGATTGGCCTCGGTCTCAGAAGAGACTTTGGACTGTAGACTTTCGAATGGCATTGAAACTGGTAAAGACTAATGGGGACTGTTAAGGTTGGAACTAAATGCAATTTTGCATTTTAATATTCTCAGGAGAATGATGGGGTCCTGGGAGTGGAATGTGGTGGGGTTTGAATGAGTGTCCCCCCATACGCTTTAAGATTCAGACATTTTGTCTCCAGTTCGTGGAAATGTTCTTGGAGGTCTTAGAAGGTGTGGATGGCTGAGAGGAAGTACCTACTGGGGGCAGGCTTATGATGTTAACTGCACCTAGTCACTCTCGCTGTCCTGGTGCTCATTGGGATGTGACCCTCAGCTGCTGCTCCAATGCCGAGCCACCATGCCTCCCCCACAATGGACTCTGGATCCCTGGAACCATTCAATTGTTGAGCTCATAATAAAGCTGCTTCTCATTTTATAAGTTCTTCCTTTAGGTACTGGTTTTATCACTAGCAACAGAAAAGTTGACTTATCATGACAGAGGGAAGATGTTCGCATCTCCAAAGGGTCAGTTTTGTAGATTCGCATATATCCCATTGTGGGATCCATTCTTTTGGGGTTGTAACCAGGAACAACCATCACAAGATGGGAAATCCTGCTGAACATCCTGGTATTTTAGAGCAAAGGCAGTAGCTTTAGCTATTTTCCATCCTTTTCTGGCTCCCCTCTGGCCAGACTTTGTATAAATTCAGTGAGATTCCTGATTTCCCTGGGGCACTCACTAAGTGATGGGCTGCCACATAGTAAAGCACCATGGATATCAGATCCTGCTGTACTTTATTACATATTTCCTTCCACATAGATTGTCCCTTTAGTGGCCCTCCCATCACCTCCAGTTTTCACTATCTTATTGGGTCATCCATAAGGTTAGGCCAAATATCAATACAGAGGTCCAAGACCCTCATGTCACCACTATCAATAGAGCTCTTAATCAAGCCCACTACCTTTCCTCTGCTTATCTTTCCAACCACATTTGTGTCTGCCTTCAGCCACCCATTCTTATTGTTGTCCTTTCTTGGTGCTATCCATATACCAGATATCACCAGGTGTTGAGGTATTCACTTCTCAAACTTCTAGAGATGTGTACTTGGCATCTTCACCTTTCCATGATGAGGACCAGCACTCGATTGGGACTAACTGCTCTGGTTGTTGTTGTCATAATTCCCACCCATACCCTTCATGGCTCGTTGTGACTTCCAGGAAGAAGGCACACTGAGGAATCCAGGAACACAGTTAACTTTCTCTAGCAGTGTCATCAGATAGTTGTTGTCTGATGTTTCCTTTAATATGGATCACGTGTGTGCTGCCTTGTATGAGGTGTTCTTCTCCCTTGAACCAGGGTTCGCAGGTCCATGGTACTACAAGCCTTGGGACTGTCTCTGGCCAGCCAATGAACAGTCCTAGCTGGAGCCCCAGCAGGGAGCATTAGAGAGTTAGAAAAGACCCGGAAGAGAGAAAGAGAGATGGACTCAGATGAGAGACTTGGGAGTGAGATCCACAAGAGAAAAACTCAGTTTAATGTTGTAATGCAGGGTTTTTATACCAAGAACCTTGTGGGGGTTTGGACAAACAGAATTGGGGGGCTGGGACACAGGCAGGACTTCTGGCCATATGTTTTTCAGAGCAATGATGGGAAACATGACAATGCTTTGCCCAAGACTCAAAAGAACAAATTGGTGGCGGGCAGATTAGCACAGGCAAAACAGGATAGCAGCGGGATCCCAGGTTTGGAGGCCTGCATGCACAACTCTCCAAGAGATTCTGCCCAAAACAATACCTATAAACCCCAAGGGCCTTGGCTTTCTCAAAGACCTCTTAGTCCTTTCCATCCAATCCCATGTAGCATTTCTTCTTATCAAATTATATAGAGGACCTGGGCAAAGTGAGGTACAAAAATTTGGCAATATCTTAGAAGCTTCTTCCAAATACCTGTAACTCTGCATTTATTGGCACACACTAATGCAAGAATCAACAGCTGTGTAGACATCATTCAAAACCTATTTACCATAAAATTCTTAAACGTTTTACTGTCATACTGGGCCCTTATACCTTGTGCAGATTGATTTTCCATCCTTACTACTTCAGATGTGCATTTATGTCCCTCAAATGTCATTCAATATCTTCAAGGCACACAGAATTTCACATTATATCATCTATATAGTGGAACATCTTTACAGAGGGTAGGCACAGTAAGTGACTTGGTCCCAGGCCAGCATTGTAGTAAACTCCTTGGTCCAGCTGAAGAAGTTCAGGTCACGGATGAGGAATAGAGGTATGCAAATGGCAAAATCAACACACAGACACCGAGAGTAGGGTGAAAAGCAGATAAGATTGTGAGCTCCTGCAAACTTGTTTGAATCAGGGGGGGGTGGAATACCCTGTCCTTCCTTGAACGTGCCAAGTGTTTATCATTGGCCCAAATCCTGACATCATCTGTTGCCATGTTTAACTTCTGAGAACAGGTTAGACCAGTTTAGCAGGCAAAGTGATAATCACGAGTTGTGCAGGTGTATAACACTCTATATTTCCACCCCTTTGCTTTAAAAAAAAAAGACGAACATAGTGGAAGCCTTGACCCCACCTCTAGCACTCTGATATTTGACTGTGCCTGTCTTAGGTTATCCTGATTAGCAGGATCTTACCTGTCATTGGCTAACCAGCCACCAAGGGAAGAAGCTAGGAATAGTTTATCTGGGTGGAAGTAGCGGCATGGGGATTTATACCCAAGAATTATAAATGACAGAGAGCCAAACATGAACTATGTCATCAGGAAGGGCTCAATGAGAGCCTCTGTTGAGGACAGTAGTCAGGACCTGTGCCATGGTCTTAATAACTTGTTAAAATGGAGCAGGTGACAAAAAAAATAAAAATAAAATGGTGGCCGGGCATGGTGGTGCACACCTTTTTTTAATCCTAGCACTTGGGAGGCAAGGCAGGTGGGATCTTTGTGAGTTCAGGGCCAGCATGGTCAACAGGCAAGTTCCGGGTCAGCGGGGGCTACAGGGGAGACCCTGTCTTGAAAAAGACAAAAATAATAAATAAATAAATAATAAATATAATAAATAATCAACAAATAAATAAAATAAAAGAGCAACACCTGAGGAGAAGAAGACAGAGGCCAGTGGTGGTAGCGCACAGAGGCAGGATCCACTCAAGGGGCAGAGGAGGCAGAGAAGTCCACAAGTGACAAGGGGCGAAGAGGTTGAGATAGCCACATCGTTGACCAGACGTAGATATCAAAAAATCATTTAAATATACTGGTCAGGTATATCAAATGCCTAGACTTTTAGCTGAGTGGCACAAAACAGCAGTAAACATTTGGGCAAAAGAAGAATATCTATGGTATCAATTTTTGGCCTAGGAAATAACTTTAAATATCCATATTTTAAAATTTTCATGTGCATATGTAGTCTAGCATGCCAAAACAAAACTAAATCTGTGCACATAAAGGATGGAAATTTGAAGTGGCCACTTTATTTGACAGAACCAACACGAGACAAGTACAATGACTGATACATGGCACAAAGAAAGACCTAGACCGAGAGGACAGTAGACACACTTTATATACAAAAAGTTAGATGCATGAAGAACATGACTACATGAATCTTAGGCACATGGAAAGACAATCACTATAAACACAAAGCATGAAAAAGTTGAGTTCCCTTTTTCTCAAATGTTTTTCGATGGCATCATAGAGGCTTCCTGGAGGAATCCCTTCTTCTCCTGTAACAAAGTATGGCTGCTATGGGGATCAAGTGTCATGTCCAAACAGGGTTGAACGTTTTTCAAGGGTACCCACAAGCTTCCCTAGGAGTACTGGGAAGATACAATCAAAGCCTCGGCCTTGGGTTAACAGGGAGTCAGGGCCTCTCCATTNTCAAGGGTTTTTATTTTGGTTTTTGGGGGGGGGGTCTTTTTGAGACAGAGTCTCCCTGTAGCCCCAGCTGGCCTGGAACTCACTCTGTAGACCAGGCTGGCCTTGAACTCACAGAGATCCACCTGCCTCTACCTCCTGAATGGTAGGATTGAAGGTGTGCACCACCACACCCATCGGGTATCAAGTTTTAAATTTGAGAATTTTGGTTCCTGTGTTTTGAGGTGCTGGGACTCCAGCCCAGGGTCCTGCACATGTTTGTTGCTCTGGCCCCAAGTTTTAAGTTTAAATTTTTACTTTTCTATTCTTTTTTTTTTTTTTGGTCTTTTTGAGATAGGGTCTCCATGTAGCCCCAGCTGGCATGGAACTCACTGGGTAGACCAGGCTGACCTTGAACTCACAAAGATCCCCCTGTCTCTGCCTCTCTAGTGCTAGGATTAAAGGTGTGCCCCATCATGCCCAGCGGCAAAATCATTTTCACATTTGCTCTAATCCATGAGCATGAAAGGTCTTTGCATCTTTTATTATCTTCTGCATCTTTTAGGGTCTTCCCTGATTTCTTTCTTCATAGGTTTAATGTTTTCATTTCATATATCATTCATCTCCTTGATTATATTTAATCCAAATATTTGTTTTTTATAGACATCATGAATGGTGTTTCCTTGATTTCCCTCATTATGTTTGTCATTGAGATAAAGAAATACAACAGATTTTAGTTTAATTGTGTGTACTGGCATTTTTCTGAAAGTGCTTATCAGTTCTAGGAGATTTCTGATGAAATGTTTAGGGTGTCCCATGCATTTCATTTGAAAATGGAAATTTTGAAATATTTCCTGCTTCTATCCATTTTCTCTCCTTCCAATGTATTATTTATCCAGTAAGACTTTGTGTGCTATAATAAACAAGGGAGAGTGAAAGCCTTTTCTTCTTCATGGTTAAAATGCACTGCTCTGACTTTTATCTCCATGGAGCATAACATGGCTATGAATTTTCATATATAGCCTTTGTTATGTAGAGCTATGTAGCCTCCATCTCTATTCTTTCTACAGCTTTTATCCAAAATAGATGTTGAATAATTTTTAAAGCCTTTTTCTACAAATAAATGTTTTCTTTCATTCCTTTATGTACATCATATGGTTGCCTGAAACCTGAAGAGTTCATCTCCCCTGGAGCTGGAGTTATTGTGAGCTGCCATGCATGTGCTGGAGACAGCACAGGTCATCTACAAGAACAGGTACTACTCATAACTGCTGACCAATCTTCCAGTGCTGTCTACTTGTATTAGGATGATAATATGTTTCCTTTCTTTAATAGTATTTATGATTTACTTGACATTTTGAATATGTTGAACTAGCCATGCATCTCTGGGATAAATCCAACTTTATCTTGGTGAAGAAACTTTTATTTCTTAGTTTTCTTTTAAGAAGAGATAATAGGATATGGGTATTATCAAGGGGGAATGAGAAAATGGGGTACTTTAAAAGAGGAGGGAATAGGAAGGGTTAGATATGCAGAAAGAGATAATGGACAAATAATGTTTAGGTGGTGGGAGAAAACTAGAGGGAAAAGCATTAATTCAAAAGCCTACTGAAAAATATGTATATGAATGCATGTATACAGCTGAGGGCTACATAACAAGAAACACAGTGCCAGACAGGAGAAACCCTCTTCAAGTTGTCAGTCAGAGTGGCCTAAGATACTCTTCAAACAACACAGACTATTGCTATAGCCTTTGATTGCCTCACAGAACTTAAAGGTAAGACCCTATTACTGAAGACAAGAAATACAGGCCTTAGAGCATTGATCTGGAACTGACTTGGAAGACTCTTCTCTGAGGATTAGCTCTCATCATTTTAGAGCATAGAATGCAAGCTGCTAATGGAAAAGAAATCAATCAATGGTTGAACCCCAGCTTTCAAGTCCAATAGCCACAACAATGACTGGCATAGCAAAATATATCTGTGCATTAGTGATACGTTTAGCTTAAGAGTAATCAACAGCTATCTAATTGGAATTAGAGCCTGTTCAATGGGAGGGAATTCATGTGTGGCACTCTAAACGTAGCCAAATATACATGGCTGGAGAGGCTATAGACAAAACCCTACATCTGTCACATCTCTAGACAAATGTAATTTCTTAGTGTATGCCAAATATATATTCTATATTTACAGACAAATATACCTATCTCCACTCATGAAAGAAGCTTGTTTTGGAAACAGATGGAGACTATTACAGAGTTCCACAACTAGTTACACACAGAGAAAGTACCTGCATGATGCTGTATGATGCTGAGCTTGAAGTGACACATCCACAATAGAAGTTCTACATGTGAGGCTCACATTACACAGTGGCACAAAGGGTAGAGAGAATATTTATGGAACTCTCAACTATCACCAACTAAACATCCTCATGCAACAGAATGCTATGTACAGAAGGCAACTAACTGGCTAAAGTGTAGAGAATAAGCAACTCTAGAATACTTGTCCATGGAGAGTACTGCTATATTAAAACTCACTCAGGACTTAGGAAACATTGCAAAAGAGTGAGTAGAAATCTTGTAAAAGTCAGGGATGGTGCACGGCTGTAAGCAAACAGACTCCTAGAGGCTTCTGGGAAGTTGGTCATATGAACTTAGAGCAATGCTGATAATATGCCATAAAGAAAAGACCCAGGCAAACTCATTCAGCCCTAAACAAGTATAGACCTGGGGAAATGAGCCAGAAGCCCAACCTTAGCAAATGAAGTATTGGTGCACAAATTAGACTTAACAGGACTTATATGAGATAATACATGAAATCCTGTGGGCAGTCTATGGGGGGTTACAGATAAGGGGTCCAAATATGATTAAGATGCATTGTATCAAATTCACAAAACTTCATTTAAATATACACTGAAACGCGCGTGTGTGTGTGTGTGTGTGTGTGTGTGTGTGTGTGTCTGTGTGTGTTTGTGCCATGCAGGTATGAGTGTCCATGGAGGCCAGAAAAGCAGCAAATATTTTAATCACGGAGTCATCTCTCTAGTCCCATGAATGATTTTTTGAAATATTGCTATTTCAGTTTGCAAATTTTGTTGAAAAATATTGCCTCTATGTTTATCAGGAGTAACAGAAATATTTTTATTTGCTATTGTCTATTCATCTGATTTTCATATTCATATAATACTGATTTCAAAAAAGGAATTGAGAAGTTTTCCTTCTATTTCTATTTTATGGAATATTTTGATAATCTTTGGTTGTGATTCTGATTTAAAATATTCTTAGAATTCTGCTATTATTCCATCTGGACCTGAAAAAATTAGTAGATATATTTTATTACTGCTTCATTTTATAGTTCAATTAAATGCTACCTCAGTCTGTGCTTTGAAAATTCATATTTTTTTCTGTGTTTTACAGAAGACACATTTTGTTTACACAATTTTGAAACTTGTCTAGCAGGAAATTGTATTTACTATATAGAGTTCAACTGAATGAATGAATGAATAAATGAATGAATGAATGAAACAGAAAAACAAGTTTTAATATTTTATACAGTACTACAAATATAAATTTCCATTTTCCCACTTACCTACACATTAAAATACTGTAACTTTGATATCTCTATTACAACTGTGCCTCTGTCTGGAGGGAACATTTGCAAGAAATGTCGCAGGTTATTTGACAAATAGATGAGAGACTCCTCATGCTTCAAAGGGAAGCTCTGGTCAAGCAAGGCCTGACTTTGTCCTCACATAGTTGGAACTGGTGAAGAGAGCCAGGCTCAACTCCCATAGGAACCAGAACTTCAACTGACCTTAACACCAAAACAAACTTCATCTCTCTGAACTAACTGTGTGGTTTTAAACACCCCAACAGGAAACTGTAATGTAAAGAAAAGAAAATGAAATAGCTTATTACCAGAGAGATAGGTGAGAGACCTGCTGTACCAAGATAGAAATCTACTGTGTCATTTTAGAAAATATCTCAGAGATAGATGACAGATTTAATGCACTATGCCAGAAAATACCACCCTTTGTATTCTCATGGTTATGGCTCTCATTCTGGAGCCCTGTGTACTAAAGCTGGCCCTCATTCTAATGCTCTCTATACTAAAACTATATTCCAATTCCTCAAACTAGGGTATGGGTCCTCTTTCCTTCTGCAGACCCTAGGCAGGGACCCTCCAATTCCTAATGCACCCAGAACTTGAAGATAATTTGGCTCAAAAAGTTAGATTCTTAACAAACTGCATGCAGTCCAAAAGAAGACAGTTAGGATGGACTTGTTTGTTACCTAATGGAAAACTCACACGGTGACTATCGAAAATCCCTGGAAAGCAGATGCCTAGTACAGACATTATGGACAAATGAACAAGAGGAGAAGCCAAATAATGGAGGCTTTGGAACCCCTCATTGAGAGAGTTCAATGGACTTTTAAGTTGGACATTTAATTCTCCCTGTTCCTCTCTTGGTTCCCTGCCTAGAAAATGTACCTTGCTACTCTTGCCTTCATAGGCACTGGCCAAGGATTTTGTTCTCTCTGTAACTATACTTCTTGGGGTCTTTTAGATAGATCCACTGAGCAGGTACCCCAGTTGCCACCTCCTATGCCCCTTTTCAGCATGGAAGAAGTCAGAGTGGTCGGTGCCCTGATTGCCTCTTGGCAATTGGGGTAACCTCCTCAGAGGGTAATGTGTTAAAAGTAGGAGCTAAAAAAATTGGCTAGGCAGTTTAGGGTCAAGATCCCCCCACCCCAAAGAGCCAGTTTCTTTCTCAGCTGAGAGCTGAGGACTTCCTGGATCCGCCAATGGACATATCCTTCTGGTTGCTCTGATTCATAGCTCATGCATCCTTAACTCATTTGTCAGTTTTATTGACAAGCAGATCCTTGCATCCTAACCCGACTGGTGGTCTTCATGAAAGAATGATTAGGAGCCATACAACTGATGGCTCTCAGGTCAGACCACATCATACTTGACCAAAATGCTATAAATGATAATTATTCAGACAGGAAGCAATATGATGATGTCATCCAAATGGACTAAATAGCTTAAAATAAAGAGACCATGATTGGTCTCTAGAGTACTCACAGGAATGGGGGAATGTAAAGAGGGACCAGTTATGAGGGAACAAAATAGACTCCATTTTTCTATTTTGTGGAAATACACTCCCCACCCTCAGATTCCAGGAAAAAAAAATAAAACAGAATATCTCTATAGCTAGCAGAGAAGTACCAAAGGTTGTTTGTTGAAAATAACTAACAGGGAAAGACTGAAGGCTAAATACCTTTGTTCTTTCACCAGGATGTACTTAATGAGTAAAGATCTCCCCCCATGGTGCCACCAATGCCAACCTATCAGTTTAAAAAATCATGCTTCCTCAGTCCCTATGAATCAATAACAAAATGCCAAAACTGAAAAATTCCCCATTTGCGGTTTTCCCTTTTAAAAACCTAACTCCCCTAGACCAAGTCCTGCTCTCTCCTCTCCGCTGCATCAGACAAGATAGCAGCCCAAGCTCAAGTTTGAATTAAAGACTCTTTGTATTTACATCGGCTCCTTGTGTCCTGGTGGTCTTTCGGGGGTCTCCATGATCTGGGCATAACATTTCAGCTCCTGCCTTCACGTTCCTGCCCTGAGTTCCTATGGTGGGCTCCCTCAGTGATGAACTGTGACCCAGGAGAGGTGAGCCAAATAAACTCTTTCTTCCCCAAGTTGGAATTGGTCTTTGATCCCAAGGTGTCTTGAGTTTGCTGGGAAAATCCAGCCTAAGGCCAGGTTTAGATGTAAACAGTCAAGTAGAAAGAAACTTCAGGTGGCTTCCTTTTTACCTACATAGACTCACCTTAAACCATGTAAAGAGATAGGTGAAATTATCCCTTTAATGAGACGCTGCACTTCCCAGAATTCCACATCCCAGAATAGTCTTTTAAAGAGGCAACATCCTGTGTCATAAGTCTTCCTGCATTTTTTAATTACTTTGAAAAAGTGTAACTTCTTTTTCTTTTTTTTTCTCTTTCCTAAGGATACTCTGCCTAATTCTTGGGGATTCCCTCTTCATCTACAGTCCCCTTTCTAACATGGGTCTCCCTGACTGACCACTGAATCAGGCTAACTCAAATGGTATGGCCTTTTCTACTTCTTTTCTCCATTCTTTTCCAAGCAGCTGCTGAACATTTCAGCTTGCCTGCCCTGGAGTTTGAGCAGTATTATTTATTTATTGATTGATTGATTGATTGATTTTGTTTTGCCAATGTCCTCTTTAAAGAAATATCAGCTTTACTTGACTTTTGAACTTAAAAAAAATCAAGCTTGGAGCAGGGAGAGATTTCCAAGCCCCATCCTCCCCTACATTAGCTGAGAAACTGATCGCGGTTGATGTCTCTTTGGTCATTTGACTCCACACATATGCATGTGGGCAGCACTGGTTGGAACCAGTGGGTTTATATATAGCTATGCATATCTATTTATTGTATATATAATTGCATACATGTAATTATATGCTTATGCATATATATAGTATATAATTTTAATATACAATTATATGTAGAGAGAACACATTGAGAGACTTTGGTGGGGTGGGGTACTACAAGTTAGAGGGAGAGCACTTGGGATCGATATAACCAAATTTCACTCTACACATGTATGAAGTATTCAAAAATAAAATAAGAGAATAACATACGTTTTAAAACTTGAGCATGGATTACAAAACAAATAAGAATTTAAGGCAAAAAGCTGCTGAATCTTATGGAATCTTGCAGGATACTCACACACATTCCCATAGTTTGAAGGCCTTTGACAGATGCATGTGTCATATTAGTATTCCCTTAATTGATCATTTAGTCAATACATTCTTTGGCTATTTTTCTATGTCCTGTTTCCATTTCTGTGATAGTTTCTGACCATATGCAGCTAAATTGCCTCTGAGAGGCAACATCAACATTGACTCCTTTCCATCTTATAAAAAACAGGGATGATTTTTTTGCCAAACTGCAGTCTGAGAAACCAATGAGTTTATTTGACTTACAGAGTAGTAGGTGAAGGTTTACTTACATGAATATGAGTGCTCACTCCCAAGGCCACATTGGATAATCTCCTTACAAGGTTGGGATAGATCTTGATTTCCCCAAGCCACAGAAAATAGAGAGACATCCTCCCTTCAGATTCCTCAGTTTACATATAATTAGCTCCTCTCCCCAGATAATATGTGAGAGGGTTGTCTGGTTGTTTGGGAGATTTGGCTATCTCACCCTGCCCCTCTTTTCTTGCAGTGTAACATAACAGTCAACAAGTTTAGCTGTGATCCTAGAAAAGCATAGTATTCAACAAGCTTATAAAAGATGATCTAGATGAGAAGATACGACCAGGTTTGGGAAGATGCCAGTTATCCATTGTCTGTCTGTCAGAGGATACTATTGTGCAACACTCCACCCCTTCCTCTATCTCTTACATTCTTTCTTCCATCCTCTTCTGAGTGTCTGAGCCTTTCTTGGATGAGGTAACATAGATTTGTCATTTGTGGTTGTCGTTGTTCAATGTCTGAGTCCGCTGTCCTTCCCTTCTTGGCTCAGCTCTAGGAACTTGTCTCCTCCCTGCAGGCTGACAGCCTCTAGGCTTCACTCCCACAACAAGGGGGGAAGGAAAACCAGAGGAGAACACCTGTGGAAATGAACGAACTCACACGCAGAGGCAGAGCTGGGGAGGATAGGGACTCCCTCTATTTTCTGTCAGTGACGTCTATATATTCAAGACTACTGTGCTTTGGGCAAGGAAGTGGGTAGCAGGCAGAATGGAGGGGTGAGCCAACTTGGTTCTAATGGGGGGGTTTACAGAGCTCTGGTTTGTGCAACAGGTAGCTACAGGTGTGACATTTTGCTCAATGCCTCAAGGGAAGGGGTCTGGAACTTTGCAGAGATAGGGAGAAGCAAGAATCATTGTAATATCCCAAATCTTCCTGCTACTGATGACTCTGAATGCCCACAGAGATATCAGATAACTGGAGATCTCCCTTGACAGGTCTTACAATTTCTCCCTTCAAGCCACACACAAAGTTTCATCCCCACATAGATTTAGGATTATTTTCTTACAACTGTTCTGAGGATGTGACTGTGGCCCATCTCAATTTTATACCTTGGACAATGAAATACAAGTGAAGAAGCAGGAACATCTAAATGAACCCTGGCTGCAGTAATGACAAATCCTGTAAGGCCCCTTAGCAGGTTCATCCCAACCACCTTACAAACCAATTTCAGTGGTTTCTCAATTGGGTCCTATAACTTCCCCTGCCACAACACGTTGACCTGGCTTAGAAGTGTATAGATTGTACACATACTAGTTGTACATCTCACTTGGCATGTTGACAGTATAGCACTCAGGGTGTGTCATTAAATAGAACTGTTGGGTATGATTTTTCCCCAATGATCTGCATAGTTCTTTTCAGCACTATAAAGTCTAGCCATCAAGCAGTGGTGAGTTTCCAGCTTATTTGTAGCTTAATCTCCCCTTTTCCTCCTGTCACAACATTCATTGTCTTTAACAACGGGGTCTTGCTGTCTATTTCTAGAGTGCAACCTACATTAGTAGCAGTAGCTTTTCTCATTTGGGGATTAGAGGGATTCAGGGCCTCTCTGGCCAACAAGCTCATAAGGAGGCAACTCAAACCTGGCACTTGGATCTTCATTTAACAACTATGTAGCTTCTGGAAGGGCTTATTCCACTCCTGTAAGGTTCCTTCTCTGTTTAAATGAACTATTATTTCAGCATCCTGTTGTTTCCTTCAATTAACATGGTCTCCATAGAGTAATAGGAAAGTTGAGGATGTCAATGAACCTGGTTATACGTATCCCAGGTTCTGAGATCAGTACTTGTAAAAGACCTTGAGTATCCTTGTCACTAGAAATTCCTTGTGGGCACCCATACATGGTACTGAGTTGGGTAAGGTCCTTAATGCTAGCCTTTTCTGTTGCGCATTTGCAAGAAAGTCTTGTATCAGTCCCATGGCCATGCCCACACAGGTTAGAGCAGTCTACTAGCATCCTTCACTGGAGAGCAGGACCACTTTGTAATCTATTATTGTGGTGGTTAGAATCAGTGTCCCCCATAGGCTTTGAGTATTCAGACATTTTGTCTCCAGTTGGTAGCACTGTTCTTGGAGGTCTTAGAAGGTGTGGCCATGCTAGAGGAAGTATGTTATTAGGGGCAGGTTTAGTGAGTTTAACAAGCCTTGAGGTCTCCAGTCGCTCTCGCTGCTTCCCATGCTCATTGCAAGATGTGACCCTCGGCTTGCTGCTCCAGCCCCGGCCACCATGATTCCCGCCACAATGGACTCTGATTCCCTGGAACCTTCAATCGTGAGCTCAAATAAACTCTTCCTTCCTTTTGTAAGTTCCTTTGGTCACGGTGTTTTATCACAGCAACAGAAAAGTGACTAATACAGTTATTTGGTACCTGGAGTGGGGTATTGGCTGTGAAGAACCTGACCATGTGGATGTTTGGAGAAATGTGGAAGATTTTGGAACTTTGGTCTAAAAAAGCTGTTGACTACTGTAAGCAGAACTTAATAGGCCATTCTAGTAGAAGCCTGGAAGAAAGCATTTCTGTAAAAATTGTAGTTCCAGAGGAAAATAAAAACTTAGGCAGCAACTGGGATATTTTGATAAAGAGTCTGGCAGCAGTTTACCCACAGCAAAAATGCTTGCCTGATGCTAAGTTGAAAAGCAATAGACTAATGTCTTTAGCAGAGGATATTTCAAGACAGCCTAATGTAGAAATGGTGGCGTGGCTGTTAATGGTGAATATTGTACAGATCTACAGTGAAGAAGAGCAGATGGGGCAGAAAGAAATGCAGAATGTACAGTTTGGATCTGAAAAGTACACTAGGAAGATTAAAGGTGGGGCCAAGGCATGTGAAGGAGAGGTTTCTTTTGATAAGGAGACTAAAGTGATTAAGGAGAGGCCTAGCTATTTAGAAGTAAACAATGGAAAAAGTGAGATTAAAGTGATTAAGGAAAGGCCTCAAGATTTACAAGTAGACAACAGAAACAGTACCTTCAGGGCAAGACCACACCTAGCTAAGCCTCCAGTGTTTGAAGGGAAAATACTGAAAGCATTTTCTACTCCAACAAGTCCAGGGCAGAGAAATTTTGCAAATGTGGTTAAAGTAGGAGAGAGTCCATCCTAAACTTGCAGAAAATTTGGCAATTTCATTCACATGGTGCTGGCTTTAGAGGCATGAAGGATGCAAGAGTGAAGGGGTTATCAGTTCTTCCTCTGCCATTTCAGAGAGCCACAGAGGCCAGGCAGAGTGCAGCAGGGGCGTCCCTGAATAAAGAGGGCCCTGATAGGCCATTGTGTGAAGCTGTGAATGTGAAGCCTGGTTGTCAGTGGAGACCCCAAGAAGACTTTTGAGATGCCAGACCTGTGAGATATTTGCCAAGGAGAGCTGCATACAGGGAGTGGTACCAGCCTAAGAAAGAGATGTATGATACACAAAATCCTGGAAGAGCTGAGCCATCTAAGCCCTTTGGAAGTCAAGTCCCAGAAGTCACACATGGAGCTACTGGACTTGGTGTTTGCCCTGCTGGTTTTCAGTCTTGTTTTTTTTTTTTTGGTCCAGTATTTCCTCACTATGCCTCTATTCCTCCCTTTTGGAATGGGAAAGTGTATTCAGTTTCACTGTATGTTGGGAGTTTGTAATTTGTCTTTTGATTTTACAGAAGCTTACACTTTAGGAGATTGGCCTCGGTCTCAGAAGAGACTTTGGACTGTAGACTTTCGAATGGCATTGAAACTGGTAAAGACTATGGGGACTGTTAAGGTTGGACTAAATGCATTTTGCATTTTATATTCTCAGGAGATTATGGGGTCCAGGGGATGGAATGTGGTGGTTTGAATGAGTGTCCCCCCATACGCTTTAAGTATTCAGACATTTTGTCTCCAGTTGGTGGCAATGTTCTTGGAGGTCTTAGAAGGTGTGGCCATGCTAGAGGAAATATGTCACTGGGGGCAGGCTTAGTGAGTTTAACAAGACTTGTGGTCTCCAGTCACTCTCGCTGCTTCCTGTGCTCATTGCGAGATGTGACCCTCAGCTTGCTGTTCCAGCCCCGGCCACCATGCTTCCCGCCACAATGGACTCTGATTCCCTGGAACTGTCAATTGTAAGCTCAAATAAACTCTTCCTTTTATAAGTTCCTTTGGTCATGGTGTTTTATCACAGCAACAGAAAAGTGACTAATACAATTAAATATTTGCAAGTCTCCTATGGTTCAGGCTGACTTCTGCATATATCCCATTGTGGGATCCATTCTTTTGGGGTTGTAACCAGGAACAACCATCACAAGATGGGAAATCCTGCTGAACATCCTGGTATTTTAGAGCAAAGGCAGTAGCTTTAGCTATTTTCCATCCTTTTCTGGCTCCCCTCTGGCCAGACTTTGTATAAATTCAGTGAGATTCCTGATTTCCCTGGGGCACTCACTAAGTGATGGGCTGCCACATAGTAAAGCACCATGGATATCAGATCCTGCTGTACTTTATTACATATTTCCTTCCACATAGATTGTCCCTTTAGTGGCCCTCCCATCACCTCCAGTTTTCACTATCTTATTGGGTCATCCATAAGGTTAGGCCAAATATCAATACAGAGGTCCAAGACCCTCATGTCACCACTATCAATAGAGCTCTTAATCAAGCCCACTACCTTTCCTCTGCTTATCTTTCCAACCACATTTGTGTCTGCCTTCAGCCACCCATTCTTATTGTTGTCCTTTCTTGGTGCTATCCATATACCAGATATCACCAGGTGTTGAGGTATTCACTTCTCAAACTTCTAGAGATGTGTACTTGGCATCTTCACCTTTCCATGATGAGGACCAGCACTCGATTGGGACTAACTGCTCTGGTTGTTGTTGTCATAATTCCCACCCATACCCTTCATGGCTCGTTGTGACTTCCAGGAAGAAGGCACACTGAGGAATCCAGGAACACAGTTAACTTTCTCTAGCAGTGTCATCAGATAGTTGTTGTCTGATGTTCCTTTAATATGTATCATGTGTGTGCTGCCTTCCATAAGGTGTTCTTCTCCCTTGAACCAGGGTTCGCAGGTCCATGGTACTACAAGCCTTGGGACTGTCTCTGGCCAGCCAATGAACAGTCCTAGCTGGAGCCCCAGCAGGGAGCATTAGAGAGTTAGAAAAGACCCGGAAGAGAGAAAGAGAGATGGACTCAGATGAGAGACTGGGAGTGAGTCCACAAGAGAAAAACTCAGTTTAATGTTGTAATGCAGGGTTTTTATACAGAACCTTGTAGGAGGTTGGGACAAACAGAATTGGGGGCTGGGACAGGCAGGACTTCTGGCCATATGTTTCAGATCATGATGGGAACATGACAATGCTTTGCCCAAGACATCAAAGACAATTGGTGCTGGGCAGATATCACAGGCAAGCAGGATATCAGCAGGAGTCCAGGTTTGGAGGCTGCATGCCAACTCTCCCAAGAGCTTCTGCCAAAACAATACCTATACACAAGGGCCTTGGCTTTCTCAAAGACCTCTTAGTCCTTTCCATCCAATCCCATGTAGCATTTCTTCTTATCAAATTATATAGAGGACCTGGGCAAAGTGAGGTACAAAAATTTGGCAATATCTTAGAAGCTTCTTCCAAATACCTGTAACTCTGCATTTATTGGCACACACTAATGCAAGAATCAACAGCTGTGTAGACATCATTCAAAACCTATTTACCATAAAATTCTTAAACGTTTTACTGTCATACTGGGCCCTTATACCTTGTGCAGATTGATTTTCCATCCTTACTACTTCAGATGTGCATTTATGTCCCTCAAATGTCATTCAATATCTTCAAGGCACACAGAATTTCACATTATATCATCTATATAGTGGAACATCTTTACAGAGGGTAGGCACAGTAAGTGACTTGGTCCCAGGCCAGCATTGTAGTAAACTCCTTGGTCCAGCTGAAGAAGTTCAGGTCACGGATGAGGAATAGAGGTATGCAAATGGCAAAATCAACACACAGACACCGAGAGTAGGGTGAAAGCAGGCAGATTGTGAGCTCCTGCAAACTTGTTTGAATCAGGGGGGGGTGGAATACCCTGTCCTTCCTTGAACGTGCCAAGTGTTGATCATTGGCCCAAATCACTGACTCAGCTGTTGCCATGGTTAACTTCTGAGAACAGGTTAGACCTGTTCAGCAGACAAATCGATAATCACGAAGTTGTGCAGGTGTATAAGACTCTACATATTTCCACCCCTTTGCTTTAAAAAAAAAAAGACGAACATAGTGGAAGCCTTGACCCCACCTCTAGCACTCTGACATTTGACTGTGCCTGTCTTAGGTTATCCTGATTAGCAGGATCTTACCTGTCATTGGCTAACCAGCCACCAAGGGAAGAAGCTAGGAATAGTTTATCTGGGTGGAAGTAGCGGCATGGGGATTTATACCCAAGAATTATAAATGACAGAGAGCCAAACATGAACTATGTCATCAGGAAGGGCTCTATGAGAGCCTCTATTGAGGACAGTAGTCAGGACCTGTGCCATGGTCTTAATAACTTGTTAAAATGGAGCAGGTGACAAAAAAATAAAATAAAATGGTGGCCGGGCATGGTGGTGCACACCTTTAATCCTAGCACTTGGGAGGCAGAGGCAGGTGGATCTTTGTGAGTTCAAGGCCAGCATGGTCTACAGAGCAAGTTCCAGGACAGCTGGGGCTACAGGGAGACCCTGTCTTGAAAAGACAAAAATAATAAATAAATAAATAAATAAATAAATAAATAAATAAATCAACAAATAAATAAAATAAAAGGAGCAGGCACCTGAGGAGAAGAAGACAGAGGCCAGTGGTGGTGGTGGTGCACACTGGCAGGATCCACTGAAGGGGTAGAGTAGGCCGAGAAGGCCTCAAGTGATAAGGGGCCAGAGGTTGAGGATAGCCCACATCTTGGACCAGACTTAGATATCAAAAAATCATTTAAATAGACTGGTCATGTATTCAAATGCCTAGGACTTTAGCTGAGTGCACAAAACAAGCAGTAAACATTTGGCAAAAGAAGATATCTATGGTATTCAAATTTTTGGCCTATAAATACACTTTTAAATATCCATATTTTAAAATTTTCATGTGCATATGTAGTCTAGCATGCCAAAATGAGTAATTCTGTGCACATAAAGGATGGAAATTTGAAGTGGCCACTTCATTTGACAGAACCAACACGAGACAATTACAATGACTGATAAACATGCACAAAGACCTAGACCGAGAGGACAGTAGACACACTTTATATACAAAAAGTTAGATGCATGAAGAACATGACTACATGAATCTTAGGCACATGGAAAGACAAT
The DNA here is from genome assembly GCA_009823505.1 of Rhizomys pruinosus. NCBI lineage: Eukaryota > Metazoa > Chordata > Mammalia > Rodentia > Spalacidae > Rhizomys > Rhizomys pruinosus. The sequence goes on along the minus strand of VZQC01013948.1, from coordinate 616,901 downwards.
CACTATAAACACAAAGCATGTAAAGGTCGGATTCCATTTTTCCTGAACGTTTTTCAATGGCATCATAGAGGGTTCCCAGAGGATCCCCTTCTTCTCCTGTAACAAAGTATGGCTGCTATGGGGATCAAGTGTCATGTCCAAACAGGGTTGAACGTTTTTCAAGGGTACCCACAGCAGCTTCCCTGAGGATTCTGGAAAGATACAAGCAAAGCCTCGGCCTTGTGTTAATAGGGGATCAGGGCCCTTCCATTGTGATGGCAAAGGGTCTCTGCATCTGATGAGAAGGAGGGGGTGGGCCAGAACAGGGAGCCCCAATACTTGTAAGCTTGTGAAATTCCATGTCCATCAGATGTGAGGAAATTGAGTGTAAAGGGGGTCTCTATAAGGAGGAGGTGGGGATCTGTAGCGGATGGGATGGGTCTGAGTCTAGAAAGATGTTCCTTGATGGAGTAATTAGATCTCTCAATGATGGCCTGGGCCTGAGGATTATATGGAATACCAGTGGAGTGTTTAATGTTCCAAGAGGCAAGAAAGACATTGTAGGGACTGGAAGTATATGCTGGGCCATTGTCAGTTTTGATTTCCCATATGCTGGGCCATTGTCAGTTTTGAGTTCCCAAGGAACCCCCATGAATAGCATGGCCATTTTCAATGCCTTAATAGCGTGGGATGCTGTTTCGCCTGACAAAGGAACTCCATAAATAAACCTGGAGAAAGTGTCAAGAGTTACATGGATGTATTTAAGTTTACTAAAGGCTGGAATGTGTGTGACATCCCTTTGCCTAAAGAGTTGGAAACAAGACTGTGAGGGTTAACTCTGGAACACTGGAGCGGACCCAGTGGGGCCAAGGGGGTGCATACCGAGCAGGAATGGGAAAGATGCTTACATTGGAAGAGAGAGAACTCAGGGTATAGTCGATGACGTGACCATGGGGAGAGATGGAAATGGTGATGGAGTGCATGATCCTGTCCCAGGGGATGTAGATGGGCAGATAAGATAAGGGAATCGACCCCAGTATAGCCCTCCCATGGCTTGCAGACCTGCGTGGGAGCAAATGCGTTCAATGAACCAAGGATAGGCACGATGTTCAAGGAGATCCTTGGTAGCGAGCAGAGTGACCTCCAAGGGGGAATTGGAGGCATTTATGGTGGAGAAAAGGAGGGACTTGTACTGCATATTGACTGTCTGAGAAAATATTCAAAGGGTTGTCTTGTGCCGAGAAGAGGGCTTGGGTGATTGCGGGAGCTCGCCAAGTTGAACAGACCCAGGTTTGGGATGGAGAAAGCAAATAGAGTCATTGTCAGAGTGAAGAATAAACCCAAAGTTATTTTTTAATTGATTTTTATTGATGCTTTGTGCATTTCATACATTTTTTCCAATTCAGTTCAGGCTTATTTCCCTTTCCCTCCCCCCCCACCCCATCCCAGATCATGCATTCCGCCATAACTGTCCTGCATCTTTCTCTCAGTTTTTTTTTTCATTTTTAGCTATAAGTGATAATCCATGAGTACAAGCATCCTTCATGCAAAACCTATCTGCAGGCTGTTGTGCCCAAACACCTACAGCCCCACCATCCAGTGGGGGGTGACAGGTTGTTTGTTCAATCAAGTTGATCAAATGAGTGTCCAGATTACATTGCTGTAGTTTCACCATTCACCCCAATCGCAGCCCTTACATTCTACCACGCCCCCTCTTCCGCAGGTTGTTCCCTAGGCTTAGAAAAGGGGCACAGGTGGATGAGAGGTAAAACAGTCCACTCTCTCTGGAGCTGTTGACTTGGACTCTGGTCAATTCTGGCTGTTTCCTTTCATGGGCTGACAGTCTGTCCAGGAATAACCTTTCGATCCTACTAATGAAGAACAAGCAATTAGATATATAGGTATTTAAGCAGCACCAATAGTTATGGTAGGTTACTTTAGCATAGACACATGTTTGGATATGTTAATCCATGAATTACAATTTTCCCCCCTGTTAAATATGACAGGGTCTTACTGTGGCTTATAACATCTAACCTGTAGAGGATGTAAGCTTGTGGCATCAGCCATGGGTTATTTCTCCAAGGGGAGAGCCAATAGCCAATTAGATTTGGGATATACAGGCACATGGCTGCCTCTGCTGCACAGTATTTCCAGGCAGGTGAGGTGTAGCTGGTGCTGACGGTGGAGTCTTGCTTGACTCAGGGAGACCCATATTTGCTTTATTGGTTTAGTGGCCTTTGGTAACACTCTCTGGCATTCCAGAGGCCATCTGTACACTTGCATGTGTGGTCTCAATACATCCCTCCCATGTTAACGTCAGGTCTTCGGCAGCAGGGTCTTATTGCCTCTCCTCCTGTAGGTATCCCAACTTAGAGGCAAGGAGCCCTTACCTTTTGTGGGGCCTTGGATCCCCTGGCCAACATCCACCTGGTAGAACAATCCATTGCTGATGTCAGAGCTCCTGTATTAATATATTTTGCCTGAGTGCATAGCCCTAGGACTTTAGTATTATATTTGGTTCTGAACAGAGAGTAGTCCCTTCCACAGTTCCCATGTCTAGTAGTCAATTAAAGAAAGCAGTTTTACCGGTTTTATAAGAGATTACCTCTACAATAGTTGTCTCCAATTTACAGTTGGGGAGCGACCTCATCATTGTCATATTTCTCCTTGTTCTATGGGTGGGAAGGCAAGGAAGTCTCTCATATCAGAACCTTTGTGGCACCTAGAAGGTAAGTTTCATTAGGACTCATTATAACTAGTTGTTACATGTAGGATCCACCCGAAGTTATTTTTAAAGGCAGTGGGGGTATGGGGGATGGGCATGGGATTTAGGGAAGGGGTTTAATGGGAAATCAACAGTAAGCAATGGAAGGACTGCAATCTCTTATCACATGGAAAATGGTTGTCAAGAATACAAGAGTAACCCCACATAAGGATTTGAAATAGGGAATTGTTTCTCCATAGGAAATTAATTTTAGAGCTAAGAAATGGCAAAATAATCCTACCAGGTTCAGTATGGTAGATTCCATTGCAATAGGATCGTCCTTTGAATGCAAGCAAGAGGGGGGGTTTCAATAAAGGAAGTAATTTTGCAGCAGTCACTTCATGAGAGGTGAAACCAGAAAAGAGGACCATTTGGCCAAATTGCCTCAAGTACTCCACCTACAGTCCCTAAGACAAAAACGACTACAGGTTGAAAACAGTCTGTAGATAGGGCAAACATGCAGCTGTTGATATTTTTAATTATGGACCTAGCTTGGGGAGTGTATCAATTACTTCAGAGGAAGAACACTTTCCTTTTAAAGGGAGAACAATAAATAAATAAATAAATAAATAAATAAATAAATAAATAAATAGCTAGATAGCTAGATAGCTAGATAAATAAATAAATAAATAAATAAATAAATAAATAAATAAATGGGAGAACAGAGGTTCAAATCTGGCAGGGGGTATTGAGAACAAAGGCTTGAGCCAATTGATATTGTCACATAGTTTTTGGAGATCATTGAGGGAGTACTTGTCCTTGAGGTGGATGTGAGGGTTAAGGGGCTTGATATATTTAGAGATATGGAAGCCTAGAAACTGATAGGGCTGTGTTAGTTGTATCTTGTCAGGGGAAATATGAAGATTGAGGGACTGTAAAGAAGAAATTAAGTCACGAAGGGGAAACTTAAGTTCAGAAAGAGAAGGGTGGACCAGGAGGATGTTGTCCATGTAATGTATGTATTTACAGGATGAAGGTAAAACGTGGAATGTGGAAGCCACAAATTTTTGACATACGGTGGGGCTGTTTTTCATGCCATGAGGCAGGAACTTCCATTGTTATAATTTGGCTGGTTTATGTACATTGAGTTCCCAGATGGAAAAGCCAAAATAAAGGCTATCTTGTTCAGCCAGAGGAATACTAAAGAAGTAGTCCTTGAGGTAAATGACTGCAATATGCCAATCAGGGGGAATGGAACTGGGGTGGGGAAGGCCCCTTGAGTGGAGTCCATCTATTTCATATGTAGATTAACTTGTCTCAAGTCTTGCAAGTCTATATTTACCAGATATCTTTTTAATGACAAAGATAGGGGTATTATATGGGCTAAGGGAGGGTTCAAAATGTGTTAAGTCAAGCTGTTCATCTACCAGGGAGAATTTAGGTTTGAGGATAGGCCACTGCTCAACTCAGATGGGGTCCGTGGTATCCCATTTGAGAGGAGGAGTCAGGAGAGCAGTGACCCTTAGAATTGGGGGTGGTGGTCTGGAGCAGAGAAGGAGTTATTTATCCCTCAAAATCCACATTTGTCTTTGCCAATAATATCTTTGAAGAGGGCACCATTGTTGGTTGTAAGGGCAGCACCTATACTGAATAGAATGTCCTTCCCCCAAAGGGTATGGAGGACGTTAGCAACAAGGGGCTTAATGGTGCCAGAATTACCATCATAGTTCTCCCAAATGATGTCACACATAGTTTTTCAGGTGGACTGTTGGCTGCCGATGCCTATAATGGGTGGACTGGATGTGAACCTCCAGTTGGAGGAGGCCACGTTGTTAGAGTTTATTATAGTGACATCAGCCCCAGTGTCAACAATACCCTTAATGGGCCTTAATGGGCCAGCCATCAAGCTTGATGGTCATTTGCAGAGAGTGGCCATAAATGGGCAGGGTCCGAAGGATGAGGGAGTTTTCTGTTTTACTAATAGGCTTGAAGGCTGTTGGATGTAATGGGGGTCAATTTACAATCTTTGGCCCAATGGAAGCTTTTTCTACAATGGGCAAGGAGTCTTGGGTTTGGTGAAGGGATTTGGGCAAGATCAAATAAAGTGACCTTTCCTGCCACATCCCCAACAGACAGAGAGCTTGGAAGGTTCTAATATCTTGTGGGAAAAAGCTTTTTTTTTTTAATTTTGTATGTGTATGAGTGTACTGTCTGCATGTAGGTTTGTGCACCCGTATTGTGCAATGCCGCAGAGGTCACAAGAGGGCGTCAGATTCCCCTGGAACTGAAGTTAAAGACAGTTCTCAGCCACTATGTGGGTGCTGGGAATCGAACCCTGGTCCTCTAAAAGAGCAGTTGGAACTCTTAACCACTAGGCCATCTCTCCAGCCCCAGGGAAAAAGCTTTTAAAGAGGTAACGAGTGCTTCAAAAGAGCTGAGGCAGGGTTAAGGTCACGGGTGGCAATGACCCATTTCTGAAGGTCTTCATATGTATTAATGCAACAGTGTCAGTTACTGACACAACACCTTCCCAGGTGAGCTCTCTGATCAGGGCATCTCTAGTGAGGCCAGGGGGCATGTGGAGATTGACAGCCACAATGACCCTGATGAGAAAATCAGAAAAATGTTCACCTGTATGTTGATCCAAATTTTGGAAGTAACAGTCAGGCTTTTTGTGGAGTGCAGGACTTAAGGCTTCATAGGGCCATGTCTTTAATTTGGTCAAAATACTGAGGGATACCAATAAAGGATTGGCTCACGTGGTCAGTAAAGTTACCACAACTGGTTAGCATGTCCAAGGTTATGGAGATGTTATAATGTATGTTAGTGTGGGCCTGACCTTCTGCCAAGTCACCATGGACTGCCTTCCATTGAAGGAATGTTTCAGAGTCAAGGACTGCCTTAAGCAGGGTGTACCAATTGTAATGTGTTTGAAGATTAATGGCCCATTGGGTGAGAACCTGTTCAAAATAAAGGGAATGGGGCCAGCTTCTTGTGCTGCTTTACAAATAAAGGATAGGTCAGAAAGGGGGGTGGGGATCCAGGGCTGAGCAGCAGTGTTGGGACCCACATTAACAGGGACTACATGCAAGTGTGATGGTGAATGAGGTAAAGGGGGTAGCTGAGGAAAAGGAGGAAGATGGGAGGGAACTTGCTGGATCTCCTTCTGAGGGTGTATTAGTCACTTTTCTGTTGCTGTGATAAAACACCATGACCAAAGGAACTTATAAAAGGAAAGGTTTATTTGAGCTTATGATTGACGGTTCCAGGGAATTAGAGTCCATTGTGGTGGGAGGCATGGTGGCTGGAGCTGGAGCAGTACGCCGAGGGTCACATTTCACAAGGAGCACAGGAAGCAGAGAGAGCAGCTGGAGACCACGAGGCTTGTTAAACTCACTAAGCCTGCCCCCAGTGACAAACCTCCCCCAGCATGGCCACACCCTCATAACCTCCAGAAACAGCGCCACCAACTGGAGACAAATGTCTGAGTACTTACAGCCTATGGGGGACACTCATTCAAACCACCACATTCCACTCCCTGGTCCCCATAGGCTCCTGACCATATAAAATGCAAAATGCATTTAGTCCAACCTTAAAAGTCCCCATAGTCTTTACCAGTTTCAATGCCATTCAAAAGTCTACAGTCCAAAATCTCCTCTGAGACTCAAGCCAATCTCCTAAAGTGTAAGCTCCTGTAAAATCGAAAGGCAAATTACATACCCCAAATGTACAGTGGAACCAAATACACATTCCCATTCCAAAAGGGAGGAATAGAGGCATAGTGAGGAAATACTGGACCAAAACAAGACCAAAAACCAGCAGGGCAAACACCAAGTCCAGTAGCTCCATGTGTGACTTCTGGAACTTGACTTCCAAAGGGCTTAGATGGCTCAGCTCTTCTAGCTTTGCTTGCAACATACATCTCTTTCTTAGGCCGGTACCACTCCCTGTATGCAGCTCTCCTTGGCAAATATCTCACAGGTCTGGCATCTCGAATGTCTTCTTGGGGTCTCCACTGCCAACCAGGATTCACATACACAGCTTCATGCAATGGCCTATCAGGGCCTTATTTATTCAGGGACGCCCCTGTTGCACTCTGCCTAGCCTCTGTGGCTTTCTGAAACCGTGGAGGAAGAACTGATGAAACCTCACTCTTGCAAACTTCATGCCTCTAAAGCCAGCACCACGTGAATGAAATTGCCGAATCTGGCTGCAAGTTTGGGATGGACTCTCTCCTACTTTAACCACATTTGCAATTTTTCTCTGCCCTGGACTTGTTGGAGGATTAGCTGGGTGTGGTCTTGCCCTGAAGGTACTGATTCTTTTGTTTACTTGTAAATGTCCAGGCCTCTCCTTAATCACTTTAGTCTCCTTATGAAAGGGAGCCTCTCCTTCACATGACTTGGCCACACCTTTAATCTTCCTAGTGCAGTTTTCAGATCCAATCTGTACATTCTGCATTTCCTTCTGCCCCGTTTGCTCTTTTTCACTGTACATCTGCACAATATTCATCAATAACAGCCATGCCACCATTTCTACACTAGGCTATCTTGAAATATCCTCTGCCAAAGACATCAGTCCACCCCTTTTCAACTTAGCATCAGGCAAGCATTTGGGCTGTGGGCAAACTGCTGCCAGACTCTTTATCAAAATATCCTCTGGAACTACAATTTTTGCAGCAATGCTTTCTTCCAGGCTTCTACTAGAATGGCCTGTTAAGCTCTGCTTACAGTAGTCAACAGCTTTTCTAGCCCAAAGTTCCAAAGTCTTCCACATTTCTCCAAACCTCCACAGGGTCAGGTTCTTTGCAGACAACAGCCCACTCTCTGGTACCAAATAACTGTATTAGTCACTATTCTGTTGTTGTGATAAAACACCATGACCAAAGGAACTTATAAAAGGAAGGGTTTATTTGAGCTTATGATTGACGGTTCCAGGGAATTAGAGTCCATTGTGGTGGGAGGCATGGCGGCTGGAGCTGGAGCAGGAAGCAGAGAGAGTGGCTGGAGACCATGAGGCTTGTTAAACTCACTAAGCCTGCCCCCAGTGACATACCTCCCCCAGCACGACCACACCTTCTAAGACCTCCAAAACCAGCGCCACCAACTGGAGACAAATGTCTGAATACTTACAGCCTAAGGGGGACTCTCATTCAAACCACCAAAGAGGGTATATTGATTTAGTAGGGAAAGGCAAAGGTAGTTTTTGTGAGTTGGGAGCAGGAGAGGAATTCTCTTCATTCGATTTGAAATCAGGGAGGGCCAGTTTTTCTTCAGCATTTTTGTAACAGCATAAATCATCCTTTGCTGAGGAGCCTTTAAAAAGGCTTACAAATATGGCTAAGAGGTTGCCCATGACAGCAGGGGAGAGGGTGGGCAGGCAAGAGCTTGGATCAAACTAGGACTGACAAAGAGTGTATGTCGGATCCAAATGTGTCTTGTGCTTAGTGGAGGACTTCCAGGGGATGTTACTACCTTGCCCATATGTCCACACAGTGTCTTCAGAGTGGCGTCTCTTTATATACAGAGGGCCAGGCTCTGAGTCCTGAGTGGATCAACTCTTATGCGGACTCTTGCCACAAACCAAGAGGTGGAGCCACCAGTACTGTTTGGCACAGCAAGGGTCAGTGGTACATATCTATCTCCCTAACAATAAACAAAGAGAACAATAAATGAATTGAAAGTGAAGGGAAGGAGGCCCCAGTGCTCACTTTTGCGTGGCTGTAACCACAGAAAACACTCACCAGAACCGCAGTTGTCTCAAAAATGCTGGTGGGGGGGCGCAGATCATGTGGGCACCAGATGTACTAAACTCTTCCAGTGCAGCTGAAGAAGTTCGGGTCATGAGATCCTGCAAACTCGTTCTAATCAGGGAAAATAGGAATATATATGTAATTGTCTCTGCCCTTCCATGAAAATGCCAAGTGTTGATCATTGGCCCAGACCAGTGACTCAGCTGTTGCCATGTTTAACTTCCAAGAACAGGTTAGACCTGTTCAGCAGGCAAAGTGATAATCACGTAGAGTGCAGGTTAATAACACTCTTCACACCATCACATGACAAATGGTGTGGCTCTGAATATAACCTTGGAGGAGTGTTCTGAGGGGTCCTTGCTGTCCAATCATTCTGAGAGCAAACCAGTCTTGGGATACAGCACCTCAGGAGACAGAGAATAACTCATTATCAAAGTCCACTTTCGCATGGAAGGACCCCATTTCTTGTACCATCTGTCCAGTTCGAAACACAGCTTAATGGATGGGAGGCAGTATGTTACTTAAATCTGTATTCTACATTCACTTCCAGGAGTCATTCTCTTTCCTCATAAGACATACAGGTCTACTGAAAGGGATCTCCCCTGGGTGGATAATCTCTACCCTTCCTAGTTCCTGGAAATTTGATCCCTAGGCTGTCTGTTATGTGTGATACTCACCATCCTTCCCAGGGCAGTAGTTTTACTGGCTTCCATCTCACCCCGGCACAATTGCCCTCACTGTTTGCACCCTCAACCAGAACTCCAAAAGACTAGTATACAGGTGTTGGGAGCTGCGGAGTGCCGCGCCTCAAAGATGGCACCAGTTTCCGCCTCTCACCCCCACGGGGGTGAGCGCTCCATGCAGCAAACATGTCCTTATTTGGTTTGGCTTTGCTGAAGCCCTCTGTTCTGCATAGAGATATCCTATCCTTGAGACCCACGTGGTGGAAGTCGATTGGTTGTGACATGCCTTATAGGTGGTGAACCAGGAAGGGACAGAGAGAGAGCAGATGTAAGGGTACCCGAATAAACTGCTCGAGGAAGATTGCTCTCGTGTTGTGTCTTCTTTCGCTGGATGAAGGGGGACGCGACAAGTGGTGGCCCAGTACGGGGATCCTCCCTTCTGATCAGAACCTCGGGCAGTCAGGGCGGCGCTGGTAAGTTCCCGGGTAAGGAGGGACGATAAAGGTCGCGGTGAGTGACAAGTCAAAGACCGCGGTAAAGTGGCAAGGATAAATTCACTGTTTGGCGAATCAAAAGTGAAAGCTCGTGGAATTGTGAACCAAGATCAGTAGATGGAAGTATATTTACTTTTTGCTGGGGGTCTGTTTGTTAGTTTTCTTTTCTGGGTAATCGTCTTCTCAGTATTCTGCAGGGTGTGTCCCAAAGGAGTTAACATGGGGAACTCACCGACCCACCCAATTTTTTATGCCCTCAAAGACTTGCTTAAGGCAAAGGGGCTAAAACTTAAAAAGGAAACATTGATTAATTTTTTGACAGAATGTGATCTTATTGCCCCCTGGTTCTTAGTGTCAGGGAGTTTGACAGTAACAAGCTGGGATAAATTGGGGAGAGATCATGATTTTGCGTGGGAGCAAGGCACGCTTAAAGCTGGTATCCACCAGTTACAGGAAGAAAGATCAAAAGGAGATAGTCAAATGGTAGAGAAGGAAGTGACCCATCTTGAAAGTTCAGATTCAGATCAGAGTGAACTTGAGGACGAAGAGCAGGATATGTTGGCTGATGAGGTAGAGAGTTTGGTAGAAAGCATGGAGCAAGTGAAGGTTAGTATACAGCCAGCAGGCCCGGGACCTCCGCTACTGCTGACGGAAACAAGACACATCATTTCATCCGGAGTGCAGGAGGGAGGTAGCCACTCAAAATCCAGCTCTATGTTTTCCATTTTCTGATTTTGTGGCAAGAATGGTGGAAGCAGCAGGAAAGGAATTTGGTGACCCTGACACTGCCATGCCACTTGTTAAACAATTGGTATTTGAACAATGTACAAAGGAGTGTAGGCAGGCAATAAACCCTTACAAAAACAAAGGCTTTGAAATGTGGATGAAGGTCTGTTGGGAATTAGGCGGCCCTCTTACCAATTCTGGCCTAGCAGCTGCAGTCATGCAAATGGCAAAAGGGCAGCAAAAGGGCAGATGGGAATGGGGCGGGGAGGGTGCTTAAACAAATGGTAATTATGGGGCCCATGCAGCGGGGGCTTCCTCTGCCCTCAGCAATTCCAAGACACTGGTCCATTATAATTATAGACATAGAGGATTGCTTTTTTTTCCATTCCCCTTCACTCTCAAGACATGGTAAGAAATGCTTTCACTGTCCCCTCTATAGTCATAACAGTGTTTCAGACCTTTAATGCTTCTTTCAACCTGATTTCTGACAGCCAATATGTTGTTAATATCCTAAAAAGGCTCGAGGTAGTAGGAAAGATCAATCTCAGGTCAGCCATCGGGTCTCTTCTGCGTACTTTACACATGCTAATTCTCCAGAGAGAACACCCATTCTTTGTTCCCGGCCCCCTAGCCAAAGGCAATGATTCAGTTGATAAGGCGTCCAGAGCTCTGATGTGCTTTCTCTCCTCCCCTCAGGAACTTGCATACACCTTTCATTCCCACTTTCATGTTAATTCTAAAACGCTTGCCTCCCGATTTCACATCTCTTGAGCCGATGCTCGCGACATTGTAAAAAATTGTCATCAATGTGCCCCACTTCTGCCGCAACAGTCCCTTGGGATTAATCCCAGGGGTCTCCTCCCATTAATCATTTTTGCTTACACTTCAGGCTCCTTTAACTCTTTCTGTTTGATGATGGACATTCGCCTCACTCACGGTTTGCTGTACAATCTGCAAGGACAAGACATTATTGAGCATGCCCATCATACACTAAAGGAGTGCCTTCAAAAACAAAAGGGGGGAAATAGCTCTCCTCCAAAGGAAAGACTTGCGATTGCTCTTTTTACTATTAACTTTTTAAATTTAGATAAGCATGGGAGGTCAGCTGTGGACAGGCACACACAAACAGACAACACTTCAAAAGGGCTTGTAATGTGGAAAGACATACTTACAGGAAAATGGTATGGCCCGGACCCGGTCCTAACATGGGCGAGAGGAGCTGTCTGTGTTTTTCCTCAGGATCATCAACAACCTCTTTGGATCCCGGAAAGGCTCACCCGAGTGGTTCAAGATGTGGAAGTGTGGGATACTCGTGATGATGGTGCCATGGCCCATGGCGATGACAGAAGAGCTTCGTTGGGGGTTGATGACAGTGTTCCCTAAACCTATCCCAGTCACCCATTCAGCGCAAGTATTCCCCCGCTTTTTTACAACCAATGATAACATGGAGGTCTCTTCTCTTTTTTACCATTAGATGACACATTAGCAGCAGTACAAGAGACCATACACCTACCCCTAAATTGATTTCTGTACTTCCAACTGATTACTAACATATCCCAGGACAATGATTGTGTACGTATGTATAACCAGACAGGAGGCTGGTTTGATGCACCCCCTCCGGGGACCAGCCGGTCCAATGCCACATGGATCAAGGGAGCTTGGCACTTTCAAACCCGTGCCTGTATGCATATGGCCCCCCTTTGTGTTCCTTGTATATAATGGAAGCTATGAAAGAAATAATGTCACCTGTGGTAACAGGAATTGTTTCTATGCTTTATGCTGGAATGCTACCACCTTTCCTCTAGTGGTGGTATTTCATGGATATTTATAATCATTTCAAAACAGGCATTACGTGCTTATACAGATAGCACAGTTGCAGTGTGAATGGAGACATTCTGGGCTCTATATTACCTCTGTACCTTTTCAGAATCTGAACCATGCAGCTAATCTATCACACAGTCTCTCACATCATTTAACAGGAAACTGGTCCGGTGAACTCGATTCTCTATTGGAAGAACTCCGCTCATCCATCGTGCACATCAACTCTACACGAGTGAACTTGTCCATGTCTGAGGGTTTTATCTCCTGGATGTCGAAGGCGATGTCTCACCTACAGCAGTGGGCTGGAATAGCGGGTTTGGGTTGCAGTATAATCCTGCGCGGGTCATTGTGTCTGTGGTGTCTGATGCGCATGCAGAACAATCAGCACAGAGAAAGAGCATTCTTCGTGCAGGCTCTTGCCACTATTGAACTGGGCAGTTCACCTCAAGTTTGGCTTGGCATGCGTAATGTTGTTCATATCTTTCCTCTTCCTGTGGTGTCTTTGTAAAATGAGAATATCTTGACAGCGGAACATGGCTTTACTAGCACAGGTTTTTGCTGCCATTGAAGATGGACATTCCCCACAAGCTTGGCTCTCAATTATGCAAAAATCTTAAAGGTCATGTCGCCCCTGAATGTCTTCACGATCCTACTCAGAGACGGGCAACTTTCCTTCTACCTAAGGCATGGAACCCTCAGGGCGATGGGGTATCCTATGACGGGTTTAATGAAGGAACGATCCTAAGACACGGGGGATTGTTGAATTCAGCCATCTGCAGCCTCGAGACCATGCTCTATTAAAACAAAAAGGGGGAACTGTTGGGAGCTTCAGAGTGCGGCGCCTCAAAGATGGCGCCGGTTTCCGCCTCCCACCCCCACGGGGGTGAGCGCTCCATGCAGCAAACATGTCCTTATTTGGTTTGGCTTTGCTGAAGCCCTCTGTTCCGCATAGAGATATCCTATCCTTGAGACCCACGTGGTGGAAGTCGATTGGTTGTGACATGCCTTATAGGTGGTGAACCAGGAAGGGACAGAGAGAGAGCAGATGTAAGGGTACCTGAATAAACTGCTCGAGGAAGATCGCTCTTGTGTTGTGTCTTCTTTCGCTGGACGAAGGGGGACGCGACATACAGGCTGTGTTCCAGTTGGGCATTCACTCCTGAAATGTTCCCACATAGGGGAATGATGAACACATTTTACTTCTGGGGATGATAAATGCCTCCTCCCAGACTGAGTCTCCTCTGTTTACCAGTGTGGTTTTATCCCCACACCTGTCCATTGACACCCACTGGCCCTAGTGCTTTTGGAGGCTGCCATGAGTGACTGTGCACTCTGCTCTCATATCCACTGAGGCCCATGTGTTTTTAATATATAAGGGGGTCCTAATTCCAACACCTCTAGTGCTAAATATCCAGATTTCCATAATCTTGCACACTGGACTAATTGTTAAGAGCTCCATCAGTATGTTGGACCACAGCCTTTTCCATTTCTTTGTATTTTAATATCAAATCCTAAGGGTTTCTTATGACATTTCTAGGTTACTCTTTTTCTTATTGTTAACTGATTCCTTCCATGGGTTCCACAATTTAGGAATCCCAGGATGGGCCTTGTATTATCAATCTAATCTGAGCCTTCTTTTTTAAATATTTTTAATGAAGTTTTATGCATTTCATACATCATTTTTCAGTCCAATTCAGACTCATTTTCCTTTCCATGCCCCCACCCCACCTGAGTTCATGCATTTTGCCCTACATGTCTTATATCTTTTTCTGATTCTTTTAAAAGTTTTTCAAAGCAGAGGACTATTGTTTTGAGAACTTTACTGTTTTAGTTGGTTCTTTGTACAAGTTCTTTTGTTTTGTTGTTGTTCCCTTCAATTTGTATTGCTTCAACATATGCATTATATATATATACATATATATATAAAATCCCCTGCTGGGGAATTTTGTGGTCCGATCATGAACAAAAGGGGGTGAGAGGTACAGAGTCAAGACACAGACCCTGGGAACCGTTTGAACACAGGCAGAGGGTGAGCTGCCATGGATTCATTTATTGGGGGCAAGGTTAAGGTTTATGTACTGTTCGAATTCCACTCTCCTTAGTGCAGTCCTTGTGTCACCTTGTGATTGGCCCAGGTCTGCAACTCAGCTGCTTGTATGGTTTCACCTGCCTAGGGCAGGTTAGGTTGATAGAGCCAAAATAGGGAGAATGTAGGGTTATGTGTGAGCCTGTACTCCTATTTTGAGTGTTGATGGAAACCTAAATACTCAGGGATTCACAAGGTGAATTAGGTCCCTGGAGCTGTGTCTTTGAAGGTCTCCCTGATTCCCTAGAAATTTAGTGTCTGTTTCTGTCTCTCTCTGTCTCTGAGTAGTGATTTAAATAAGAATGTCCGCTATAAAAGTATTTGGGCAGGGGCTGGAGAGATGGCCTAGCGGTTAAGAGCACCGACCACTCTTGCAGAGGACCCGGGTTCGATCCCCAGCACTCACATGGCGGCTGAGAACCGTCTGAAACTCCAATTCCAGGAGAACTCCAGCTCCAGGGGAATCCGACACCCACTTCTGACCTCCGCGGCATTGCACGACACGGGTGCACAGACTTGCATGCAGACAGTACATTCGTACACATACAGAAATAAATAAAAAATTAATTAAAAAAAAGTATTTGGGCAGGTTGTCTCCTGTTGATAGTGCTGCTTTGGTAGGCTTTAGGAATGTGGGCATAGGAGAGGAAGCAAGTCTCAGGGGTCAGGTTTTCAGAGTTCTTAAACCTTTCCAGATTTCCAAGAGCCTGCTGTTTCCTGTAGCTAACTGAAGATGTGATTACTCAACTCTCTTCTCTGGTAACCTCTGCCATTATGCACCCACCAATAAGAACCCTTACCTCTGGAACCATAAACTCAAATAAAATTGTATTTCTATAAGTTGCCATAGTCACAACGCTTTATCACATAAATAGAAAAGTGACTATTACTTTTGTATATTCTGCCTGTCCTTGTCTGTTTGTCTGTCTGTTTGTTTGTCTGTCTCTCTCCCTTTGCCTACCTAACTTGAATAGACTCTGTCACATTGTCACATGATAGTTGCATCAACCTGGACCCTAAAAACAGCAAACAGAAGGATTAGCTAAAGTGGATCTTCCCTTATTCAATTATACTGCCAGCTATGGAAAGTCTGACTAACACATTAGGAAAATGGTCCAAGATCTCATACCTGATAGTTCAGAAACATCCATAAAACTGAATCTTATAGAAGTTCTGTGGCTGAAGTATCAGGAGGGTATATGTTACATGTGCAGTGGCAAAGTGAGCAAGGATTCACTCATTGCCCTATGTATGAGCCAAAGGAGAAAAATTTGCCATCCATGAGATAATTGTCTAATAATAATGTGGCCAACTAATTATAGTGGTGGAAAAATCGTGGACAATTTTTGCAATGGACTAGGCACAGTTCACTTATAACACCTCCACTTATGGCATTGACTTATGCTCCCCTTTGTGCTTGAGCTAATGACTATTACCCACATCTTAAGTCTCTGAGAACAAAGCCAATTAAAATAGATATGTAGGGCAAACCTGGTGGCTCACTGGGTAAAGGTGCGTGCCCCAATTAGAGTGATCATACTTCAATTGTCAGAACATGCTGGAAGGTGGAAGGAGAGAACAGTTTTCCTCTGACCTTCACAAGCACACTGTGGCACATTTGTGTAACATCCCCTTGCTCAGACACAGACACATACACACACACACACACACACACACACACACCACTAAAATATAAAATAAAATTGAAATAAAATTGTGTTACAGTAAATAGTTTGCCACAGGAAACCAAACTCTCCCAGACTTCTCATATGATCCTTCATAAGAATACCAAGTGATGTATACATGGCTATTTCACCTATCTCTGAGAATCCAAAACACAGAATGCTACATTTATGGCCAGTATCGAAGCTCCAGACCACCTACTTTTCTGTTCTCTGTATTCTGCAACAGAAACTGAAAATTATTTGACACCTTACAACTAGTTGGGTGTAGTAGTATATAGATCCTCTTTGGTGACCAACTGACACAGTCTTGAATATCACCTTAAGCATAACATGTACATCTTTTCCCTTTGAAAGGAATTAAAATTTAATTTGAAATTCTATAGGCAATCTTATTTAATTCTTGTAGTTACTCAAGTTAAACTTTCATAAACTTTTAAAGAAGCAGTGTTTCTCATTTCTAAACATCATACAGACTTTTATCTCCCTACAATTTGTCTGACAGTGTTTCTTCTTGTACTGTACTATATTTAGAGTGATATTTTTACTAAGAAAAAAATCTCTTCAATTCATGATATGAAAGAACATTTTTTAATTCAATTTAATCTCTTGTGGAATGGTAAAGAATTTTCACAAGAGTTTCTCTTCTGTATATTTTACATCTTGTGTGATCTTATCATAGAATATTAATTCTTTTTTTTACAATTTTTAATGTTTTTTATTATTTTTATACAAGATTACATTACAAATCAAATCTATACCTGTGTCCCCCTAAACATCATACAGACTTTTATCTCCCTACAATTTGTCTGACAGTGTTTCTTCTTGTACTGTACTATATTTAGAGTGATATTTTTACTAAGAAAAAAATCTCTTCAATTCATGATATGAAAGAACATTTTTTAATTCAATTTAATCTCTTGTGGAATGGTAAAGAATTTTCACAAGAGTTTCTCTTCTGTATATTTTACATCTTGTGTGATCTTATCATAGAATATTAATTCTTTTTTTTACAATTTTTAATGTTTTTTATTATTTTTATACAAGATTACATTACAAATCAAATCTATACCTGTGTCCCCCTAAACATCATACAGACTTTTATCTCCCTACAATTTGTCTGACAGTGTTTCTTCTTGTACTGTACTATATTTAGAGTGATATTTTTACTAAGAAAAAAATCTCTTCAATTCATGATATGAAAGAACATTTTTTAATTCAATTTAATCTCTTGTGGAATGGTAAAGAATTTTCACAAGAGTTTCTCTTCTGTATATTTTACATCTTGTGTGATCTTATCATAGAATATTAATTCTTTTTTTTACAATTTTTAATGTTTTTTATTATTTTTATACAAGATTACATTACAAATCAAATCTATACCTGTGTCCCCCTAAACATCATACAGACTTTTATCTCCCTACAATTTGTCTGACAGTGTTTCTTCTTGTACTGTACTATATTTAGAGTGATATTTTTACTAAGAAAAAAATCTCTTCAATTCATGATATGAAAGAACATTTTTTAATTCAATTTAATCTCTTGTGGAATGGTAAAGAATTTTCACAAGAGTTTCTCTTCTGTATATTTTACATCTTGTGTGATCTTATCATAGAATATTAATTCTTTTTTTTACAATTTTTAATGTTTTTTATTATTTTTATACAAGATTACATTACAAATCAAATCTATACCTGTGTCCCCCTAAACATCATACAGACTTTTATCTCCCTACAATTTGTCTGACAGTGTTTCTTCTTGTACTGTACTATATTTAGAGTGATATTTTTACTAAGAAAAAAATCTCTTCAATTCATGATATGAAAGAACATTTTTTAATTCAATTTAATCTCTTGTGGAATGGTAAAGAATTTTCACAAGAGTTTCTCTTCTGTATATTTTACATCTTGTGTGATCTTATCATAGAATATTAATTCTTTTTTTTACAATTTTTAATGTTTTTTATTATTTTTATACAAGATTACATTACAAATCAAATCTATACCTGTGTCCCCCTAAACATCATACAGACTTTTATCTCCCTACAATTTGTCTGACAGTGTTTCTTCTTGTACTGTACTATATTTAGAGTGATATTTTTACTAAGAAAAAAATCTCTTCAATTCATGATATGAAAGAACATTTTTTAATTCAATTTAATCTCTTGTGGAATGGTAAAGAATTTTCACAAGAGTTTCTCTTCTGTATATTTTACATCTTGTGTGATCTTATCATAGAATATTAATTCTTTTTTTTACAATTTTTAATGTTTTTTATTATTTTTATACAAGATTACATTACAAATCAAATCTATACCTGTGTCCCCCTAAACATCATACAGACTTTTATCTCCCTACAATTTGTCTGACAGTGTTTCTTCTTGTACTGTACTATATTTAGAGTGATATTTTTACTAAGAAAAAAATCTCTTCAATTCATGATATGAAAGAACATTTTTTAATTCAATTTAANATTTTTTATTTATTTTTGTATGTGTATGAATGTACTGTCTGCATGCAGGTCTGTGCACCCGTGTCGTGCAATGCCACGGAGGTCAGAAGAGGGTGTCTGATTCCCCTGGAACTGGAGTTCTGGAATTGGAGTTTCAGACGGTTCTCAGCCGCCATGTGGGTGCTGGGGATCGAACCCGGGTCCTCTGTAAGAGCAGTCGGCGCTCCTAACCACTGGGCCATCTCTCCAGCCCCCCAGTCGGCACTCTTAACCGCTAGGCCATCTCTCCAGCCCCATTCATTTAATCTTATAAGTGTGTGCAGTGTGTGGTTGTGTGTGCAAGTGTGTAGGTGTATGCAAATGAATGTATGTGAAACCCAGGGAAAACATTCTGTATCCTGTTATTTTGCTCTTCATCTTGTTCACTTTAGACACGGTGTCTAATTATGCCTGAAGCTTCCGTTCCACACTGAATACCCAGAGATGCCCAGGTACCACTTGTCTCTGGTGACTACTGGCTCTCAGATTACAAGTCAATGTTGTTAACCAGGGCTTTTATGTGGTTGCTGAGAACCTGAATTCACTCCCTCAAGAAACCGTCAATTAGTGACCTCACTTCCACTTTACCTGCTTTCCTGCCCAAGGCTCCTTAAAGGCCTGGCCAAATGCCATTTTGGTGCTGGCTGTTCTTCTCCCTCTTGGAGCTCAGTCCCAATTATCCTTAAAGTAAACTCTCCCCAGAGTTCTTAAACAAAAGAATAAATAAAATAAGCATTAAAAATTAATAAATAAATAAAATATTTTTAAAACATGCAGTACTAAAATATACACAACAAACAAAATTGATACTATATTAATGTCATGGTTTATATTAAGATATTTATAAATTTAATTTCAAAATAGTTCATTTCTGTGTAAAGTTCACCTGGTATAACTGATGGAAGGCTCTACTTTAAGGTGTCTGTGGTAGCTGGAAGATTGCTGAATCATCTGTCTTGTCATTATCTGCACTTGTAACTTTGTATTTTATGTTATTTTAATTCAATTTGATTTCATTTATTACTTTCAATAAAATAATTTCATATATGACTATGCAATAAATCCCAAATCACCTTATACTCTAATAGAGTAAAGCAGAATACTTTCATGTATTCATTAATTCATCCACATATTCCCCTTATTATTAATTTAACATATATCTAACATTTTCTAATTATATACTACACTGTTTGAAGAATTGGATGCACATTAATGACTAATAAAAACATGCTTTTGAACTCAAAGCCTTCCTAGAACACATGATATTTGGTAGATATAAATAAGGAGGGAAAACAAGCAGCAATCTATACGAATGTTACACTAAGTAATTACTGAATATGTGTGTGGACATTGTGACCAAATTTACTTAGGACAGATCAAAATTGTCTTAAACACCCTTTAGAGAATCTAGCAGTCCAATTCTTTGTACCCCTAGAAAAATAGTTAGCTGTACATATAAGTAATAATACAATTTTTGGCAAGTATTAATCAAGACTTTTTTTTTTTTTTTTTTTTTTTTNAACTCACAGAGATCCACGTGCCTCTGCCTCCCAAGTGCTAGGATTAAAGGCGTGCACCACATGCCCGGCATTTATTTCTTTCTGTATGTGTATCAATGTACTGTCTGCCTGCAAGTTTGTGCACCCGTGTCGTGCAATGCCGTGGAGGTCAGAAGAGGGTGTCGGATTCCCCTGGAACTGGAGTTCTCCTGGAATTGAAGTTTCAGACGGTTCTTGGCTGCCATGTGGGTGCTGGGGATCGAACCCGGGTCCTCTGTAAGAGCAGTCGGCGCTCTTAACCGCTAGGCCATCTCTCCAGCCCTAATCAAGACTTTTTAAAAAGCAGTTATGTATCACATTTTTGTTATCCACTCATCAGTTGAAGGACACTTGGGGTGCTTCCAACTTCTTGCTATTGTGAAGAGGGCTACAATAAATATAGGTGTGCATGTATCTTTGCAGTAGGATGAGTCTTGTGGGTATATACCCAGGAGTGGTATGGCTGGGTCAGGTTGTAGGCTCATTTTGAGTTTTTAAGGGTTCTCCACACTGCTTTCCACAGTGATTGTATGAGTTTACATTCCCACCAGTGGATGAGAGTACCCCTTCCCCCACAATCTCTCCAGCATTTGGTGTCTTGTTTTCTTGATCTTAGCCAGTCTTATCGGAGTGAGATGATATCTCAGAGTGGTTTTAATTTGCATTTCCTTAATTATTAATGATGTTGAACACTTTTTGAGATGTTTTTCAAAAATGTGGTACATCTATACAATGGAGTTCTATGCAGCAGTAAAGAAAAATGACATTATTAACTTTGCAGGTAAATGGATAGAACTCAAAGCCATCATGCTAAGTGAAGTAACACAGTCCCAAAGAAACAAATGTGGTATGGTTTCCCTCATTTATGGATGCTAGCACCAAATCCCCCAATCAAAAGACAAACTGAGCAATGTTATTATTATATCTCTTTCTATCTGAAAGCAACTCTGATGTTATAAGGTGAATCTCTTAATGAGCCCTAGAGTTAACTTACTACATACTTTCAGACATGGTAATTAATGTATATGGGTGAAAAGTATATATTCATAATTTAGAGTAATATAAAATTAAAGGGAAAAAATGTGAACTCCTAAACATATATCGGAGTTAACATACAATTTATTCCTAGAGGACATAACTCTAGTAAATGTATGACATTTATATAGGCATAATTTGGAGCAATATAATGGGGAGGGAACCACAGCAACATAGGGACTGGGTCAAAGAATGGACTGATATAATTAAATTCTGCCCCAAACAATGGACCTTTACAGAGAAAAACTTTAAATAGACTGAGAGAAAGATGAAGGACATGTATGGCAGAATGCATGATCTGGGGTGGAGTGAGAAAAAGGGAAAGGGGAATGTTCCCAAGTTGAACTGAAAAATTATTTCTGAAATATATAAAACATCAATAAAAGTATTATAAAAAAGCAGTTATGTGAATATAACTCTGTGAAGGTATGTGATCAATGAATACAACAAGTGACACTGAAAGAGAAGTTATATGAAAATAATGTTTTTAACTCTTAGAGAAGTTGGAAATGCTTCCAAAACATAGAACCTGGATACATTTTACAGTGGATTTTCTTTTTATTGAATTTGAGAATTTCAATGAATGTGTTTGAACATGTTCCAATCCCCCCTTATTACAAGTAATTTATTATAACTCATCCTATTTCCTGTACTCTATCATATACATTTTAAAGCTTATCCAGTCAAATTTGTATCCACAAATTTTTTTTTTTTTTTGTGGGAGTCAAACTACTGGAGCCTCATTTATCTACCCACCATCATACCTTTAAAGAAAACCCAGTTTCCCTCTTCCAGCATCTATTAGTTGCCAGTAGTTCCTCAGCTGGGATTTTGTCTAACCTGAGTTTTCATGAGTCTAGTATATTTGGTCACATTTGCTGTGATTCCATATAAGTAACTTCTAAGGTGCCCGGAAAACTGTTTCCTTGTGGTCATCCACCACTTGTGGCTCCCACAAAATTTCTGCCTCCGCTTCAGCAATGATCCCTGAGCCATGGGTGGCAGAAGCTTGATATAGGTGCTCCATTTAAGGATAAGCACTTTGCAATTGATCAATTGTAAGTCTCTCCTTTAATTACCACCTGATGCACAAGGAAAGGTCTCTGATGACAGTGGGGAATTGCATTAATCTATGAATGTGATAAGTCATTAGTTTTTTTAACATTGTATCCATTTAGCAGAATAACAGCAGTAGTAGCTTCTTAGCTTCTCCCCATGGCATGTGATATATCCACAGGTTCCTAAGCCTGATATGAAGGTCAGGTATGGGCTCTATCTGGTGAAGCAGAACCATTATATTCAATCAGGTTGGTTACTCCCAATATCATTCATCCAATACTGCAAACTGAAATGTACCTTTTTTTTTTTTTTTTTTTTTTTTTTTGGCTTTTCGAGACGGGTCTCTCTGTAGCCCCAGCTGTCCTGGAACTCGCTCTGTAACTGAGGCTGGCCTTGAACTCACAGAGTCCGCCTGCCTCTGCCTCCAAGGCTAGGATTTAAAGGCATGCACCGCTACGCCCAGCACGCAAATGTAACCTTCTAATGCAAAGGGATTGGATTGCTATTGTAGTTGATAACAAATGTGAGAAGATTTACCTCTCTAATTACATAGTGGATCTACATCAGTAAGGCTGTGAAACTAAACTCTGGGTTATCTCAAGACTGTGTTGAAATGTTGTTTGACTACTGAGCCTTTGGAAAAACGATACATCTTGAGGGTCCCTGTATAAATAAATGCAGAATAAAACACACACAAATCACATTTATGTATGAATACATGTGTACATATACAATAGAAGGACATTGCATATCAACAAATGCAGAAATGTACCATCATTTCAACATGTCTCCTTCCTCTTGGTGTGTGTCTTCCTATTCCCATCTATCAATTTCATTTATTCTATCTATCTATCTATCTATCTTCTATTCGTCTATTTTTTATCTATGTATTCTATCATCTATGTATCTTCTATAAATCATCTATTTATTCTATCTATCTAGTTATAACTATCTATTATAGTGTCTCTATCATTTATCTCTTATATCTTAATAGTCTAAGCTTAGCTAGCTAGTAGTCTATCCACCTATCTAGTCATCTATCTTGATCATATATATCTATCATCTATCAATGCATCTATAGATCTATCTATCATCTGTCTAACTATATCTAGATCTATCACCTATCTAACATCTATCTGTCATCTATTCAACTAATGTATCTAGCTACATTCTATATATTATCTAATTCTATCTATATATCTATCTACCTACCTATCACATGTCATCTAATATATCACCTCTCCAGACAGTATTAGATACAAACTGTTCACCAGAATTTCTAAAATAACTTTCTTTACACTTTGCTTCAGATGTAAATTTCTGGATGCCATCACTCTCCATTAATCTAGTGGTTTTTTTTTTAATTTTATTTATTTATTTATATTTTATTATTCTTTGTTTATTTTTTTTTTTTTTTTTTTTTTTTTGCAAGTTTGTGCACCCGTGTCGTGCAAGTGCCGCAGGAGGGTCAGAAGAGGGTGTCAGATTCCCCTGGGAACTGGAGTTCCCTGGAATTGGAGTTTACAGATGGTTCTCAGCAGACCNTTGGCTTTTCGAGACAGGGTCTCTCTGTAGCCCCAGCTGTCCTGGAACTCGCTCTGTAGACTAGGCTGGCCTTGAATTCACAAAGATCCGCCTGCCTCTGCCTCCCAAGTGCTAGGATTAAAGGCATGCACCACCACGCCCAGCCGAAATGTACCTTTCTAATCAAAGGTATT
This sequence comes from Rhizomys pruinosus, assembly GCA_009823505.1. Classification (NCBI taxonomy): domain Eukaryota; kingdom Metazoa; phylum Chordata; class Mammalia; order Rodentia; family Spalacidae; genus Rhizomys; species Rhizomys pruinosus. Next base: position 593,134 of record VZQC01013948.1, on the reverse strand, counting down.
GCTATTGTAGTTGATAACAAATGTGAGAAGATTTACCTCTCTAATTACATAGTGGATCTACATCAGTAAGGCTGTGAAACTAAACTCTGGGTTATCTCAAGACTGTGTTGAAATGTTGTTTGACTACTGAGCCTTTGGAAAAACGATACATCTTGAGGGTCTGTATAAATAAATGCAGAATAAAACACACACACACACACATTTATGTATGATACATGTGTACATATACAATAAAGGACATTGCATATCAACAAATGCAGAAATGTACCATCATTTCACATGTCTCCTTCCTCCTTGTGTCTGTCTTCCTATTCCATCTATCATTTATCTATCTATCTATCTATCTATCTATCTATCGTCTATCTATTTATCTATGTATCTATCATCTATGTATCTTCTATATATCATATATTATCTATCTATCTAGTTATTAACTATCTATATTATATGTCTCTATCATTTATCTACTTATCATTTAGATATCTAGCTAGCTAGCTATATCTATCCACCTATCTATCATCTATCTATCATATATTATCTATCATCTATCAATCATCTATAATCTATCTATCATCTGTCTATCTATATCATCTATCCACCTATCAACCATCTATCTGTCATCTATCAATCTATGTATCTAGCTATCATCTATATATTATCTATCTATCTATCTATCTATCTATCTACCTACCTATCACATGTCATCTAATATATCACCTCTCCAGACAGTATTAGATACAAACTGTTCACCAGAATTTCTAAAATAACTTTCTTTACACTTTGCTTTCAGATGTAAATTCTGATCCATCACTCTCTTATCTAGTGGTTTTTTTAATTTTATTTATTTATTTATTTATTTATTATTTCTTTGTTTATTCATGAATGTACTGTTTGCATGCAAGTCTGTGCACCCGTGTCGTGCAATGCCGCGGAGGTCAGAAGAGGGTGTCAGATTCCCCTGGAACTGGAGTTCTCCTGGAATTGGAGTTACAGATGGTTCTCAGCCACCATGTGGGTGCTGGGGATCGAACCTGGGTCCTCTGCAAGAGCAGTCGGTGCTCTTAACCGCTAGGCCATCTCTCCAGCCCTCTAGTGGTTTTTAATTGGGTTTTATGAGATATTCAAATGAAGGAAGGAAACTATAATTTGGGATTTTTTTCTGTTAAAAAACTTGAAGAAGTGAAATCATAGGAGTGCTCTTAACATGTGAGTTTGGAAAATAAAACCTCTCAATGTTTAAATGATATGAGCAATTTCATGAGTTACTATTCATGAATGTTTGCTTTTTTGCTAAAATACATCAATAAAAGGCAAATGTAAGTAGCTGCACTTTTATCCTAGCTGTCAAAATGAGTGCATTTAAAGTGTGTTAACATACTATTTTATAGTTTTTCTTGGCCCCATTCTTATGTATGTGGATAACCATACACTATTTTCTACTGCTTTATTACAGCTTCAGTTTGTTATGATAAAATGACAAGTTAAGAAATCAATTTGCATTGTTGATTGACAAAATTTAATGCTAAATCTAGAGGCTACAAGTTTTCCAGTCCTATGTGCCATATACAGCAGAAGTTTAATGTGTGTCCTTGCACTTTCTTTGTCTTCGTGAATGATAAAATATGAATAATGTCTAAATATTTGTCAGTAAAATAATAGGTTTTTAAAAACAAAATAAAGCCCAATGTTCATGTATAAACCATGGATGCAGACATGTTTGTAAGAGGTTAAAAACAGCTTAAACTATGCATACTACTAGGTACCATGATAAGCATCAATCCCATAGTTTCTCCATTGGTGAGGCATCCCCAGAGGCCAAGATCTATTCAGGAGAAGTGTTGTAGACTCTGACAAAATATGATTGTATCTATTAAACTCAAGTCAAACTAAGCTCTGATTAGACCATTGGAGGAATGAACAAGGAGGGCAAATTGAAGTAAAGACATGAACAGTGTGCCCATTCATGCCCTTATGTAACATATGAAGTATAGTAAGAAACACAGTTGTCATAAATCAGGACGATTGAAGGTTTAAACACACAATTCAGCGGCCATGATGGGAAAAATGCACATTTATTCTGACTGGGCTTAATTTTGCAGAGAATGGTGAATATCCAGTTATCTCAATATTTTGCACCCTGAATTAAGATACAGACTGCTGTTTGAGCAGAACTTATGTCTCTGAATGTGATCTCAGTGGGAAGTGCCACATATAATATTTTTTGAAAGCATCTTCATGAGCCAGATGATTAATGCACTTGTCTTTTAGGATTCTGTTCAAGTGATTTTGTTTAAATTTTAGTCTTACTAATTGTGTTTTTAGTGTCATTTATGATATTTTTGTTACTTATTTGGGATCTAACTCTTGCTTCAAATTATTTGAATGAGAATTTTTAATGCTTTTATTGATGTTTTGTGTATTTCAGACATTATATTTCAATTCATTTTAGGCATATTCCCTTTTCCCTTCCCCACCCCACCCCAGATCATTCATTCTGCCATAACTGTCCTGCATTTTACTCTCAGTCTCTTTTTTATGCTTAGTAATTCACATTTTGCTCCACTAGTTTTATATTACTCTAAAATATGGATATATACTCTCCACCCATATACAGTAATTACAGAGTCTGAAAATAAGTGGTGGGTGGATTCGACAACCCTTTGAGAGATTTACATTATAACAGCATAGTTGCTTTCAGATAAACAGAAATATAACAATAATGTTGTTCACCTTTCCTTTCATCTGGGGGATTTGGTGTTAGCATCCACGAATGAGGCAAACAATTCACCTTTTGTTTTTCTGGGACTGTATTACTTCATTTAGGATAATGGTTTCGAGCTCCATCCATTTACCTGCAAAGTTCAAAATGTCATCTTTCTTTACCGCTGAATTGTACTCCATTGTGTAGATGTACCACATTTTTGTCATCCACTCCTCTGTTGAAGAGTATTTGGGTTGGTTACAGCTCTTCACTATTGTGAAGTAAGCTGTAATAAACATGGATGTGCATGTATCTTTGGGGTAGGATGAGTCTTTTGGGTACATACCCAGGAGTGGTATGACTGGGTCAGGTGATAGGCTCATTTTGAGTCTTTTAAGTGTTCTCCACACTGTTTCTATAGTAGTTGCACAAGTTTACATTCCCACCAGCAGTGGATGAGTGTTGCCCTTTCTCCACAACCTCTCCAGCATCTGTTGACTTTTGTTTTCTTGATCTTAGATAGTCCTATCGGAGTGAGATGATATCTGAGAGTGGTTTTAATTTTCATTTCCTTAATTATTAATGATGTTGAAAATTTTTAAGATGTTTCTCAGCCATCTCTAGCTCCTCACTTGTAAAGTTTCTGTTCATCTCTTTACTCCATCTTTTGAGTGAGTCATTTGTTTACTTACTTCTTTGTTTTTTGGATAATTTGTATATTCTTAATGTTAATGCTCTGTCAGATGTACCACTGGTGAAGATTTCCTCCCACTCTGTGGGTTTTCTCTTCATTTCACTGATTGTTTCTTTCACTGTATAGAAGATTTTGAGTTTGATGAGATCCCATTTGTTGACTATTGACCTTATTTACTGTGCAGATGCTGTCTGATTTAGAAAGTCTTTTCCTATTCCTATGTCTTGTAAGTAGGTGACACACACAGCACACAGCACAACACCACCACCCACTCAGAATCCAAAGAAACAAATAAACAAACAAATCCACATGCCAAAGACACAAAGAAAAAACAACATGGCCAAGGCTCATAATAAATCCACACTGAACTCTATGATTTTTTTTAATTTTTATTTTATGTGCATGGTTGTACTGCCTGCATATATGTTAATACGCCCATGTTATTCAGTGCCCATGGACAGAAGAGGGCTTCAGATCTGGAACTGGATTTGCTGACAGTCCCTAGTGTATGCAGGGATTAAAACCTGGGTCTTCAGCAAGATCAGCCAGTGCTGCTAACCATTAAGCCATCTCTCCAGCCCTGAAATTGAGAATTTTTTAGTCTATGCCCATATTCATCTTATTAGATATAATTTTCTATGTTGAAATTACCTGTCAAAGTTTTAAATAACTTGTTTATGCCATCTGTGCTGGATTGCTTTAGTGTCAACTTGACACACCTGGGTTGAGGGAGCCTCAAATGGGGAATTGGCTCCAATGGACAGGCCTGTGGCCACGTCTGTGGAGTATTGTCTTGATTGTCGGGCAACATGGAAGGGCCCAGCCCACTATGGGTGGTGCCACCCTGAGCAGATTGTTGTGTACCATATAAGAGGGTAGGCTGGGCATGGGCCAGGGAACAAGCCAGTAAGCAGAACTCCTCCATGGCCTGTGCTTCATTCAGCTCCTGCCTCCAGGTTCTTGCCCTGAGTTGCTGCCTTGGGCTCCCTGAGTGATGAACTGTGACCCAGGAGATGTGAGCTGAATAAACCCTTTCCTCCCCAAGCTGGTGTCAGTCAGAGTGTTTTGTCAGAGCAATGGAAGACAAACTAGAACAGAAATTGGTACCAGAGAATGGGCTACTGCTGTGACAAAACTGACCTTGGTGGTTTGGGGAAGGATTGTGGAAGTGTTTAGGACTTTGGACTAGGAAAAATCATTGAATGCCTAAAGATCATGGCTATGGAACTTAGAACAGTTATGCTGAAAGAGTTGTAGATGATGGAGGCCTGGCTTGTGAAGTTTCTAGTTTCAAAGGGAAGCAGAGATCATCAGGACTGTTTAATCCATGGGCTCTGGTCAGCTGGGGCTGAAGAATCAGCTGTGAGTAACAAGAGACCAGAGCCTGAAGTGAAATCTTTGCTTTACTGGGACGATTGATGCTGGTTAGCTGGGGCTGAAAAATCAGCTGTAGGTAATAAGAGACCAGCATCACTGTGGTGAAATCTTCAGGGAAGAATTTCTTCAGGGTCAGCACACAAGCTATGTTCCAGAAGGGGCTCGAGCCTCAATGTCAAGCCAGAAGCAGGACTTGGTAGTCTGTAAGAGTCTGCTATATGGTTCTGGTGTTGAAATTTGAAGGGATCACAGAGAACAGCCAAGGCTTGGCACTGTGAGAGGTCAGGAAAGACCATTGGTGGAAGTACACCTCGGTTGCAGTGAAGATCCCAAGATTGCAGGTGTCATGGAGAGAAGCTGAGTCTTTGCACCAGGAGAGGTCAGAAGAGACCATTGGTGAAGGTGCTGCCTCAGTTTCAGTGGCGACCTCAGCTTTTTGGAGATGCCAGGACCATGGGATGTCCACCAAGAGCAGCAGCAGGTGTGGAATGGAGTCAGCCTGGGCCTTTGAGATGAGCTGTGTGTGCCACAGATAGCAGAGTCAGAGAAGGGGAGCTGCCAAAACCCTTTGGAGCCTAGAAGATTGTGAGTGAATCCCAGGTGTCCAGCTTTGAGCTACTTTGCTGGACTTAGGTTTTGTTTGAGTGTGCCTGGTTCTTCCCTTTGAAATAAGACAGTACTTGTTTTGGATTTTACAGCAGCCCACAGTTAAGAGAGTTTTAATAGACTGTGAACTTTTAAGTGTTTGGTTATTTTAAGGACTGTGGGGCTTTGAAGGCTGTACCGTCTTAGGTTGTAATTAATGTTAACATCATACTTTGGGGAAAATAACTGGAAAGATGGTGGTTTAATAGTGAGCTTTGTGTGTCAAGATGACCAGGGGTCAATTGTGCTGGGTAGCTGTAGTGTCAACTTGACACACCTGGGTTAAGAGAGCCTCAATTGGGGAATTGGCTACATTTGGATTGGCCTGTGGCCACATCTGTGGAATATTGTCTTGATTGTCGAGCTGTGTGGGAATGCCCAGCCCCGAATGAGTGGTACCACCCTGGGCAGGTTTTTGTGTACCATATAAGAAGGCAGGCCGGGCATGGGCCATGGGAGAAAGCCAGTGAACAGCATTCCTCCACTGCCTGTACTTCAGATCCTGCCTCCAGCTTCCTGCCCTGAGTTCCTGCCTTGGGCTCCCTAAGTGATGAACCGTGACATAGGAGATTTAAGCTGAATATACCCTTTCCTCCCCAAGTTGATGTCGGTCAGAGTGTTTTGTCACAGCAATGGAAGACAAACTAGAAAATAAATTGTTACCAGGAGTGGGGTTCTGGTCAGCTGGGGCTGAAGAATCAGCTGTAAGTAACAAGAGACCAGAACCTGAAGTGAAATCTTTGTTGTCCTGGGACAATTGATGCTGATTAGCTGGGGCTGTAAAATCAGCTGTAAGTAACAAGAGACCAGCATCACTATGGTGAAATCTGGGAAGAATTTCTTCAGGGTCAGCATGCAGAGGCGATGTTCCAGAAGGGGCCTGAACCTCCATGTCAAGCCAGAAGCAGGACTTGGTAGTGTGTAAGAGTCTCCTATATGGTTCTGGTGTTGAAACTTTAGGGGGTCACAGAGAGTAACCAAGGCGTGGCACTGTGAGAGGTCAGGAAAGACCATTAGTGGAAGTGCACCTCAGTTGCAGTGAAGATCCCAGGATTGCAATGGTCCTGGAGAGAAGCTGAGGCTTTGCACCAGGAGAGGTCAGAAGAGACCATTGGTGAAGGTGCTGCCTCAGTTTCAGTGGTGACCCCAGCTTTTTGGAGATGCCAGGACCATGGAATGACCACCAAGAGCAGCAGCAGGTGTGGAATGGAGTCAGCCTGGGCCTTCGAGATGAGCTGTGTGTGCCACAGATGGCAGAGTAATTGAAAGGAAGCTGCTGAAACCCTTTGAAGCCCAGGAGATTGTGAGTTAATCCCAGGTGTCCAGCCTTGAGCTACTTTGCTGGACTTAGGTTTGGTTTGAGTATGCCTGATTCTTCCCTTTGAAATAAGACAATACTTGCTTTGGATTTTACAGCAGCCCACAGTTAAGAGACTTTTAACAAGCTGTGAACTTTTAAGTGTTTGGACATTTTAAGGACTATGGGGCTTTTAAGGTTATAGAGTCTTAGGTTGTGATTAACGTTAACATCATACCTTGGGGATGAGAACTGGAAAGATGATTGTTTAATAGTGATTTGTTTTGTGTGTCAACTTGACAAGGGGTCAATTGTGCTGGGTAGCTTTAATGTCAACTTTACACACCTGGATTGAGGGAGCCTCAGTTGGGGTATTGGCTCCATTGGAATGGCCTATGGCCACATCTGTGGAATATTGTCTTGAATGTCGGGCAATGTGGGAAGGCCCAGCCCATTATGGGTGGTGCCACCCTGGGCAGGTTGTTGTGTACCATATAAGAGGGCAGGCTGGGCTTGGGCCAGGGGAACAAACCAGTAAGCATCACTCCTCCATGGCCTGTGCTTCAGCTCCTTCCTCCAGGTTCCTGCCCTGAGTTGCTGCCTTGGGCTCCCCGAGTGATGAACTGTGACCCAGGATATGTAAGCTGAATAAACCCTTTCCTCCAGAAGTTGGTGTCAGTCAGAGTGTTTTGTCACATTAATGGAAGACAAAGTGGAACCCCATCCTTATTAATTTATCAATAGCTACTGCAAAAGAATAATTCAGATGACCTGGTTATTAGCATCCCATTTTCTAATTCAGAAATAAAGAAATTCATTGAATTTTTCAGGTCAGAATAGTAATAAAATTATAATATTTCTTGCTTATTTCCAATACGACTGCATATTGTAATAGATAAGTAAGCTTATTTCAATTTGCCCCAAAATTCTTGTTATTAGCATATATATTACCATAGTATATGTATTTAAAACTCCATATTTTGATATTTTGGTAGTAAAAAATAATTTATGCACTTTAGGTAAAAGTCAGAAGCTGTACTATAGGGAACTCCTTTTCTCAAAGTGAGAATCTTTGAACACAAGAGTACTGAGAAGGTCGTTGCTGACAGTTAACCTCATGTTTTCCTTTAGGAATACATATTTTAGTATTCTCAGCCTTAGGATCTTTCTGGTTTGCATAAATTAAATCTAACAAGTTAACATTTGAACTTCCAATTTCCATTCTCACTTTTATGTCAGTGATTCTAAAAATGTAAAATGGACTCTAATTCAGTCTAGTCAGAGTAAATACTCATCAACTTAGTGAAGATCAGCAATTGGAAAAAAGAATATTATTGTAGTAAGAAATATTAATTCATATTATATGACCAAACAACATCTTCTATGTCCAGCTGAGTAAGTAATTTAAACATTCTGTGGTAATTAATGTTCAATTTCAAGCTGACTGGATTTAGAATCACCATGGGAACATACCTCTACAGTGCTGTGAGGCTGTTTCTGAAGAGGTTTAACAGAGGGAGCACATCTAGTATCTCAGATTGAATGAAAAGAATAATGTAATTTGGACACCCAAATTCATCTGCCTCTGCTTCCTGAATGTGGACACCATATGACTAACCTTCTCACACTCCTGGCCCCATGCCTTCCCTGCACTGATGGGTGGAATCTCCTCAGACCACAAGGCACTTTCTGTTGCTGTTTTCACATATTCTGTTTCAGAAATAAAGTAACTAACAAATCTCTCAGAAAGTTTTTGGTTTGTAAATGCAATAAATTAAGTGGAATAACATCAAAAATGTTTTTCTACTGTGAATTTCATTGCATAATATTATAAAAACCCTACAAGTCATATAGCATGGGACAAACACCTATTTTTAAAAATGTGTCAACAATGTTTAGTGCTTAACTATAGACCTCTGTGTGCCAGCCAAGTAGATCACAGCCAAGTTAAACAAAACTATATGCTCAGACCTATATCATGAGGGCAGAATTTTCCCCTTCTCTAATCTTGTTTTTCTTGTAACTATAATACAATCCCCCTTGTTTAAAATAACATGTTTTGATTCAATACTTATGTTTTAAAAGTATTTTTATTATAAGCACATTCTGAGTTTAGATAATTAATCTTAACTTAAAATTTCCTCATAAGCTGGTCATGGTGGCACATGCCTTTCGTCCCAGCACTGAGGAGGCAGAGGCAGGTAGATCTCTATGAAGTCAAGGCAAGCTTGGTCTACATTGTGAATTCCAGGAAAGCTGGGGTTACAAGAAAACCCTGTCTGAAAATACAAAAATAAAAATAAATAAATAAATAAATAAATAAATAAATAAATAAATAAATATAATTTCCTCATGAAAATCATTCTTGAGGTTTAGGAAAATGTTGACAAATTCTGTTCAGTGGCCCCATTACAGCTAGTGCATAATGTGAAAAATAGGTGGATTTTGTAAAAGTAAGAATAAACAGAATTACCACTCCAGCAAAGAGTTTGTTTTCAAGTATTTGAGAAACAACACAATAGCAATTATACCGATTATATGTGAGAATAATTCAATAGGCATATAGAGCCCTTGCAGATAAGTTATAGCCAGTTTCTAAAACTGTACTTTATCAATTTCTAAGACTTTTTTCAAAACTTTGCATATTTATTATTTACTTTGTTTTAATTTAGATAAATATCAGAAAACTAGAATGATCACATCTATGACTAATTTTATATTAGCTTAACTGTGTAGTTTCCATTATAATCTTTTTCCTTGAAAAGCTTGAAAAAAAATCTTGAAATGACACTTGAAAATTAGTCCTGAGAGGGAAATTCATAGCCCTAAGTGCCTACATTAAGAAAACATAAAGATGGGGGCTGGAGAGATGGCCTAGTGGTTAAGAGTGCCCACTGCTCTTACAGAGGGCCCGGGTTTGATCTCCAGCACCCACATAGTGACTGAGAACTGTCTTTAATTCCAGTTCCAGGGAAATCCGATGCCCTCTTCTGACCTTCACGGCATTGAATGACCCAGGTGCACAAACCTACATGCAGATATTACAATCATACACATAAAAAATAAATTTAAAAATTTAAAAATAAAACAGAAAGAGCACAAATAAATGACTTAACATTGCAACTAAAAACACTGGAGAAGCAGCAACAAATGAATCCCAAACCAGCAGAAAGGAAGAAATAACAAAATCACAGCAGAAATTAATGAAACAGAAACAAAGAAAACAAAACAAAAAAAAAAAAAAAAACAAATCAATGAATCCAAGAGCTGGTTCTTTGAAAGGATAAACAAGATAGATAGACCTCTAGCACATTTGACTAAAAGAAGGAAAGAACAACTCCAAAGCAACCAAATTAAAGTTGAAAAAGGAAACATCACAACAGATGAAAAGATTTAGACAATCTTACAGGAATATTTCAAAAACCTATACTGTACTAAATTTGAAAACCTAAGAGAAATGGTTGAATATCTGACATCATGGAATCAATCAAGACTTAACCAGGAAGAGATCGACAGCTTAAATAGACCCATAATAAAGGAGAAAATTGAAACTGTAATAAAAAAAACAAAAACAAAACAAAAAAACTCCCAACTAAACAAAAGGCCAGGTCCAGATTGATTTACAGCAGAATTCCATAAGACATTTAAAGAAGACCTGCAGCCACTACTACTCAAATTATTCAAGAGGATAGAAACAGAAGGAAAACTTCCAAATTCCTTCTATGAAGCTAACATCATTCTAATACCAAAACCAGACATAGATACAACCAAAAAGAAAATGGTAGACCCATTTCACTAATGAACATAGATACAAAAACTCTCAACAAAATGCTTGCAAACTGCATACATGCACATATAAAAAAGATCATCCACAAAGACCAAGCTGGATTGATACTAGAGATGCAGGGACGGTTCAACATACATAAATCAATAAACATCATAAAGCATATAAATGGACTGAAAGACAAAAACCACTCAGTCATCTCAGTCAATGTGGGAAAGACCTTCAACAAAATTCAGCATGACATCTTGTTTAAAGTCCTGGAGGGAATTGGACTAAGGGAAACATTCCTCAACACCATTAAAGCCATATAAAATAAACCCACAGCCAGTATTATCCTAAGTGGGGAAAAAACTGAAAGCATTCCCCTTAAATTCAAGAACCCTGCAATGATGCCCACTATCCCCACTCCTTTTCAATAGAGTGCTTGAAATGCTCACAAGAGCAATAAGATAAGAAAAGGAAATTAGAGGAATACTAATTCCTCTAATTAATACTAATACAAAAGATGACATGATATTTTTTACAAATTTTCTACAAAGAAAATTTTAAATCCTTCAGGAAGGAGATTGAGGACAAAACTAGAAAATGGCAAAACCTCCCATGCTGATGGGTTAGAAGAATTTATAGGTATGAAACTTTGCCTGGATTGAGACCTGTCCCATAAGACCTCTGAGGAGAGTTATCTGATATCTCTGTGGGCATTCACTTGCTGCTGTGAGTTATCTGTAGCTCTGGGAGGTTTAGGATATTACAATGTTTAATTGCTTTGCCTATCTCTGCAAAGTTCCAGGACTGGATAGCCCCTTCCCTTGAGGCATTGAGAAGAATGTTGCAACTCTAGTTTACCTGTTGCACAAACAGGAGCTCTGCAGCCCCTCCTGATTAGAGCCAAGGTGGATCACCCTTCCCTTCTGCCTGCCTCCCCCCCGACTTCCTTTCCCAGAGCACAGTAACTTTGGTATATAAACACACTGCTGCCATAAATAAACAAGAAACTCTACTCTCCCAGACCTCGCCCTCTGAGTCCATCAGGTAACTTTCTCATGGTCCCCTTCCCCCTCCTTGCCAGTGCTAAGCCTAGAGACTGTGGGCCTGCAGGCATGAGACAGCCTTGAAGCTCAAAGTCCTGTGGAACTGCCAAATCTGGTTCAAGAGGGGGAAGAAGATCATGTGGATAGCAGCCATGCATGTAAACTAAAGGACTATCAGATGATTATGAAACTCCTACAAGAATCAATGTAGTAAAAATGACCATCCTGCTGGGTGTGGTGGTGTACATCTTTAATCCTAGCACTTGGGAGGCAGAGGCAGGTGGATCTTTGTGAGTTCAAGGCCAGCCTGGTCTACAAAGTGAGTTCCAGGACAGCTGGGGCTACAGGGAGACGCTGTCTTGAAAAGACAGTTTCAATTTAACCCAATTAGAATCCCCACGAGCTTCTTCACAGACCTAAAAGAAAACATCCTAAAGTTCATATGGAGAAACAAAAGACACCTGATAGCTAAAGCAACCCTGAGCAAAAAGAGCAGTGCAGAGGGGGTGGGGGGGAGAGGTTGCCATACCAGACTTCCAACTATATTACAGGGCTATAGTCATAAAACCAGCCTGGTATTGGCACAAAAACAGGCCTGTAGATCAATGGAACAAAATTAAGGATCCAAACCTGAGCAGTCCAAAAGAAGACAGTTTGGATGGACTTGTTACCTAAGGGAAAACTCACACTGTGACTATCAAAAATTCCTGGAAAGCAGATGGAAGAAAGACAGCATCTTCAGCAAATGGTGTTGGCATAACTGGATCACCACTTGTAGAGTGATAAAACTAAACCCCTAACTCTCACCATGTACAAAAACAACTCCAAATGGATCAAAGACCTCAATGTGAAACCCACAACTCTGAAAATGATAGAAGAAATTCTTGGTGACCTACAAGAAATAGGCATAGGAAAAGACTTTCTAAATCAGACAACATCTGTGCAATAAATAAGGTCAACAATTTACAAATGGAACCTTATTAAACTCAAGAGTTTCTATACAGCAAAAGAAAAAAAGAACTGAAGAGAAAACCCACAGAGTAGAAAGAAACCTTCACCGGTGATACATCTGATAGAGCATTAACATCCAGACTGTGTGAATTACTCAAAAAACAAAGGAAGAAGAAAACAAATCTCAAAAGATGGAGTAAAGAGGTGAACAGAGACTTCACAAATGAAGAACAAAAGATGGCTCAGAAACATCTTTAAAAGTGTTCAACATCACTAATAATTAAGGAAATGTGAATTAAAACCACCTTAAGAATTCATCTTACTCTGGTAAGAGTAGCTATGATCCAGAAAACAAAGGATACCAAATGCTGGAGGGGTTGTGGGGAAAGGAGAACACTCATTCACTGTTGGTGGGAAGGCAAACTCATGAAACTCCTATGGAAAACAGTGTGGAGAACTCTCAAGAAACTGAAAATGAGCCTACCACCTGACCCAGTCATACCACTCTTGGGTATATACCCAAAAGACTCATCCTATTGCAGAGATACAGGCACATTTAAGTTTATTGCAGCTGTCTTCACAATAGCGAAGAACTGCAAGCAACCCACATGTCCCTCAACCAACGAGTGGATAGAGAAAATGTGGTACCTATACACAACGGAATTCTATGCAGTGGTAAAGAAAGATGACATCATGAACTTTGCAGGTAAAAGGATGGAACTTGAAGCCATTATGCTAAGTGAAGTAACGCAGTCCCAGAAAAAATAACAATGAATGGTCTCCCTCATTTGTGGATGCTAGCACCAAATCCTTAGTTGAAAGGCAAGCTGAGCAAAGATAATGTTATATTACTTTTTATCTGAAGGCAACTATGCTGTTATAATGTGAATCCCTTAATGGGATCTAGAATTAACTGACCACTCATTTTCAGACTTTGTAATAGTGGTACATGTGTAGAGGGTATGTGTTCATCTTTTGGAGTAATATAAAATTAAAGGGAAAAATGTGAACTCCTAAACATAAAAAAATATTTTGAACAACTGAAGCCTTCAAAAAGGCTACAAAAATATTGCAAAATATGTTTGCATGACATTCACCAAGTTGCTAAATATTCCATTTTATATAGCTATAAATTAGTGCTTAAAGCCACAAAATTAGCCTTGAGGTAATAATATAAACTCACCAAATCAAGTTAAGCTAGTCATCATCTTTATGCCATTTTATGCTCCTGGATTAAATTCAACCACCCACATCCTGAGTAATTATTATTTTTCTCCATTTGCCTTCCATCCAGTGTTTCTCCATAATGTCTATTTATTTATTTTGTCATGACCTTTCCACTTTTGACATGATGGTCTATCATTTCTTAGAATGACATTCGTGCTTGTTCAAGTTAAATGTATATATTAAAAGCATTGTAGGAAGTGTCTTGACTGGCTTTTCTTCCTGCATCAAATCAGGAGTTATAGGATATGGGAATATTTCATGATAACATCTTCAATAACTTAATAGGAACAGTGTTTTCTAGGAGTGTGAATTACAAAGCTAGCAAATTTCCATTTATGATTAAAATACCTTCTCCATTGACAAGTATTGGAACCAAATGACCTGGGGACCCACTGAGTACTCACACGACCTGGTAGCAGAAAGACAGAAACAGCCAGAGAGCCCCAAGTCGCCACTAAACCCAGAGGCCCACTGAGTCCCCACTAGACCTGGTGGAAGAAATGGAAAAAGAGCCAGAGACCCAAGAGTCTCCACTAGATCTGGGGGGTCCACTAATTCCCCATTAGACCTGGTGGCAGAAAGGCAGAAACAGCCAGAGACCCCCAAGTCCCCACTAGACCTGGGGGGTCCAACAATGCACCACTAGTCCCAGTGGCAGATCGTCTTAGGACTTTTCCACTGATCACCAGCTATGGGGAACTGTGCTGTGACCATCTTCCCACCTAGGACACCACCAGCTAAAAAATAGGTGACACAACACACAGACAAGACAGAGATGCCTCTTACCCACAGCATCTCGATAGTAAGCAGGGAGCAAGGAAAGAAGATGGGGCCTATGGATCTCAGCATCTGCCCACTGGCAATTCCAGCCTCATGCAGGTATGGATCTCGGAGGAACTTCCAAATGTTATAGGTTGGAAATCAGAGGCATACGTCTAAGCTTCAAGGTAAGGTTTATTTACAGCCAGGCCAAACTTCCACCATCTTCAGGAGTAGGAGACAAAGAAGTGTCCCTGATCAGAAGCAAGAGAGTCATTTTATAGTCAGAGGCAGACTTTGCATTCTTTGCAAGCAAGAGTTACAGAAGTAGAACCTGGCTGTTATCTATGAGGAAAAATACATGCTGAAGATGGGGTTTTTTGTGATCAGCCACCCCCCAGAAACATAGCATAAAACAATTTCATAGCATGTAATTCATAAAAGTACAAGGGAGAACCAAGTTTAAAAAACAAGTTGACCCAACCCTTAGTTACCCCTTAAGTTTAGAACAAGTTCTAAAAACAAGTGGACATTACAATGAACACTATAGGGATATATAAACAATTCCTATAACATTGAGTTAATCCCTCACCTGGAACAAGGTTTTAGAAACACACACACACACACACACACACACACACACACACACACGCACACACATTATTACAAGGAACAATGTATTGATAATCCATTGCCTACATCAATAGTGAGGAAAACCCAAACAGAAATCTGCATAAGTTTCAAGAACCAAATAAGCCAATTTGGAAACAATACCAGAAAGCCTCACAAGCAGAATTAATGAAACAGAAAATATAATATCAGGACTAGATGACAAAGTTGAACACCTGGAGCACTTAGCAAAAACTATGTAAAATTAAACAAACAAAAACACTAGAATGGAATATGCAGAAAATGTGGGACAATATGAGAACACTAAATCTAAAAAATTATAGGCATACAGGATGGAGAAGTATCGCAGGCCAATCTCTTGAATAGATCTTCAACAGAATTACAGAAGAAAACTTTCCAAAATTCAGGAGGAATGACCTACACAGATTCAAGTAGCACAAAGAACACCAACAAGACATGACCAGGAAAAATAAAACTTCCAAACTCCTTCTATGAAGCTAGCATCACTCTAGGGGGGCGGCCTTAATACCAAAACCAGGTAAGGGTAAAATAAAGAAAGAAAACTATAGGTTTGTAACCTTAATGAACATAGATTCAAGGATAATCAGCAAAATATTCACAAACCTCTTACAGGTGCACATCAAATAGATCATCCACCATGATCAGGTAGGCATTATTCCAGAGATTCAGGGATGGTTAAACACAGGTAAGTCAATAAATGTCATGAAACATATAAACAAACTTGAAGAAACAAATACACATACACATATACATGGTCATATCAATAGATGCAGAAAATGTCTTTGACAAAATCCAACTTACATTCATGTTAAAATTCCTTGAAGGTTTAAGTCTGGAGTGAACATGCCTCAATATCATTAAATCTATATATAACAAAGCCAAAGCCAACATTCTAAATGAAGAAAAGCTGTATTAATTACCATTAAAATCAGGGACTAGACAGGGTTGCTCTCAAGGCTCCACTCCAGTGGAGATTAAAAATAATATAGTGCTTGGAACTCTTGCAAGAGAAATATGACAAGAGAAGGAAATTAAAGGAGTACTAATTGAAAAAGAAGTCAAATTATTATCAATTTGAAGATGGTATGATATTATACATAAAATATCCAGAAGATTCCCCCAGAAAATAACTAGAAATGATTAGTTCTTTCAATAATATGGCAGGTTACAAAACCAACTTACAAAAATCAGTAGTGATTCTATATATCATCAACAAGTAATCAGAGAGACCATCCAAGGAAACCCTGCTTGCTTCTTAGAGCCATTTCCTTGGAATAGTTTTTTTAATTATTTTCAACCTAAGATAATATCTATCCTTGAAGGTGAGATGAGTTTCTTGAAGAGAATAAAAAGATGGGTTATCTTTTTTGATCCATTCTGTTAGTCTGTGTCTTTTGACAGAAGATATTGATATTTAATGACAATATTAAAAGGTGTGAATTGGAAATTGTCAATTTAAGTTCTTTAAGTTTGTGGATCTGTTTTTATTTTTCATTATTATGCCCCCTTTGTTCTCTTTCTGTAACCTCTTGAGTATGAACATTCATGTCTTCAGTCCTTTGTATTAGAGTATTCTCTGCAGGGCTGTTTTGGTAGACTTGAACTCTTTCATCCTATTCATGTCATGAACATTTTCTGTTCTCCTTCAACCTTGATAGACAGTTTAGCTGGAAAAAGTACTTATGGTTTACATCTGAGGATGTTTAGAGGTGGGTTCAGGCTGTTTTGGCTTTCATAGTTTGCATTGAGAAGCTGGCTGTGATTCTAAAGGGTTTTCCTTTGTATGTAATTTAGGAGCAAAACTTAATCAAAAACATTAAAGAACTTTACAATAGAAATTTCAAAACTTTAAAGAAAGAGATAAAGGAAGACACCAGAAGATGGAAAAATCCACCATGCCCTTGGATTGGTAGAAACAATATTATGAAAATGACCATCTCACAAAAAGCAATTTATAGATTAAATGCACTGCCAATCAAAATACCCACAACGTTCTCCACAGAGTTAGAATAAGCCATCCAAAAATTCATTTGGAGCCACAAATGACCCCAGATAACCAAAACAATTTTGAGCAAAAATAACAATGAAGGGGGCATCACAATACCAGATCTCAGATTATATTACAGAGCTATTACAAAAACAGAATGGTACTTGCATAAAATTATACATATAGATCAATGGAACAGGAGACCCAAACATGAGTACATATAATTTCAGCCACCTGATACTTGACAAAGGTGGCAAGAATACACATTGAGAGTAAAACAATATGTTCAAAAATGGTGTGAGCAAAACTGGATAACCACCTGTAGAAGAATGAAATTGGACCTTTATCTTTCTCCCTCGACAAAGCCAACTCCAAGTGGACCAAAGACATCAATATAAAATCTGAAACTTCTAGAAGAAGACATAGGCAGTACCCTTCAAGAGGTAGGTGTAGGAAAGGACTTTCTTAATGGGACATCAGCTGATCAGGCTGTAAGTGCAACAATCAGTAAGTGAGACCTCATTAAGCTAAAAAGCTTCCGTATAGCAAAAGAAACAGCCAAGGAAATAAAGAGGAAACCCACTGAGTGGGTGAAAATCTTTACCAGTTACACATCACACAGAATATTAATATCCAGAATATACAAAGAACTCAAAAACAAAGTAACAAGAAAATAAACAACCTGATAAAAAGATGGGCTACAGATATGAACGCAGAATTCTCAAACAAAGAAAAATGGCTAAAAAACACCTTAAAATTGCTCAACAACTTAGTATTTCGATAAATGCAGATAAGAAACCACTTTAGTATTCCATCTTATCCCAATCAGATTGGCTACAATTACAAAAATGAGAAACACAAGATGCTGGTGAGGGAGTGGATAAGGGTAGGGGGCATCCATTCCTTTTGGTAAGAATGTAGACTAGTGCAGCCACTATGGAAGGCAGTATGGGGAACTCTCAAAAGATAAAAATCAACCTACTGCATGGCCCAGTTATACCACTCCTTGGCACATATCCAAAGGACTCATCATACTCTAAAGATACCTGTACATCCATCCTTGTTGTTGCTCTCTTCACAATAGCAAGAAAATGGAAACAACCTAAATGTCCCACAATTGACTAACACATAATGAAAATGTGGTACATCTACAAGATAGAGCACAACTCAGCAGTAAGAAAAGATGAAATTCTAAAGTAAATGGATGGAACTAGAGAATGTTATTCTGAGTGAAGTAATACAAGATAGAAAACCAGGTTATCACGGGTACACAAACCTGCATGCAGACAGTACATTCATACACATACAGAAATAAATTAAATTAAATTAAAAAATTTAAAAAAAAGAAAACCAGGTTATGTATATTCTCCCTCACTTGTGGATTATAATACCAATCCCCTTATATAAGTATATATGCTTGTAATGTACTAGGAGCAAAGAAATTGGAAAGTATACATTGAGGTAAAAAAAAAAAAAGAAAAATCCTGACACAAGGGGTCAGTAAGGAACAGAAGTTACTGGGGGGAGGGGGAAGGAGGGGAGGGATGTTGAGTTGGGAGGGAAGACAGAGAAATAAATGGAGGTGTATGATGGGGGTGCTGGGTCTGGGGATAGAGGAGATGGGTGGTAAGTGAAGATGAAAGAATAAAGATAATTGGAACTTGAGAGTCTAGGAAACCCAGAGTGTAATGTGATGCCCCTGAGACCCCATGAAAAATTCACATACACACTCTGAATATTAATGCAAAGGTGGTACAAGGAACACAGTGAAAGACAGAGGATAGCTCCCTTTGAATGATTGGTGAAAGTGATCCACGTGACTCTCAAAACAAGCAGGTTTTCTCCAAAGCTCTTTATTATCTACCCGATATAGAAAATAAGACCAGCCGGGCGTGGTGGCGCACGCCTTTAATCCTAGCACTTGGGAGGCGGAGGCAGGCGGATCTTTGTGAGTTCAAGGCCAGCCTGGTCTACAGAGTGAGTTCCAGGACAGCTGGGGCTACAGGGAGACCCTGTCTCAAAAATACCAAAAAAAAAAAAAATAAAAAACAAAAAAAAAAAAAGAAAATAAGACATACTGATCAGAACAGGACAGCTTTAGGGATGGAATAGAGTTACTGGAACAGGAAGAGACATAAAAATTTTCTATCTGGAGTTAAGTGCTTATAATGGTAGACAATGTGAACCCTTAAGCCCAGCACCAAACTCTAATAACCATGACTGGCTGACAGCAAACTACTTCTTTTTTTAAATTTTTTTTTTATTATTTATTTTTGTATGTGTATGAATGTACTGTCTGCATGCAGGTCTGTGCACCCGTGTCGTGCAATGCCGCGGAGGTCAGAAGAGGGTCTCGGATTCCCCTGGAACTGGAGTTCTCCTGGAATTGGAGTTACAGACGGTTCTCAGCCTCCATGTGGGTGCTGGGGATCGAACCCGGGTCCTCTGCAAGAGCGTCAGTGCTCTTAACCGCTAGGCTATCTCTCCAGCCCATTGGTGGAGTAGATACACTATTGTCTGGGGGATGGTCAATAGCTACATAATTGGATTTGGAACCCTTTCAATGGAATTGAACCTATGATAGCCACTATAAACTCGGCCAAATGCACAGGTCTAGAGAGGACATAGAGCCTAGAAAAAAACCTATGCAAGTCGAGTCATATCTCTAGATAAAGGAAAGTTGTTACTATAAACTATGGAATCCTACGTTTACCGACAAAGCCATTCATATGCCTAAATTTTAATGAAGTGGCTGTTGATTACCCTCGATATAAAAGTGCCACTATTGCCCCAATGTAGTTTGTTGGACACTTTTAAGTTATTTCTTACCCATCTATATTTCTTCTTTGAGAATTATGTTTAGATACACAGCCCATTTTTTTAAATTGTGTAATTTGCTTTCTTGATTAATTTTGAGTTCTTTATATATTCTGGATATTAAGCCTGTATGAGATATGCTGCAGATGAAGTTGTTTTCCCACTCTGTGCGTTCTTTTTACTTTGTTGTGTGTTTCTTTTGATGTACATTCCTTTTGGTTCTATGAGGTCCCCCATGTTTATGGTTGACTTTATTTCTTTAGCACCAATTGTCTGATTTAAAAAAATTATTTTCTAAACATATATCATGTAGGTTACTGCTTATGTTTTCTTCTAATAGTTTCAGAGTTTCGGGTTTCACATTGAAGTCTTGGATCCATTTGGAGTGGACTTTGTGCACAAAGATGAGGGTTTAGTTGCACTGTTTTACACATGGATATTCAGTTATACCATTACCTTTAATTGAAGTCACTATCTTTTATCCCGTATGTATTCTTTACATCTTTCTCAAGCATCAGGTGGCTGAAATTGCATCCATTCATGTTTTAGTCTTCAGTTGTTTTTGGTTGATCTGTGCCAGTTTTGTGGCAGTACCATGCTGTTTCTATGGATATAACACAGCAATATAATTTTAAATTTAGCATGATAATCTCACCAGTATTTTTCTTTGTTCTCAGGAATCCTTGGTTACCTGAGATCTTTTGTGATTCCATATGAATTTGACGATTTTTTTTGTGTGAAAAATGTCATGGGGGTTTTGATTGTGACTTCAGTGAATTTATAGATTGCTTTAGGTAGGATGGTCATTTTCACAATATTAATTCTTTTTTTTAATTTTTATTTTTTTTAAACATTTTTATTTTATTTTTTTTTAATTTTATTTATTTTTGTATGTGTATGAATGTACTGTCTGCATGCAAGTCTGTGCACCCGTGTCGTGCAACGCCGCGGAGGTCAGAAGAGGGTGTCGGACTCCCCTGGAACTGGAGCTCTCCTGGAATTGGAGTTTCAGACGGTTCTCGGCCACCATGTGGGTGCTGGGGATCGAACCCGGGTCTTCTGCAAGAGCGGTCGGCGCTCTTAACCGCTAGGCCATCTCTCCAGCCCAATTTTTATTTTTTTTATGTGTATGAATGTACTGTCTGCACGCAAGTTTATGCACGTGTCGTGCAATGCTGCACAGGGTGTCAGATTCCCCTGGAACTGGAATTAAAGACGGTTCTCAGCCACCATGTGGGTGCTGGGGATCAAACCTGGGTCCTCTGCAAGAGCAGTCGACATTCTTAACCACTAGGCCATCTCTCCAGCCCCAGGGACAATTCTTCTAAACTATGAGCATACAGGTCCTTCAAACTCCTGGTTTCTTCCTCAATCTTATTTTTCCTCAAAAGATTTACATTTTTCATTGTAGTTACCTTTAATATCTTTTGTCTGGATATATTGAGATAAGGCTATTGTGCATCAGAGGGTATCCATATGTTATTTTCTGATTACTTGTGATTGTTATATAGAAATGCTACTGATTTTTTGTAGATTGACTTTTTTTTTTTTTTTTTGGTCTTTTCTAGACAGGTCTCTTTGTAGCCCCAGCTGTCCTGGAACTCACTCTGTAGACCAGGCTGGCCTTGAACTCACAAAGATCCACCTGCCTCTGCCTCCCAAGTGCTAGGATTAAAGGCATGCACCACCACACCCGGCTGTATATTGATTTTTTAAACTGCATTTGCTGAAAGTGTTAATCATTTCTAGGAGTTTTATGGAGGAATTTTTGGTATCTGTTAGGTATAATATCATACCATTAGCAAATAGGGATAATTTGAGCCATTCTATTCAAATTAGAATGTATTAATTTCCTTCACATGTCCAATTTGCTCTAGCAAGAGTTTCAAGCACTGTATTAGAAATTAGTGGGTCTAGTGGACAGCTTTGTCTGTTTCCTGATTTTAATGGGAACACTTCCAGTTTTTCTCCATTTAGAATTATTTTGGTCATGAGTTTGTTGTATATAGTTTTAATTATGTTGAGTAATATTCCCTCCAGTCCAATTCCTCTGGAAATTTTAACATAAATGGCTTTTGTATTTTGCTAAATGCCTATTCTGCATCTGTTGGTGATGACAATGTGATTTTTGACTTCGAGTCCATTAATATGATTTATAACATTCATTGAGTAACATATGTTGAACCATCCCTGCATCAATGGATAAAACTGACTTGATCATGGTGAATGATTTTTTATTGTGTGTCTGTATTTGTTTCGCAAATATTTTGTTGACAATTTTCCTTAAGGATATGGATACATAGTTTTCTTTTTTTGGTTGTGGCTTAACCTTTAATAAAAGGAGACTCAGAGTTCTCCCTCTGATTCTATCCTTTTGAATAATTTAAGTTATTTTGGTTGTAGAACATTAAATGTTTGGTAGAATTCTGTTGTGAATCTATTTGGGCCTGGTAAATTTTTAGTTGGGGGTTGGAGAGATGGCCTAGCAGTTAAGAGTACCGACCGCTCTTACAGAGGACCTGGGTTCGATCCCCAGCACCCACATGGCGGCCGAGAACCATCTGAAACTCCAATTCCAGGAGAACTCCAAGTCCAGGGGAATCCGACACCCTCTTCTGACCTCTGCGGCATTGCACGACACTGGTGCACAAACCTGCATGCAGACTGTACATTCATACACATACAGAAGTAAATAAAATTTTTAAAAAATTAAAAAAATTTTAGTTGGAAGGTTTTATAATAATACAGTATTTTCCTTATTTGATATGGTTCTGTTTAAGCTGTTGAACTCTTCTTGGTTTAGTTCTGATGGTTCCCATGTATTTTGATATTCATACATTTCTTTTAGACTTTCAAATTTTATAGATTATATATTTTAAAAGTATTTCCTAGGGGCTGGAGAGATGGCTCAGCAGTTAAGAGCACTAACTGCTCTTGCAGAGGACCAGAGTTCGATTCCTATTACCCACATGATGGCTAAGAACCATTTTAACTCCAGTCCCAGGGGAATCTTATGCCCCCTCTTCTGCCTTGCACAACATTGCACAACACAGGTGCACCTACCTACGTACAAACAGTACACTCATACACATAAAAGTAAAAATAGTAAAATATATAAAAAAGTATTTTCTAATAGTGTTCTGGATCTTGTTGGTGTGTGTTTTGATGTTTCATCTTTCATCTCTGGTTTTGGTGATCTAAATGTGTTCTTTCTTTCTGTTATATAACTGGGCTGCCTGTCTGTTGTATTTCTATTTTCAAACATACAGATCTTATATTAATTGATTCTTGGTGCTATTTTCTTTGTTTCTATTTTATTATTTTTGCGCTGATTTTTGTTATTTTTTTTCTTTTCTGCTGGGTTATGTTTTGATTTTTCTTGCCTTTGCATTATTTTTTTGAAGTTTTGTGTATTACATACAATATTTCTTTTTTAATCCTTTTTGTTGATGTTTTGTGTATTTCATACATCATTTCTCAATTCAGTTCAAGCATATTCCCCTTTCCCTTCCCCCCCCCACTCCCCATCCAAGATCATGCATTCTGCCATAACTGTCCTGTCCTGCATTTTTCTCTCAGTCTTTTTTTCATGTTTAGGAATTCACATTTTCCTCCATTAATTTTATATTACTCTAAAATATGGATGCATAGTCTTCACCCATATACAGTAATTACAGAGTTTGAGAATAATTGGTGGGTGGATTCTAGAGCCCATTGAGAGATTCACATTATACCAACATAGTTGCCTTCAGATAGACAAAAATATACCAATAATGTCATTCAGCTTGCCTTTCGTCTGGGGGATTTGGTACTAGCATCCACAAATGAGGGAAACCATTCTCTGTTTATCTTTCTGGGACTGTGTTTCTTCACTCAGCACGATGTCTTCAAGCTCCATCCATTTACCTGAAAATTTCATAATGCCATTCTTCTTTATTGCTGAATAGTACTCCATTGTGTAGAAGTACCACATTTTTGTCATCCACTCATCTGCTGAGGGGCATTTGGGTTGGTTCCAGCTCTTTGCTATTGTGCAATAAACATAGACGTGCATGTATCTTTACGGTAGGATGAGTCTTTGGGGTATATACCCAAGAGTGGCATGACTGGATCAGGTGGTAGGCTCATTCTTATTCTTTTAAGGGTTCTCCACACTGCTTTTCATAGTGGTTGTAGAAGTTTGCATTCCGACCAGCAGTGGATGAGTGTTCCCTTTTCCCCACAACCTCTCCAACATGTGTCGTCTTTTGTTTTCTTGACCTTAGCTAGTCGTATTGGAGTGAGATGATATCTGAGAGTGGTTTTAATTTGCATTTCCTTAATTATTAATGATGTTGAACACTTTTTAAGATATTTATCAGCCATCTTTACTTCCTTACTGGTGAAGTCTCTGTTCAGTTCTTTACTCCATCTTTTGAGTAAGTCATTTGTCTTTTTACTTCTTGGTTTTTTGAGTAGTTTATATATTCTTGATGTCAATACTCTGTCAGATGTACCACTGGTAAAGATTTCCTCCCACTCTTTGGGTTTTCTCTTCACTTCCTTGATTGTTTCTTTTGCTGTACAGAAGCTTTTGAGTTTTACGAGGTCCCATTTGTCGATTGTTGACCTTAACTCTTGCACAGCTGCTGTCTGATTTAGAAAGGCTTTTCCTACACCTATGTCTTGTAGGTTGTTGCCAACTTTTTCTTCTATCAGCTTCAGGGCTTTGGCCTTCACATTGAGATCTTTGATCCACTTGGAGTTGATTTTTGTACAGGGTAAGAGGTAGGGGTTTAATTTTGTTCTTCTACAAATGGTGATCCAATTTTGCCAGCACCATTTGCTGAAGATACTATCCTTCCTCTGCTGAGGGGATTTTTTTTTTTTTTGCCCCTTTGTCAAGTATGAGGTGGCTGAAGTTGTATGAGCTCAAGTTTGGAACTTCAGTTTTGTTCCATTGGTCAACAGTCTGGTTTTGTGCCAGTACCAGGCTGTCTTTATGACTATGGACCTGTAATACAGTTTGAAGTCTATTTCTTAATCAAGTTTAGACACAATGCTCCTTTCTTGCCCCACTCCCTGTCAGAGCTCATGCCATTTGCCATACATCTCTTTTATCTTTTTCTCAGTCTTTTTTAAAC
The DNA here is from genome assembly GCA_009823505.1 of Rhizomys pruinosus. Classification (NCBI taxonomy): domain Eukaryota; kingdom Metazoa; phylum Chordata; class Mammalia; order Rodentia; family Spalacidae; genus Rhizomys; species Rhizomys pruinosus. The sequence continues at coordinate 568,090 of VZQC01013948.1, read as the reverse complement.
TTTGTGATGCTGAAGTTTACTGTTTTGGGCTTAAGTTTACTGTTTCAGTCAGATCTTTGACCCAGTCTTTTTGTTGCTGTTCCTTCTCATTTATATCTTTCCAAAATATGCCGATGTGGATGCTGTAGATATGCCAAAATTATGATATCTGAAAATAAAATCTAGGTTAATTCTAAAACATGTTTTGGATTTCCATTTTGATAGTAAGATTGTATGCAGATAAGGAAATAATGCTACTTTACTTTCCTACATTACAAAGCAAGTCAACCAGTAACATCATTCTTGAGCTGCAAAGTTAAGTCATTTATTTGTGCTCTTTCGGGCTCTTTAATGTAGATACTTAGAGCTATAGAGTTCCCTCTTCAGACTACTTTTGAAGTGGCCCAGAGATTTTGTTTTCTTGTATTATCCTTTTTATTTAGTTCCTAGAATACTTTTATTTCTTCTTAATTTCTTTTTTTACACATTCGTCATTCAGGAGTGTTAATTTCCATGAGTTTGTATAGCTACTATACTTCTTTTGGTGTTGATTTTTAGCTTTATTGCTTTGTAGTATGATAGAATGCATGGAATTGTTCCAATATTTTTGTAATTGTTGATGTTGGCTTTGTGCCCTAGTATGTGGCAATTTTAGAGAAACTTTCATGGACCACTGAATAGAAAGTGTATTCTTTGGTGCTTGAGTGTCATATTTGGTTCATGACTGTTCAGTCCATTACATGTATGGTATCATTTAATTCAGATATCTCACTGTTTATTGTTTGTCAGATTAAGATGTCTTTTGGAGATATTGAGGTATTGAAGACCCCTGATAATACTGAGTTGTGGTTAATCAGGCTCTTAAAATCTGTAAGTAATGTGCTTATGAAACTGGGTGCACCAGTGTTTGGAAAATTATATTCATTATTGTAATATCTTCTGCATCAATTCTTCCTTTGATCCAAATGAAGTTACCCTTTTTATTTCTTCTTTATGGCTTTATTTTGAAGTCTATTTTGTTAGATATTAGAATTGTAATCCCTCCTTATTTCTTAATGTCATTTGATTGGGATAATTTTTGTCCTTTCTCCTTAACATATTGCTAATCCTTGAAGAAGAGTTTCCTGCAGATAAGAAGATTGAATGTTTTTTTAATTCATTCATTCACCTAGCCTGTATCTTTTGACTGAGAAATTCAGGCCATTTATATTTAAACTTATTATTGAAAGATATGCATTATTTAACATCGTTTTAATTTATGTTTGTACTCTTGGTGTACTTTTGAGTTTCCGAAATTACAACTTAATTTATTTGCTTTCTGTAGCCTTCTATATATCATGCTTCCTTTCTTTACTCACTTGTACTTCTTTAAGTACTCTCAGAAGTGCTTGTTTTGTGGATGAGTTGTTTAATCATGGGTGTCAATTTGACTGTATCTGGCGCTAATAGAAGTCTGAGAGGCATTCTTGATTGGATCAATTGAAGCTAGAAGACCCACCCTAAATGTTGGCTTTGCCTTCTGATGTCAGCCTATATAAATGGCCATGCCAGAAAGGAGATCTCCTACTAGTCAGCAGGGATACTAAAGCCCCGGATCTTTGGGAGAGACCGCAGATGCTCTTAAAGCATGGGAATGGCATAACACAATTTGGGAAACACACTCTATGGATGTGAAGTCAGGTGCTCTTGGGCAGTCTCCAAGAGCTGGCCCCTACTAGCAATCAGGGAAGCCTGGCTGTGTGAAATGGGAGGGAGTGCAGATGGTTCTAAAGTGGGAGCATAGGAACAGAACAATTCGAGAAGCTCACCCTGAAGAATCTGAATCAAGTGCTCTTTGAGACTATTTATTCTTAAAGGAAACTATTAGTTGAATTTTAGATGATTTCTATACAGCAGCTATATTTTTCAAGTAATTTGTATTTGTGAGGTTATTAAAAATTTATCTGTGGAATATCAAATTCCAATATTAAAATTTCTCATTCTATTCATTAATTTTCTGTTGTAATAAACCCCATGATCAAGTCAATTTATAGAAGGAATATTTTATTTGGTTTAAGATTCCAAAGGGATTAAGGTCCATAATGGTGGAAGGAGGCATCATACTAGAGGTGGCCAGAGCAGAAAGCTGAGTTGATACAACTTCAAGCAGGCAGAAGAAGCAGAGAGATGCCTTAAGAACTTTGAAAGCCCAACCCCAATGACTTGTTTCCTCCAGCAATCTCACACCTCTTAAAATCTCCCAAATCAGGACCACCGAGGGTAGACAAAATTGAAGCCTATGGGGTTTATTCTCATTCACACAACCTCATTCCACTAGGCTCATAGCAATAAAAAAAATGCAAAATTCATTTAGTTTACCTTCAAAAGTTGCCATAGTCTTTAACAGTGTCAATACTATTCCAAAGTTCAAAGTTTTGTCTAAGACTCAAGGAAATCTCTTAACTATAAACCCCTGTAGACTCAACCAAGGGCCTAAGGGATAACTTTGTTCCTTGCCCTCAGAGGTCAACCAAGTCTTAGGGGATTATGCATGGGGGCATCATAAAATGTCCTGCAAATGTGAGTCACCAGTATTCCTGCTCAGGGAGGTCTTGGAGAGCCACTAATGGGACTTCAGCCAGTGTCCAGTCTAGAAAGAGGAACGTCTGCTTATGCTTCAGAAAAGGAAGCCTGGTCTAGCAAGACCTGATTTTGTCCTTGAGTGGATGGAACTGGTAAATTAAAAGCTGAAAGGAGCAAGGGGCTTCCCCCCTCCTCCCTCCTCCAAAAACCTGAGAGACACCTGAGGACCAGAGCCTCAACTGACATTGAGAAAACAAAAACCTTGGTTAATCTGGGCTAACTGTATGGCCTTAAGCATCCAAAAGGAAAGTACAACCAGAAACAAATAATTAGTAAGACCAAAGAAACTATGCTGCAGATATAAAACTTGAGATTTTAGTAAAAAGACAGAAAAAAAAAAAAAAAAAAGAGCACAGATGTTTTGCCTGTCTTACTGGCNCAACCAGAAACAAATAATTAGTAAGACCAAAGAAACTATGCTGCAGATATAAAACTTGAGATTTTAGTAAAAAGACAGAAAAAAAAAAAAAAAGAGAAAGTACTGTGGTTTGTCCTGTCTTCAGTTCTTACTGGAACTGCATCTACCCTGTTGCTGTCACTGCTTTTGGCACTCCTCAAAGACATGAGACATAGCTTTTTAATCTTCTAACATGGACGGAAGACTCATGTGTTTCCAAGAATCCTCCAAACCTTTAATGACAGATGGGGACTACTGAGATACCCAGCTTTTGTGACCTAAACAGCCAAGGGGATTTCAGCCTCATGAGAATATAGACTGCCATTGTTGGACTACCTGGGCCATATCATGGAGTCCAGTACAGGGGGATTGTGCTGGATAGCTTTAGTGTCAACTTGACACACCTCAGTTGAGGGAGTCTCAGTTGGGGAATTGGTTCCATTAGATTGGCTTGTGGCCACGTCTGTGGAGTAGTGTCTTGATTATCAAGCAATGTGGGAGGGCCCAGCCCACTATGGGTGGTGCCACCCTAAGCAGGTTGTTGTGTACTGTTTAAGAGGGCAGGCTGGGCATGGACCAGGAGAGCAAGCCAGTAAGCAGCACTCCTCCATGGCCTATGCTTCAGCTCCTGCCTCCAGGTTCCAGTCCTGAGTTCCTGCCTTGGGCTCCCTGAGGGATGAACTGTGACCCAGGAGATGTGAGCTGAATAATTTCCTCCCCAAGTTGGTGTCTGTCAGAGTGTTTTGTCACAACAATGGAAGACAAACTAGAACAAGGATGAAGACAGGATGTGTGCTTACTGGACTTCATTTGGGGTACCATGGGAGGGAAAGACCCCAATGTGGAGCAAAAGTGAAGGATTGATGGTTGTTTGGGATTGCCAAGGAGGAATCCTCAAGCACTGAAATCCTGTTTGTTAACTGACTTGCTTCTGGTCATATAACTATAGTGATCTGATTTAACTACATTTATTGGCTTTGATCCTGCCGTGATGTAATTATGGTTTTAAGATTTCTTTGAAACATTAACCCCCTCTTTGACTGCCAGCTATTAATAAAGTACTCCTAATTCAACCATCAGTATATGGTGTTCCTCTGTGCATCTCACTTGGTATTATAGTCTCCACTGCCAACCAGGATGCATCTTCATAGCTTCATGCAATGGCCTGTCAGTGCCATCTTTATGCAGGAATGCCAAGACTACATGTTGCCTGGTCTGTGCAGCTCTCTGACAATGCAAAGGAAGAACTGATGTCCCATTCACTCTTTCATTTTCTTTCTTTATTTTTTGGTCTTTTTGAGACAAGGTCTCCCTTTAGTCTCAGCTGACCTGGAACTTGTTGTATAGACCAGGCTGGCCTTGAAGTCACAGTGATCAGCCTGCCTCTCTTTTAAACACAGTACTTCATGAATGACCCTGTCAAGCTTGGCAGCCATTTTGGGTTGGACATTACCACATAACCAGAGCTTTTGTGGGTTTCGCTTTCTTAAGAGGAAATGCTTTGGAATTTTTTCTTTCAAAGGTTGGATTCTTATTTAGGGTGGTTTTGCCCTGAAGGCACACTTTCCATTGTTTAAGTGTAGATTTCCAGGCCTTCCCTTAAATCACAAGTTGGATTCTTATTTAAGGTAGTTTTTCCCTTAAGGCACACTTTCCATTGTTTAAGTGTAGATTTCCAAGCCTTCTCTTAAACTTTAATCTCCTTTTCAAAGGGAACCCCTTCTTTAGCCCATATCATGGCTATGGTTTGTTAAGCTTTCTTTTTTTTTTTTTTTTTTGGTAATCATACAGTTATTTTAATTATACATAGCTTTAAACCATCAACCAGATGAGTTAAAAACACTTTGGCACCCATGCCTTCACTTCAGAATGAACATTTTCATTGGGATCTTATGTTAAGCAGAGAATTGGTTTAAAGATTGATAATCCTACACTCATAGAATGTAAAAGTACAGGGGCTACAGGAGGTTACCTAATTAGATGGTTCTGCAAACACAGAACACACACTGGAAAAATTTCCAGCCAATTTTGCTACCTCCCACCTTAACAGATTAGAGGTAGCAGACAAACGCTGGTGCTCCCACCCACCTTGTAGACACCTGGTCACAGAAGCATCAAGGCACAAGCAGTGCACTTACTGTTCACAGTAAACGTTTGCGAAATATTCATTGACCCTCCAGCATTATGAATATTGTCTTATTCAGACTTCAAACCCCCAAACTACAATTCTATTGTGTTACACAAAATTATTATTTTGTACATCTCTGAACATATTAAAATTCTATTGCCAAAAAAAGGACTAATAATCAATTGACTTATTATACAAATACCAACTTGTAATATTTAATAACTTTTTGCCATTTACACTTTACACCTTTTGCTTTAGTGAATGTGTATATTTTTTTAAAGGCACCATTACATAGTATATCTACAATGATCACATTTCTTAAATTGTTAAGATTCTATGACTCATTTCTATGTATTTTTCTTATTTTAAAAAATAACTTGAAACAAAATAGATTTTGTAACACTTAATTTGAGCAGCTTCTTTTTTATTACATTGAATTATATAAAGTGCATGTTACCTTAGGAAAAATTAATATTTGCTGCTTTACTCTTTTGCAAAACATTTGCTGTAATGGAGGAATTTGTATTTCCAATGTATCTTGACTGTGTTTTATAATATTTACTGCTTTCTTCCTAACTCTGCTTTAAAGTATTGAACTGGGCATGAAATATTAAAATATTAATCCAGACTTGTATAAACTGGATGTTGCTTAAAATCTTTATCATTGCCATGTTGGAAACCCAGACAGCTTTTGTGATGTTTCAAATTAATAAAAATATCCTCCTCCCTAACCACTTACAAGAATTCTTTTGGTGTGTACTAAAGTATAGCATGTATTCTAAATCAACTGCTAGCTGCCAACTCACTTTTGACTTTGATGGTTCAAGAAACAATGAGGCACAATTAATTAATACACAAAACCTAATGAGAATTTCTGCCACGCTGTCATCAGAAACAGTTTCTGTCCTGTTATGAAAAAACTTTAAAAAAAAAAGTAGGATATAAAGCCTTTATGACTTAGTAATAATAATCTGTAAAAAATACACTCAAAATTAGATTCAATACATTTTATTTTGCCATAAGAAAACTATGAATATCAGGTAGTGGCTAATGAAAAGCAGAAATTAAAATTCATGATAGGGAAGATGGTACAAGTATAAGCATTACAGTGTTTGGGGAAACAATCAAGGTTTCATATGACTGAAAGAGGTAAGGAACTCAGTGCTGCTTTTAATTTCTCAGAATTTGCATTTAATTTCTCATACTATGCATGCCATGATAACACAAAATGCCTTGCTCAATGTTCATGTGATTTATCTTTTTAGTACAATGGTACAAATTCACTTCTTCATTGGTTCCACATGGGGGATAGTTACCATCAAAATAACAACTTAAAATATTTTAGTTAATCCTGTAAGACTTCTATGGCATTTTAAAATGTTTAGCTTGAACATTTAATCTTGTCATTTCATTGAACAAATTGACTATTTCAAATATTTTCTACCTAGAATATTTACAGATAATTTAGCAGTAGAGCAATTTTCAAGCTATCTTGAAAGGGGAAAAAATAAAGTAATTCAATAGCCAGAAAGCTAAGTAAAAATAGAAAAAAGCTCACAATAAGTTTTAAATGACATCATGCTACAGATTTCCAATCCAATAAAGACTGGGAGTAAAGAATTTTTATCAAAAGGCATATTTCATGTGAACTCTGAACTTTGGATATGCAAACTTATAGAAAAACTGAAGACCCCGAGACACATGCAAGTAGGGTCTTTCTGGTAAAATTACATTTTAATTTCCAGTTTTCCTTCTCCCCCAAACTCTGGAAGATACCTTCAGTAGACACAGTTTTAAATTTCATATGCAAAATTTACTTGGAGCACAGCAGCAGCAATGAGTAATTTTATCAATGATATTTAGAATGGCTAGCTTTCCATTACAGAATTTCCAGTTTGTCATAAGTTTTTGAAAGTTATTATGACAAACTAATTACCCTAGCAGTTGAGAATGCAACATCTGGAGGCTCTGCTGGCATCCGTATCATTTACACTGGCAGAAGTATCTATGCCTAACTGGCGAAATGCCATTAATGACGCTCAAACTAATTTCCACTTAAGAGTGTACTCAATAGTCAAAGAATAATGTCATCAATATGGATAGAGAAAGGAAACAGATACTGTAATTACAGAGACCAGAGTCTTGAGTTATATATACAATGATCTCAAGTTTCTCTAAGGGTAAGTTCATAAAATGGTTTGAAGGTCTAGGCTTACAAAAAACATAAATGTGTATCAGTCCATTTGTTGGTAAGCTAGAAGTACTATTTTTCTTTGTATTATTGCAAATAATGCCTGGTACCTTTAAGACACTGAAACTTTGCCTTTCAAATCTAGTTTACCATCAGAAGATTCACATATACATGAGAATTATTATTAAAGCTTCAAGTTTAAAGTCAAGAAAAGGACAATTTAAAAAAGTACACAGTAAAGAGAATGAAAATACTTAGGCTAAAGGAAGAAATGTTTAAGCAAGGTTACAAGTGACTAACAACTATGCAGCAACAGTTGTTTTCAGTATCTATTATTTTTCTTTCATTGCAAAAATAATTCACAGAAGTGTGTTAATTGTTACAAATGCTAAGCTATATTATTTGTTCCAACATACTTATTACTAGCTCCTGGGTAAGTTTCAAATTCTCTGAAATGTTTAAATGTGTTTCATCTTAAAAGGAAGAAAGGCTAGGTATTCTTGAAAGAAATGGGAATTGACACACTTGTAATATTCCACATGTAGTTTCTCACTGCTATAATAAAGTAACAATTCACACATAGAATGGAACCTAATTTAAGGGGTTAAAAAAGCCTAAAAGTTCTGGTTGAAAGGAAAATATTATATTACCACTTAAACTACTTGAAATGAAATCTTCTTATTGGAGCATTCTAATACGAGCATTTTAAAAATATATGCCAGTAGCCTCCCACCTAAAATACACATGAGTCTCATTTACAGAATCTTGTCATTTACCAGCATTATACAGAAAGATGCATTTGGTGGCTTTCAGATTGTAAATTTGTAACATTTCATAGGAACACTTTTTAACCACAATGAACAAAATAGAAATATTCATTTAACTCAATTTCTTCCATCATATAAGGGCAGAGATTAGAAGCTAAGTGCAAAGAACTCTGAGTCGCCTCCTGTCTGCATTATAAATGTTGATTTTATTTTTTTTTTGCTTAGGGACCACATTTCCAAGGTTATGACGGCCTTGACAACACTTCTTTTTTTACAGAATATGGTAATAAAAGCAATGATTAATGATTCATTCTAATTAGCTAAAACAAACTCATTCTTCATATGAGCGTCTTGTTTGCATGGCTATTTTTAGAAAATGGAGGCAAGAGGTTGCTGTCCATTTGAACTAGCAGAATAAACCAGGTGAGGATGTATTCTGAAATTTACTAGAACAATTTTTGGAAGTTCTTTACTTTTTATGCCATATACAAGGTACAACACATACTTAAGTCATAATGTTAAGAAAATGGAGAATTTAGCAATAAAGTGCTAACATGGGAGGAGAGAGTTGTATGCCATACTAGGGTATGTTAGAAACTCTAGTAACTCCAGTAATTCTCAAAGAACATTCAGACTGCTTCAAATTCTATTAAAAAAAACTATCTTTCTGCATCTTTAAGTTTTTACATCTTTTAAATGGGCTAAAAGCTAACTATACAAATACTGGGAGGGGGACTTTCCAATCTCTACTTTTTCAAACATTGCCTCTAAAAATTATCAACAACCCAACTAGACTACTTTCAGATGATATAGCAGACCAAATTAACTTTTCACCTGTTTCACAGGTCTTCTGAAATCCCTGGCCCTTAATCTAACCCAAACTTCCTGATATTTCAAAGTTCAGTAAGATTCTGGTATTATAAATTCAAACTCAGTACTGCCATCTGTTACATTCTGCTTAAAAATTGAATCATTTTCCTGATGAATAAAAATACCTTCCCAGTTCATTGGCTTGTTCTGAGGAGTGGATGTAGTCCCTGCTGGAGGCTCTTTTTCAGGATCAACCTTATACTCAATAGTATTACCCTTTATGACAGGTACAATAGTTGGCCTATCAGAAAGGTATGCATACTGTCTGATCTGTAAAGACTTGCATGGATGTAAACGATAAAGCTTTGAGTCCCCAGAAGGATCTTGACTATGAACTGACTTCATGTGTGAAGACATAAATTGATAGTTGATGAAAGATTTGCCACAAGCCAAGCACTGATACCTTCATTCCCCTGTGTGATGAATTTCATGCTTTGTGCGATATTCTGCAAGAGGAAATACCTTCTCACAGTAACAGCATGGATACTTCTTCTCCCAAGAGTGAATATTAAAATGTCTTCACAAGCTTGTCAGACAGACATATGACCTTTTACATACAATGCATATATAATAGACCCTTCCATCTACTATTAACTCATAGTGATCATCATGCTTTACTTTCACACACTTGTTTGGTGGCTCACTGCCAGATGTTTTTGGTAGGTCATTCTCAATTTTGGCTTCCTTTTTATCAGGGTCATCTTTGACAGGGATCACTATATCATAAGTATCTTCACCAATATTTGCGTAAACTTTGCAAGCAGTTGATAAGCCCTCAATTTCAGTAGCTGTATCTAAAGTAATGATTTTCTGACCCTCCATTACATGCTTTGCTCCTAAGCCTGGATCGTTAGTGCTTCTAGTAATTATATCTGAAATTTTTAAAGAATTGGAAAGTGGCTCCTGCAGAAGTGTCAGAATCTGCATCTTCTGTGTTAATTGTCCATCAAAAGTGGTATTTTGGGAGGTATCAGGTTGTGGGACCAAAGATGTATTACTGATGGCTGAGTCTGGACTGGAGCTAACAGTGTCATCATCGTCGTCTATAATTTCTTCCTCTTCCTCTTCACTGGCCTTCTTTCCTGTTAGAACAGTGCTGTTTGGTGTCTGCTGATTCTGCACAAGTAAATTGATTGAAGAAGACATATTATTGGGAAGCAAAGAGCTGCTGACGTTTGTTGGTGTAGTAAGCGGAGCCTGATTTAACAAAATAATGTTAGGAGTCAGATGCGTTGAAGCTGAAGACACCAGCAATTTTTCACTTCCTTGTGCTTGGCTCAGAGTTGCCTGATTAGCAGGAGTGGGAAGCTGCAGAGTAGGTGTGACACTTGTTAAAGGGGGAGAGTTATTGCTAGCAGAAGGGGCCACTTCGGAAATAGCAACAGGGACTGGATTTGGTTGGACCTGTGTCACTGTATTGTTACTTGGCAAAGACTCCTTTGCAGGTAAAATCTCGGAGCAGAAAATGACATCCTCATCATCATCATCTGAATCAGTAACAATGATCTTTTTCGTTTCATAATCTTCAGCAGATAATGAAAAAGACTCTGTTATAATTGGCATTACAGTAGCCCCATTATCTTGTGCTTCAACTGTGGAGAGTGGGCATTGGCCAAAATGGCGCTTTGGACCCTGGCCAGGTCTTATCGCCTGATTATCGCCTGACTGCCCAGCTCATTCCCCAGCCAATAAGAGAACACCAAACCTGAACCCTCATTAGCATGTCCGCTGACTTCCGTATATTGTGCATACCGCTTACAGACCAATGAGAGACTGCCACAGCGCTCACGCCCTTGCAGGAGGCGGGGTTGAAAGAGGGGATATGAGTAGGGGACACTGGAAGGAGAGGGAGGGTTGTTGTATGAGTTGCCTGAATAAACTGCGTCTGGAAGAACAAGAGTGTGTCCTCTCCTTTTTCCTGCCGGCCGGGAACAGAGCGACGAGGAGAGCGACAAGTGGTGGCCCGGACGGGGAATCTCCATCAGTGCGAGCACGGTTCAGAACCAGACGCAGGCAGGTGGGCTAGCCGGTAAGTTTCCAGGTAAGGTGGGACTATAAGGTTCTCGGGAGTAGAGACCATGGGGAATTCAAATTCAATGTGGCCATTGCACGATACCTTAAAGGAACTGTTGAAAGTGAAAGGAATTGGCATAAAGACCCAAACTTTAGATGAGTTCTTAGGAGCAGTAGATGAGATCGCGCCCTGGTTTCGTGTGACCGGAAACCTCATGCCACATTGCTGGAGAAAGTTGGGGGGGTACCTAATGTTTGCTGAGGAACAAGGAATTCTGCAGAGAGGTGTAGTTCCGATTTGGAAATTAATAGGAAATTGCTTGGGCGATGAAGGGAGCTGCGCAGCAGAAATAAAAAAAGGGGGAAAACTTCTACAGCAGCTAAAAGAGAAACAGGCGCCACCCAAGGGGGTTGAGGACGAAGAGCAGGATATGTCGGCTGATGAGTTGGAGAGTTTGGTAGAAAGCATGGAGCAAGTGAAGGTTAGCATACAGCCGGCAGCCCTGGGACCTCCGCTACTGCTGATGGCCCTGGGACCCCCTCTGCCTTTTGCGGTACCTGGCACTTCGTTTCATCTGGAGTGCTGGAGGGAGGTAGCCACTCAAAATCCAGCCCTATGTTTTCCAGTCTTCCAGACCCTTTGTTGATCTTCAATTCTGCTCATCCTTGTAATTTTCCCCCCATCACTGCAAATCTGCCCCGCTAAACAGTCCCTTCTCATATTCACAGATGGATCATACAGGACAGGCCAAGGAGCTTATATGGTGGCAGGAGCACCTCCAGTCAGTACCATTCTCTCCTGCCTCCCCTCAAGTTATTTGAGCTCAAGATAGTTATAACAGTGTTTCAGACCTTTAATGCTCCTTTCAAACCTGATTTCTGACAGTCAATATGTTGTTAATATCCTAAAAAGGCTCGAGGTAGTAGGAAAGATCAATCTCAGGTCAACTGTTGGGTCTCTTCTGCAGTACTTTACACATGCTCATTCTCCAGAGAGTCCACCCATTCTTTGTTCAGCAATTAGGCTCACACCGACTGCCCGGCCCTAGCTGAAGGCAATAATTCAGTTGATAAGGCATCCAGAGCTCTGATGTGTTTTCTCTCCTCCCCTCAGGAACTTGCATGCACCTTTCACTCCCACTTTCATGTTAATTCTAAAATGCTTGCCTCCCAATTTCACATCTCTTGAGCCGATGCTCGCAATATTATAAAAAATTGTCATCAATGTGCCCCACTTCTGCCGCAACAGTCCCTTGGGATTAATCCCAGTGGTCTCCTCCCGTTACATGTATGGCAGATGGATGTCACTCACATCCCTGAATTTGGCACATTAAATATGTGCATGTCTCTGTTGATACCGCCTCAGGAATTATTTTTGCCTCCCTACACTCTGGAGAAAAGGCCCGTCATGTCCATGAACATTGTTTCCAGGCAGTGGGCAGCCTGGGGACAGCCTAAAGAGTTAAAACTGACAATGGCCCACTTACACTTCAGACTCCTTTCTTCCTTCTGTTTGATGATGGGCATTCGCCTCACTCACGGTTTGCCGTACAATCCACAAGGACAAGGCATTATTGAATGTGCTCATCGTACACTAAAGGAGTGCCTTCAAAAACAAAAGGGGGGGAATAGCCTCTGGCTCTCTTCCAAAGGAAAGACTTGTGATTGCTCTTTTTTACTATTAATTTTTTAAATTTGACTAAGCACGGGCGAGTCAGCTGCGGACAGGCACACACAAACAGACAACACTTCAAAAGGGCTTGTAATGTGGAAAGACATACTTACAGGAAAATGGTATGGCCCAGACCCGGTCCTAACATGGGCGAGAGGAGCTGTCTGTGTTTTTCCTCAGGATCATCAACAACCTCTTTGGATCCCGGAAAGGCTCACCCGAGTGGTTCAAGATGTGGAAGTGTGGGATACTTGTGATGATGGTGCCATGGCCCATGGCAATGACGGAAGAGCTTCGTTGGGGGCTGATGACAGTGTTCCCTAAACCTATCCCAGTCACCTATTCAGCGCAAGTATTCCCCCGCCTTTTTACAACCAATGATAACATGGGGGTCTCTTCTTTTTTTTACCATTAGATGACACATTAGCACCAGTACAAGAGACCATACACCTGCCCCTAAATGGATTACTGTGCTTCCAACTGATTACTAACATATCCCAGGACAGTGATTGTGTACGTATGCATAACCAGACAGGAGGCTGGTTTGATGCACCCCCTCTGGGGACCAGCCGGTCCAATGCCACATGGCTCAGGGGAGCTTGGCACTTTCAAACCCATGCCTGTATGCATATGGCCCCCCTTTGTGTTCCTTGTATATAATGGAAGCTATGAAAGAAATAATGTCACCTGTGGTAACAGGATTTGTTTCTATGCTTTATGCTGGAATTCTACCACCTTTCCTCTAGCGGTGGTATTTCGTGGCAATCGCAGCAGCTTTCCTGATGTCAACTGTTCAGACAGCAGCTGCACTTAACAATTTGTCGGCTGGTGTTGCTGAGGCTATGACCAATCAACAGAATATTAATAATCATTTCAAAACAGGCATTATGTCACTCAATTAAAGGGTTGATTTGGTGCAGGATCAGCTCGACGTGCTTATACAGATAGCACAGTTGGGGTGTGAATGGAGACATTCTGGGCTCTATATTACCTCTGTACCTTTTCAGAATCTGAGCCATGCAGCTAATCTAACATGCAGTCTCTCAAATCATTTAACAGGAAACTGGTCCGGTGAACTCGACTCTCTATTGGAAGAACTCCGCTCATCCATCGTGCACATCGATGTGCACACGAGTAGACCTGTTCACGTCTGAGGGTTTTATCTCCTGGATGTCAAAGGCGGTGTCTCACCTACAGCAGTGGGCTGGAATAGCGGGTTTGGGTTGCAGTATAATCCTGCGTGGGTCATTGTGTCTGTGGTGTCTGATGCGCATGCGGAAAAATCAGCACAGAGAAAGAGTGTTCTTCGTGCAGGCTCTTGCCACTATTGAACTGGGCAGTTCACCTCAAGTTTGGCTTGGCATGCTAGAGAAATAGTCAAAGACGGGTAAGACCCGCTGCATGTATTACCAACCTAAGACAGGGAACAAACCGATGCTGTTTGTTTGACCCCATGATGGGTAAGGAATACCTCTGCAGGGGCAACCTAAGACAGGCATTCTCTCCGCCATATTATAAAAGAAAGGGGGAGATGTGGAGAGCGGGCATTAGCCAAAATGGCACTTTGGACTCTGGCCAGGTCTTATCACCTGATTGTCACCTGACTGCCCAGCTCATTCCCCAGCCAATAAGAGAACGCCAAACCTGAACCCTCATTAGCGTGTCCACTGACTTCCATATATTGTGCATACCACTTACAGACCAATGAGAGACTGCCATGGCACTCGTGCCCTTGCAGGAGGCGGGGTTGAGAGAGGGGATATGAGTAGGGGACACTGGAAGGAGAGGGAGGGTTGTTGTATGAGTTGCCTGAATAAACTGCGTCTGGAAGAACAAGAGTGTGTCCTCTCCTTTTTCCTGCTGGCCGGGAACAGAGAGCGACAAGGAGAGCGACATTTAACCTTTGATTTTTGTAGATCAAGGTTTTTGTCACTAGCACCAGGAGGTAAGGTTTCAGCAGTACCAACCTGAGCTGTACCTGAGATGCTTTTAACCTGTGACAGTGGGACACCAAGCTCTGCTACAAATTTCACTCCGAGAAACTGCCCTGATTTTATTAACTCATCAAGTAAATCTGCTCTAACACGTACAAGTTTAGAACTATAGATATAATTCAGAATTTCTGCAAAAATCTCTGCTCTTATAAAGCTCAGTTCAACAACTTGCCCAGCAACTGAGAACAGCTGATGGAAGTATGTGCTTGAAGCAGAAAGAATGTTCTTATGAGCTCGAAATTTTCGGTCTTCCACAATAACAGTAACATCACAAAAGAGTCCATGGCCACACTGCTCATTCAAGGAGTTCAGCAGACTGCCAGTATATTGAATGTCTGTAGCAGAAATCAGTTTTCTACTCTCCATGCCTGCTTCCAGGCACCACCGCTTTCTCTTAAGGCCGTGGAAGGGTCAGAGTCCTCTGACAAGAAGCTGGACTCCGCGGTGATTCTGGAGCTTCTTTAAACATCGCTCCAGTCTTGGTCTAGTCTACTCGGCTGCTACCGCTGCCCCACGCAGCCGACAGAGGGCACAGAGCAGGTGGGGAGGTGCGGAAATCTGAGGCTCCCTCCTCTTCCGAGCGCCTTCCCAGTTTGTTAAGCTTTCTACTGCTCTTTTTCTCCAAACTACATTTTGCACTTCTTTCTGCTCCACTTCCTCTTTTTCACTGTAGATATGTAAAATATTCACCATTAATAACCATTCCACTGATTCTATGTTGTGCTTCCTGGAATTTTCCTCCATCAAAGAAATTAATTCATTATTTTTCAACTTAACCTTAGGCAAATTAGGAACTCTTAAAGCCCATCAAAGAAATTAATTCATTATTTTTCAACTTAGCCTTAGGCAAATTAGGAACTCTTAAAGCCCACCCCAAATAACTTACTTCCTCCAGCAAGGCAGCACCTCCTAAACCTTCCAAAAACAGCCTGACCAACTGGGAAAAAATATCCAAGTACTTGAAGCTTATGAGGAACAGTCTCATTAAACCTACAACTCTCATATTTTTCAATGATCTGTATACCTAGCGGTTAAGAGTGCCGACCGCTCTTGCAGAGGACCCGGGTTCGATCCCCAGCACCCACATGGCGGCTGAGAACCGTCTGTAACTCCAATTCCAGGAGAACTCCAGTTCCAGGGGAATCCGAGACCCTCTTCTGACCTCCGCGGCATTGCACGACACGGGTGCACAGACCTGCATGCAGACAGTACATTCATACACATACAGAAATAAATAAAATTAAAAAAAAAACTAATTTTTTCATGGAAGTTGGTAATTATGGTGATTAATGTATTCAGAAACAAACATTGCAGGTTCTTGACTTTAGAAATGACAAGGGAAACAAATTAATGAAGTAGTCCTCCTTTCTTCCTTCCATCTCCCCCCTTTTCCTTGACTAACCTTAGCACCCTCACCCCGTTCCTTCTTTCATTGCTTATTTCTCTAATTCTGAAGATCAATCCCAGCAATCTGATGTGTATGTTATCTGTACTGAGTTTGTACTCACAGACTAAAGTGATCCTCCTGCCTACATTTACTACAAACTCAGTCTTGAAAGAAATACATGTTGCATTTTAATTTCTATAGACAATATTCACAGTTAAAATTTATAAACCAGCATCAAATAAATGTAAAATAGATGAAGAAAAGGCAACACAGAGTGAGTCTCCATTTAAGAAACATTTCTGTCACAGGCTGGATAAAGTTGTTTAAAGTCTCCATTTAAGAAATATTTCTATCACAGGCCGGAGAAAGTTGCTTAATACCTATGGATATAAGTTAGCTTGGAAAATTATAGTACTGTATATTATTTTATAGCACTATACTGCAAAATCAATGACAGTTCACCTAAAAGAAACATAAAAATTTTAAATTCTGTAGAAATATTTTGAAAATGGCTTCCTGTTTTAAAACTGAATGCTCTCTGGAAAGTGATTACTATAAATATTTGTAAATTTTTAAGTACAAGTGAGACCTCATTAAACTCAAAAGCTTCTATATAGCAAAATAAACAATCAGTGAAGTGAAGAGAAAACTCAGAGAGTGGGAGGAAACCTTTACTGCTGATACATCTGACAGAGAATTAACTTCCAGAGTATATAAACAACTCAAAAAGCAAAGAAGTAAGAAATCAAATGGTGCACTCAAGAGATGGAGTAAAGAGCTGAACAGAGACTTCACAAGAGGAAGTAAAAATGGCTGAGAAACATCTTAAAAATGTTCAATATCAAATGAGTGTCCAGTCTATATTATTGTAGTTTCACCATTAACCCCAATCGAAGCCCTTACATTCTATCACGCCCTCTCTTCCACAGATTGTTCCCTAGGCTTAGAAAAGGGGCACAGGTGGATGAGAAGCAAAACACTCTACTTTCTCTGGAGCTGATGTCTTGGTCTCTAGTCAGTTCTGGCTGTTTCTTTCATGGGCTGCCAGCTTGTCCAGGCTTAACCTTTCGATCCTACTAATGAAGCACATGCAATTAGATATTTAGGTATTTAAACAGTATAATATATAGCCTTTCGATCCTACTAATGAAGCACACACAATTAGATATATGGGTATTTAAACAGTACTAATTGTTATGGTAGGTTACTTTGGTATAGACACAGATGTTTGGATGGTATGTCAATTCATGATCTACATTTTCTTCTGTCAAGTATGGCAGGGTCTTCCTGTGGTTTATAATATCTCCTAACCATTAGAGGATGTAAGCTTGTGACATCAGCCATGGGTTATTCCTCCAAGGAGAGAGCCAATAGCCAATTAGATTTGGGATAATGGTGAAACTACAATAATATAGACTGGACACTCATTTGATCAACTTGATTGAACATACAAGCCCCCCCTGCTGGATGGTGGGACCCATGAGTTGTGTGGGTTTGGGCACAACTGCTTGCAAATTGGTTTTACATGAAGGATGCTTGTACTCACGAATTATCACCTATTGTTAAAAAAAATGAAAACAAAACAAAACAAAAAAGCAGAGAAAGATGCAGAAAACTTATGGCAGAATGCATGATCTGCGATGGGTAGGGGTGGGGTTGGTGGGAAGGGAAGGGGATATATGCCTGAGCTGAATTGGAGAATGGTGTATGGAATGCACAAAGCATCAATAAAAAAATAAAATAATAAAAAAAATGTTCAATATCATTAATAATTGAGGAAATGCAAATTAAAACCACTTTAAGATATCATCTCACTCCAATGAGACTGATTAGGATCAAGAAAACAAATGATGCCAAATGCTGGAGAGGTTCTGGGGAAAGGGGAACACTCATCCACTGCTGGTGGGAATGTTAACTTATACAAACACTATGGAAAGAAGTGTGGAGAACCTGTCAAAGACTCAAAATGATCCCACCACCTGACCCAGTCATATAAGTCTTAGGTATATACCCACAAGACTCATCCTAAGGCAGAGATACATGCACAGCCATATTTATTACAGATTTCTTCACAATAGTGAAGAGCTGGAGCCAACCCAAATGCCCCTCAACTGATAACTCTTAGATCTGGGCTTCCCTGAATTCCAAGGGACACACACATGCCCACTTCGTCCAGAGGCTGTCAATCTTCTGACCTCTTCCCCTGTACCTGAGGCCCCACCCCATGGTTATAAATGGGTGGGCCCCAGTCACTGTCTTGCCCCTGTCCTGCTGTTTCTCCTGCTCCTTTTCCATCACGTGCCTGCAGGTTGCCCACTCTGGCATTTCCACATGGAAGTAAATCATGTTCCCAGAGTGACCTAAGTCTCATGTGCCTTTTTATCTGGGGGGGTGGGGTGTGCAGACTTTTATAAATTAATATTCTGGTGCCATGGACTGGGATCACCATTTCACTCCCCCCCCACCCTCAGGGTAACCAGACCACCTTTCTTTTGGAACCCTTGGGACTTGCCAACAGCAGCAGCATATTTCTGCAGGGAACCAGCTTCCACATTTCACAATGAGGTACCACTATCTGCTCTCCCACACTCTTCTTCCCTCCCTCCCTCCCTCCCTCTCTCTCTCTCCCCCCACTTTGGCCTCTCAGGCTTTCTGGATCCTCTCTCTGCTTCTCCTCTCAGCCATAGCCTACTGAAACCATTTTGAACCCACTGAAGTCTGCAGACTTCCTCAACTGGGTATTTCTGTTCTAGTTTGTTTTCCATTGCTGTGACAAAACACTCTGACTGACACCAACTTGGGGAGGAAAGGGTTTATTCAGCTCACTTCTCCTAGGTCACAGTTCATCACTCAGGGAGCCCAAGGCAGGAACTCAGGGCAGGAACATGGAGGCAGGAGCTGAAGCACAGGCCATGAAGGAGTGCTGCTTACTGGCTTGCTCTCCTGGCCCATGCCCAGCCTGCCCTCTTAAACAGTACACAACAACCTGCCCAGGGTGGCACCACTCATAGTGGGCTGGGCCCTCCCACACTGCTCGACAATCTAAACAATACTCCACAAATGTGGCCACAGGCCAATCCAATGGAGCCAATTCCACAATTGAGGCTCCCTCAACCTAGGTGTGCCGAGTTGACACTAAAGCTATCCAGCACAATTGACCCCTTGTCAACTTGCCACACAAAATGCATCACTATTAAACACCACCTTTCCAGTTTTTGTCCCCAAAGTATGATGTTAACATTAATCACAACCTAAGACAGTACAAACTTAAAGACCCCACAGTCCTTAAAATGTCCAAACACTTAAAAGTTAACAGTCTATTAAAAGTCTCTTAACTGTGGGCTGCTGTATAATCCAAAGCAAGTACTGTCTTATTTCAAAGGGAAGAATCAGGCACACTCAAACAAAACCTAAGTCCAGCAAAGTAACACAAGTCTGTACACTTGGGATAAACTCACAATCTTCTGGGCTCCAAAGGGTTTCAGCAGCTCCCCTTCTCTGACTCTGCTGACAGTGGCACACACAGCTCATCTTGCAGGCCCAGGCCAGCTCCATTTCACACCTGCTGCTGCTTGTGTGGTCATCCCATGGTCGTGGCATCTCCAAAAAGCTGGGGTCGCCACTGAAACTGAGGCAGCACCTTCACCAATGGTCTCTTCTGACCTCTCCTGGTGCCAAGCCTCAGCTTCTCTCCATGACCCCTGCAATCTTGGGGTCTTAACTGCAACCGAGGTGCACTTCCACCAATGGTCTTTCCTAACTTCTCACAGTGCTAAGCCTTGGCTGCTCTCTGTGACCCTCTCAAATTTCAACACCAGAACCATATAGGAGTCTCTTACACACTACCAAAGCCTGCTTCTGGCTTGAGATGGAGGCTCAGCCCCAGCTAACCAGCATCAATAGTCCCAGTAAAGCAAAGGGTTCATTTCAGGTTCTGGTCTCTTGTTACTTAGAGCTGATTCTTCAGCCCCAGCTGACCATAGCCCATAGAATACACAGTCCTGATGACTCTGCTTGGCTTTGAAACTAGAAACTTCACAAGCCAGGCCTTCATCATCTAAACTCTTTCAGCAAAACTGTTCCAAGTTCTACAGCAATGATCTTTAGGCCTTCAATGATTTTTCTAGCCCAAAGTTCCAAACGCTTCCACAATCCTTCCCTAAAACACCAAGGTCAGGTCTGTCACAACAATAGCCCACTCTCTGGTACCAGTTTCTGTTCTAGTTTGTCTTCCATTGTTGTGACAAAACACTCTGACCGACACCAACTTGGGGAGGAAAGGGTTTATTCAGCTCACATCTCCTGGGTCACAGTTTATCACTCAGGGAACCCAAGGCAGGAACTCAGGGCAGGAACATGGAGGCAGGAGCTGAGTCACAGGAGGAATGCTGCCCCCTGGCTTGCTCTCCTGGCCCATGCCCAGACTGCCCTCTTATACAGTACACAACAACCTGCCCAGGGTGGCACCACCCATAGTGGGCTGGGCCCTCCCACATTGCTCCGTAATCAAGACAGTACTCCACAGATGAGGCCATAGGCCAGTCCAATGGAGCCAATTCACCAACTGAGGCTTCCTCAACCCAGGTGTGTCAAGTTGACACTAAAGCTATCCAGCGCACAGAGCCTGCCATGCTCTGATCCCTTTCTGTAGTCATCTTGAACCGACTAAGATTTGCAGGCTGCCTCAACTGGGTTCCTGAGTCTGCCATGCTCTAACCCCTTTCTGCAGTTATCTTGAACCCACTGAGGTTTGTAGACTCCCTCAACTGGGTTCCTGAGTCTGCCATGTTCCAAACCCTCTCTGCGCCTTCAGGATACCCAAACTGCAGATGCTATGGTGTCATTCTATAGTAGTTTACCTCTCCTGGGCCCCCAGGACACTGGGCTTACAGGCCTGTAGGTCCCATCTGTACCATAATTGACCTTCCCTGTGCCCCCAGGATGCTGGGCTCACAGGCATGTAGGTCCCATACTTCTGAGTTTAAGAAAGTATTTCTAAGTCTGAGTATCCCTGATCTGTGCTGCTTTGCTTCCTTCTCCCATCCCACGTGCTCTGATCCGAGTTTTTCCTGCTCCACAACTTTGCTTACTTCTCCCACCCCATGTGCTCTGATCCCTCTCCCGGCCTCCTTGCACCCTTGATAGATTTCTGTAGTAACAGACTGCACCCTAAATCCTGGCTTTTTTCTTTCTTTTACCGTGACTTTCCCACGCTACTGTGTACTCAACTGGGAATGGGAGTGGTGAGACTGTGCCTGTACATGGTCCATTTCCATGGTGGTGCTGAACCACACTCATTCTTCAGCCACCATCTTGAGGCTGTGTCTGCACATGCCCCGTTTCCTTGGAGCTGAGCTAAACCACATCCACTCCTCAGACGCAGTCTAGACTCCACGGCAGGAATGCCTTATTGCAAACTTGAAATTACATCAGATCTTATACCAACTAATGTCATGTTCTAATTCTTTTAAAATTTATTTAATGGCATTTTCTGATCCTTTCACAACTTTGTTTTGGGGGTCTTATATTGGATTATTATAAAAAGACAATTGAGATACAGTTAATACATTTTTATGTCAGAGTAACCAAGTTTTGTTTTTACTGGTTTTTCATCCATTTCAAAATAAAATCATTTTTCCATATTTACTTTTATATGGGTAGCTAATTTTTTTACAGGCTTTTGTTTGAGATTCTTACATCATCTAGCTTTTTAATAAACACTTTTTTTTATATTTTGTTTACAAGAATTTTACCTAATTTTAAGGGATTATTTCAGATTTTGGCATTTTGGCATTTTGGTTTTCTTTATAAGTCCCATTTTATTCAGAAATTCATTTTTGTTTTTGATTTTGTATACAAGCCTCTATATCTGAGATTAAGGCGTTCAACATGCCCCGGCCCATCTGGCATACAGATCTTGCCTCAGGCAGTAAGGTTCCATGTGGCTGCCTCCCCTTAAGGGATTTTTGATTTTGCCACTAACAATAAATTTATTCTCATTAAATTAGCAGCTAATCTATGCAAGCCACGAGATCTGCCTGCCTCCTGCCCTGTCTGCCACCCTGCACAGGTACACACACACACACACACACACACACACACACACACACACACAGCCTGTGCTGCAAAGCATGGTATGGGCACACAGGCTGTTTCCATCTAAGCAGGTATCTTAAACTCTAAATGATTGTGTAAATGTGACAATTGCAATTAATGGTTCCACAGCCCTGCACAATGGCGGACTTTAGAGTTGTGTGTGCAGCAGATCAGGGAAATGGGCTTCCCAGAATTCCAAGGGACATACACATGCCCACTTCCTCCAGAGGTTGTCAATGTTCTGACCTCTTCTCTTGTACCTGAAGCCCCGCCCCATAGTTATAAATGGGTGGGCCCCGGTCACTGTCTTGCCCCTGCCCCTGCTGTTTCTCCTGATCCTGTTCCATCACGTGCCTGCAGATGGCCCACTCTGGCAGTTCCACATGGAAATAAATCATGTTCCCAGAGTGACCTAAGTCTCATGTGCCTTTTTATCTGGGTGGTGGGTGGCCTTTTATAACCTAACAATAACTGGATAACAAAATTGTGATACATCTACAAGGTGGAATTCTATGCAGCAGTAAAGAAAGATGACATCATGAACTTTGTGGGTAAATTGATGGAACTAGAAGATATTATGCTAAGTGAGGTAACACAGTCCCAGAAAAACAAATGACTAATGATATCTGCCATTTGTGGATGCTAACATCAAGTAAGGCAAACTGAGTAATATTAATGTTATATTTCTCTTTATCTAAAAGCAACTGTGCTCTTAGAATGTGAATCCCTTAATGAGCTCAAGAATTAACCTACTACCTATTTTCAGACTTTGCAATTTTGGCACAAGGGTGGAGGATATGTTTACATATTTTAGAGCAATATAAAATTAAAATGTAAATATGTGAAACCTGAAATATGATTTGGAAATAACATACAGTTTATTTTCAGATGACATGATTTTAGTACACGAGTGACATACGTAAATGCATATGTTGAAACAAAACGGATTGGAGGGAACGATAACAAAAGAACTGGGACAGGGAACTGACTGACAGAAGCAGTAGAGTCCCCCCCCGAAAAAAAATCTTCTGCTTTGAAAAACTTTGAAAGGACTCTGAAGGGGAAATAGGATGTGTATAACAGACTGCATGAACTTGGGAGGAGCTGGGGGCATGGAGGGGAAAATGAGTCTGGATTTAACTGAGAAGTGATGTATGAAATGCACAAAACTTCAATAAAAGATTAAAAATATATAAAAGAAATGTGTGCTTTGTACAGCAAGCCAAATCAAACTAAAAAGTACCGAGTCTGGGGGAAAAAAACCACACAATCACCATTTCCCAAGGCATTTTGGTATAGTGTATGCTGTCCCTTTCTCATGTATATAGAGAAATATTTTTAAAAATAAAGTAAAAAAAGACAAAAAAGTACAATAGTGAGAAAAAATAAGCAGGCTTGTAATAAACTACGATTTTCTTGAGGTCTGTTCAAGCTAGAAATGATCCTTTTCTGGTGAAAGCTAATAGCAAGATCTTGGCAACACAACTGTGAACTTGACCAGAACAGTCCATATTGTACTGTACATTAAGCAGCTTGTGTCTGGAACATATGGGAGATCTTTGGGCATGAAAACAAAGTAGCAACATTTTTCCTAGTAATTTTTTCTTATAACTACATCAAATTTCACTTTATCTTTCAACATTCCCCTTAGCTCACAAATTTATTTTATATTCTAATCATTTACTTTTCATTGAAGTACTTATCAAAGGTGAAAATTATGATCAGTTTCCAAAGATCTTCCAGCTTGGTGAGGGCATAGAGGCCACTCTGCTTCACTGGTCTGACTCTGGACCCTGGCATGGACATTAACAGATTAATGTGTACAAAATGCTCTGAGATCAAGTAACCACTGAACTCCAGGTGAAGAGAAGAATCAGTAGTGGCTGTGTATACCAAGATGACTGTGGTGAAGTGTCCTGCAGCAACAACCTAAATATCATGAATGAGATTGTGGGTATTTTTTAGAGTGAAAATAAAGTCAAATTTCTTGGGTATCTGAGACTCTATATTGTTAAACTATTTAACAATATAAATATTTTCAGAGGAAGTAAATGTGAGGATTTTGTCATATAGCAAGGAATGTCTATTGGATGATAAGTGTGAAGCACAGTACTGTGGATGCATATAAGACAGACTCTAGGAGGGACTCATCTGATAATAGGAGTGGACCCTGAAGAGTGCTCCTGTTATGATCCCTTTAATTTTCACAATGGAATTTCATCTTTTAATATACTACATTCGGTGTTAGAATCCCAGAGTCTACACTGATATCTCATGCTATGATTATCTAAAGTCCTGGGGAGAACCTGAATAAAATAGCATGGTGTGTGCTTCACAACCTGTGGAAGTGGGCAGCTGCATGTTCTCAAAGATGCTTCTGGCTGTTAACAAGCATTCAAGCGAGGTGTGAACAGCTGCAAGTGAGAGAAACCAATTTCATCTTGCTTTAGATCCTGTCCACTGGCAAGAATTGTACACATCATTTGCTTGCCTTTCTACTTGCAAAACTGCCTCAGTAGATTAGGACTCCCACCTCATCAGCTTCATTAGGATTTCCATGAAATTTTGTGTTTTGGCCTGAGATTCTTATTAAATATACATATTAGTTTTTCATCCAGTGCCGGCCACTATGTTGACAAATACTACTTTTAGAGCCTGCATGTGTTATAGAAAATTTACTGTAATGGGTCTCTATATAAAATATCTTTGTCATGAGCCATTCTTCCTGTATGGGGAGATTTCACACCTGTGATTCTGCTTGTCACTGTCTGTGTGAAAGTGTACAAACTCTCCAGATATCACACAGAAATCACCTCCCATTTTTTGAAGCACTAAACTATTTTATTCAAATTTGTTTGAAAAATTAAATTTCACTTGCAAGCTAATGTTCTGAATTATAATGGAATTTAGTGGAATCCTTCAAGATTACCCAGCATGTAGTGCCTTTGTATAAAGTAAGGATGAAAAATCACAATCTCACATTTCTATCTCTATCTCTGTCTCTCTCTGTCTCTGTCTCAATTTCTCTTTCTCTATCCCTCTCTGAAGTCTATGGGGATACATAAATGTACACTATTAAAGTACCTAACATAATTAAAATATTCTGGCACATCAAGATCAATTTCTGTCACAACCTTAATAAGGAAGAGTGGCCCAACATTGGGCTGGATTATGAAGTGTTTGAAAAAAAATATTGAGAAAGAGGATGAGAATATATTACTAAATCTAGTGACAAGTGTAATAGTTTCTGGTGCCTTTAGTAACAGGCATAGAAAAAATGGCATCTACCAGCTGAGCCCCTGTCAGGTGTCTGGTGATTACAACTAAAACAGCACCTGAAATTAAAGTCAGTTCTTGTGCAAGTTTGTAATAGCCCACTGATACTCTCTAAGATCCATTTATCTTTTGCCCAAGAAATAAGCAAGTTGACTTGTAACATGACTAGATTCATCAATTCTAAATAACTCAATTTGAGGGTGTAACTCATCACCAAGATTTTCTAGAAAGGCAACAAAAGTCTTGGTTAACTCTTTGTATTTAAGAGAAAATCTGAGTCTGCTATTTTAAATAGCTCACAGTAAAACTAGTGCTTCTTTTCTGTGTTTCACAGGCCTACTTGTTTAATTTTCATATATATGTGTGTGTGTGTGTGTGTGTGTGTGTGTGTGTGTGTGATTGAATTACAACCCCCTAAAAGAAAAACATGGGGGCAATGTTATTTCACAACTTAGGTAAGATTTATCATGTTTATGCCAATTTCTGTCCCAGCAATGCAGAAAATAAATAATTGAGAAAATAGCTATTACACAGGTTTGGGTTCAATGGTCTTAATGTGAGCTAGATATGAAGCAACTCAACTCCATTCTCAGGTGTCTCCTGTGCCACTCTAGAGTGAATTTTGAGGCATTTTTACACTCCATAATTGACATCAACTCAAAATCAATGCCCAAGAAACTTGAGATCTCTTTATTTTTTCCAAGTTCAAACATCTTAGTATATATGATGAATATTCAGTGGGAAAGGCACAGAAAGAAGCTTATAGAATACATTTCAAAAAAAAAAAGAAAAAAATACATTTCATGGGGCTGTGTTTCTTTTGTGTTTCTTTTGTCTTTCCTGTTAAGAGTTAAGGCTTCATAAATGATTCTAACTCTAAATGATTATAAAGAAATCCGAATTCTCTCATTTGGTCACTGAGCCTACTTCTGCCCAGAGCTTAGACTATCAAAAAAAATAAAAACAAAACACCCCCTCCCCCAAAAAACCCACAAAAATAAAACAAAAATGAAACAAAAATCTAGAGTATCAAATTTATCATGAAAACTTTTTCAAAGATAAAAATCTCTACACTTTCCTGATGTACTTTAAGACACATGACAAAATTTGCCTGTACATTTTTTTTTAGAATTTCATACATAAGTATTGTCTGCTTTAGTTCCTTCCCTCCTAATCCCACATAACTTACTGTATCCCACAACTCCTTCTCAACTCCTTGTCTTCCATTGATTGCCTATAGCTGTTTCTCTTCAGTTGGGTCTCCACGGCATTCTTTCCATCCACCTTGTTATGGCAACTGGTCTTGCCATTATGCAGATTACCTTAAAATACTGTCCTATGTAGATTTCTTTAGAGACACTTCCCTATTGTGTCTAGATTGCATTAGGGAGGACCAGACATCTCATCTCTCTGGCTCTTAGGTTCATCCTGTCTGTGATGTTCCCTGAGCCTAGGGTTAGACTTTGCAATGTAGATGTGTCACATAGGGATAAGCACCTCACAGTTATCATTCCTTGTGTTTGACAAGATGTGGAACTTTGTAATGGTTTCCATTTGTTGAAAAAACAAGCTTCTTTGGTGAGAGGTGAGAAGTACACATCAGTAAATACAGGATATATATTTAGACCACAGGAAAGTACACTGGTTTAGGGAAGAAAATAATGTTGCATCCAGTTTACTCTTTGATAGATAAAATGCTAGGGACATACAGTTTTCCTCCTTTCCACACTATCGCTAGTATCAGTCCTCTTGATTGAATTTTAAGGACTCATTTAATCACACCAGTCCACATTGTTATGGCTAGCTCACTGATCATAGGGCATAGATATTCCCAAACTTGTACCTTCTGGAACATCTTCCATCATTATAAGAGCACTGGGGGGAACAAATGTAGATTAGGTCAAAATATGTCACATAGTGTGGCATTCTGAAGTACAAGAGGGACAGAAATGTTGGGATTCCTCTCGTAGTCTGAACAGCGAACCACTTTCAACCTTAGAAATGTGCCTGTTGGGGGAGGAGTGCTATTGGTTTGGTCCAGGGAAAACTGTCAGTGCTGTAGCTGCCACCTTTGTGCATCAGTAAAGAAGTCTAGTGGTGTGAGTCTGGTGATAGTTTCATCATAGGTCTAGTGATTGGGAATATGAGGTGGACATAGAGGACAGGATAGGTTCCCATTCCCTTTGTTGATAGATAAAATATTGAATCATTCGTAGTTTTCTACTGCTCACAAATCTCTTTGAATCTTATTTTTTAAGTTAATTCAACAAATCTCTAAAATGAGAACACTGAAGGGAATAGATCTGGAAAATGCAATTCCATCTCAGTGAAGTTTGCATTAGAAAAGTAAGCACACTTCATGATGAGATTATATCCTTCTTAGATTACCAACGAAAAATTTGAAACATATGTGGCTTGAGGTTTTAATGAGGAATTAGTATAGTTTATGATATTTTAGGAGGTTTACTAGTCATAAACTAGCTTAATTTCACCTTTAAGTTAATCAATAATACTCCCTTTACCTACTCCGGCTATAAAGTAATTAGATTTGAAAATTTATGCTACTGAAATGGAAGTTTATAAATCAATATTTCCTACATCCAAAACTATTTAAAAAATATAATTCATAGAATGTAAGGGCAGCGATTGGGGTGAATGGTGAAACTACAACAATATAGACTGGACACTCATTTGATCAACTTGATTGAACATACAAGACCCCCTGCTAGATGGTGGGACCCATGAGCTGTGTGAGTTTGGGCACAACTGCTCGCAAATTGGTTTTACATGAAGGATGCTTGTACTCACAAATTATCACTTTTTGTTAAAAAAAATGAAAACAAAACAAAAAAAGCCAGAAAGATGCAGAAAAGTTATGGCAGAATGCATGATCTGGGATGGGTAGGGTGGGGTGGGGGGAAGGGAAGGGGATATACGCCTGAACTGAATTGGAAAATGATGTGTGAAATACACAAAGCATCAATAAAAATAAATAAATAGAATTATATATGTGAGTGAATGCAAAGTGGGGGGGAGGGGTATTAAGTCAAATAGTAGTA
The DNA here is from genome assembly GCA_009823505.1 of Rhizomys pruinosus. NCBI lineage: Eukaryota > Metazoa > Chordata > Mammalia > Rodentia > Spalacidae > Rhizomys > Rhizomys pruinosus. The sequence goes on along the minus strand of VZQC01013948.1, from coordinate 539,639 downwards.
GGGGTAGTAGTGAATGTCAGTACAGAAAGCGCATGTAATCAAAAAGGTTGGTCTTGGTGTGATGTGGTGTCATAGCTGAATGAGCCAAGTTTCATATTTAGATGGTGGGCCACTGGCATTTTGAAGTCTGGATATTTGGAATTGGGACACAGACTGGGCTGCATCATTACAAACTCAGGGACATAGGGGCCATTTAAAGCACCACTTTTGGCTCAAAGAGGGAAGGATGCTGATGTGCCTGGGAATGAAAAAAAAAAGTTAAACCAGATTTGCTCTGAGAATATCTGAATACAGGCATTGCTCACAGAATTTCTGCATTGGTTTAAATATATAATATATATATATATATATATATATATAGAATATATATATTTATTTATTACTCTAATAGATATGAGAGTAATAATTTTAAATGCACGATTATTTGTTGGCTGATAATTCATCAAAAATGAATTTTTTTTTTTTTTTTTTTTTTTTTTTTTTTTTATTTGTTTTTGTTTTTCTCCTTGAGTTGTTTTTGGCCAGGTCATTTCATGTGACTATGCACTCACAGAAAGCACACACAGACAGAAAGTAAGATATATATCCAAATACAAAATGACACTTTATTTAAATGTTTCAGATATAAATATAGAAGATATATATATTATAGATATATATATATAATATATATAGTGTGTGTGTGTGTGTGTGTGTGTGTGTGTGTGTGTGTGTGTGGCATTGTGACATTGCCTCCTAGGGACTAATCCCAGACCTTTGCACCATTATATCCAAATTTGTGGGTGTAACCAGAGAGGTCCTGTGACTCTCACCTGTGCCTCTGGGAGCCACTAGCTGGAAATGTTAACCCATGCATACCTAAGCTCAGATTAGATTCACCTACACTTGAAAACTGGATGTAATATACTAGGCAAAAGGACCTGCCATATGTAGACTTTTGGACATGCAGTCATAAGATGTACAGAGTTCTGTAGCCCTGTAAAGAGGGCTCAGTCTTTTAGGAAACCTGTGTCTCTGAGCTGTGAACCTTGGAGGTGCAAGTATTTTTCTCTTGTTGTCAATTGTTAGTTTCTTTTTAATCTCATTTACGTGAGACATAATTACCACAACTGGCTAGCATTATTTTTTTTTTCTCTAGGTCTACAAGGTTCTGGCAAAACTGCCCCAAGGTTGGCTCTGGTTTTTCCTGAGAGCACCCCTTGATAAACCAAGAGAAGTGCCCCCTGGTTTTCAAATTGTTCATTCCCCGATTGCAATAAGGCAGAAGGTGATTTTTTGCCTGCACCTACTGTGGAACCACAACAAGCTGCTAGAAGGGTCCCAGATGAGGCTTTGTCTCACTCTTATACTTATTGGTCTTTAGCAGAACAACAACAACAGCAACAACAACAACAACAACAACAACAACCATAACATCAACAACAACAACAAAAACTAGAGTTAATATTTCTCTTCCCTGGCTCTAATACCTTGGAGGTATCTCTTCTGTGATGTGATTCTCTGTATCTAGCCGACAATGTCTCCAACTCAGAGTTCTGTAATTTGTCCTCTGACCTCACTTCTCTTGTGGCTTTAACAAGGTATATTGATTTTTCATTCTGTTCAGCTATTTACTTTCTACAAAGACAGAGTGACAATTTCAAGCAACTTATATGTGGAACTGGAAATAGGAAATCAGCCTGGTGCCTTTTTAAGGGAATAAAAAAATAACTCATAGAAATTCATCTCAGGACATTGGTATCATTCTATGTTTTGACTAGTGGAAAAACTTTTAAATCCATATTCTTCTTCTACATAGATCTATATGGATCTTCAACCTGTGTTCACGACTGTGTGCTAGCAAACAATATTTTGCAAGGTCCAGGTCAGAGATGGTGTAAATTACCCACATTGAGCACTAGGATTGATTTTAAGCAAGTCTCTCTGCCTCTGAGATATCTGTCTTATCTGAGTAGATACTCAGAGAAGTATCTACTGCATAGTTCATCTTGAGCAATAAAAGTAGAGTATAGGTCTATTTTGCATGAATCACAATTTGACTAAAATGAATTAATCACAAGTTAACATAAATATAAAATGAGAATTGCTTCAGTGAAACCCAAACAGATGAGGTATAGATCACAAACACAGGCTCTCCTGCTGTGACCAATACTGCTATTGATACCAACACTGACCCTAACTCAATAGTCTCCCCTTACAGCTTTTTAATTAAAAGTGTCAAGTTAAAACACACCTCCTTTTCTCCACCTATGTACATACATAACCTATATAGACTTACATATATAATAATTAATAATAATCTATCATTATTATAGTTATAGTTATATAGATATATATATAAATACTGTAGTTCACTCTATCTACGCATCGATATCAAAACAAACGGCAAGTAGACATATATATCGAGATATAGCTACTATACATCACCTCTGGAAGGGAGTGCTCAGTGCTGAGAGAAGAGGCCCCAGGGGATTGCTCTAATATGCAGACACCACATTGTGTACATGGACAAATTAAATGACCATGTTGACAGCAAGTAATGCATCTTTGGAATCAAAGGCATACTATATTGTCCATGTTACACATAACCCTCCTCTCAGTTCTCTCTGTCTCTGTCTCCACAAACATGTATGCCATATCATAGCAGTCTTAAATATTTCTACATATGCCTACTTTCCCTACTTATTTCTGAGATACTTTCTCAGCCTCTACTCATGTGATTCTCTTCTAACTCAGAATCTATTTTGGGGGTCACTGTCCGCATGAGATTCAAGACCTGCTCTTCAACTGATCATTTAGAATCGTTGTGTGACAGTTTCCTTCTGGTGCAGAGGACTAGATAAACCAGCACATTACTGACTTCTTAGAATTACTATATTTCTATAGATTAATATCTGAGGCCAGAAGAAATATGGCTTCATTTTCTCCAGCAATTTCACAGGGGCATACCTTCTACATTTTCTCATTAATATGTTTTGATTACACAAAAACAGAAATACACAGTGTACTTCTGTTAGCCAGATAATAAAATCTGAAGCTTAGATTTTTCTTTTATTAACTTGCAATCTAAAGGAAGCCAATTGAGGAAAATGTATTTTTTATTGTTATTAAATATTATACATACTGGTCACATAAGTAAGATTAAGCATTGTTCATTCTTGGCTCCTAGTGTTATATCATGGTATATACTGACATAAAGGGATCGGTGCTATAATCCACAGATGAGGGAGAATATATGTCACTTGGTTTTCTGCCTTTGTGTTACTTCACTTAGGATAAGACACTTTAGTTCCATCCATTTACCTGTGAATTTCATAATTTCAACTTTGCTTACTACTGAGTAGTACTCCATCATGGAGATGTACTTCATTTTCATTATTCATTAATCAGTTGTGGGACATTAAGTTGCTCATTTCTTCATTATTATGAAGAGACCATGGATGAAACAAACATGGATGCATAGGTATCTTTAGAGTATAATGAGTCCTTTGGGTATATGTCACCAAGGAATAGTATAACTGGGTCAAATGGTAAGTTTGTTTTTAGTTTTTTGTTGTTGTGGTTGTTGTTGTTGTTGTTGTTGCTGCTGTTGTTGTTGTTGTTGATGGTGGTGGTGGTGGTGGTGGTATTTTTGAGACAGGTTCTCCCTGTAGCCCCAGCTGGCCTGGAACTCACTTTATAGACCAGGCTGTCTTGAACTCACAGAGATCCGCCTACTTCTGCCTCCCGAGTGCTGGGATTAAAGGTGTGTTCCACCACACCCAGCATCATTTTTAGTTTTTGGAAAGTACCCTACACTGCTTTCCATATTGACTGCACTAGGTTCCATTTCTACCAGCAATGAATGAGTGAGTGTTCCCCTTTCTCCACATCCTCACAAGCATCTGGTGTCCTTTGTTCTCTTGCTCTTAGCCAGTCTTGGGTAAGATAGGATCTTAAAGTGGTTTTTGTCTGCATTATCAAATTACTAAGGACACTGAGTAATTTTAAGGTGTTTCTTAGCCATTTTTATTTCTTCGTTTGAGAAGTCTCTGTTTATATCTGTAGCCCATCTTTTTATTGGGTTGTTGATTTTCTTGCTACTTTGTTTTTTTAATTCTTTGTTTATTCTGGATATTAATACTATGTCTGATGTGTAACTGGTAAAGATTTCTTCCCACTCAGTGGGTTTCCTTTTCACTTACTTGGTTGTTTCTTTTGCTGTACATAAGCTTTGTAGCTTAATGAGATCTAACTTATTGATTGTTGACCTCAATGCTTGAGCAGCTGCTTTTCAATTAAGAAAGTCCTTTCATACACCTACATATTAGAGGGTACTACCCATGTAGTCTTCTAGCACTTTCAGAGTCTTAGATTTTATATTGAGGTTTTTGATCCACTTGAAGTTGACTTTTGTGCAGGGAGATGGTATCATCGGATACATCAATAGTGGAGACTCAGCTATTGAAGCAAGGTTTCCTCTTTATTATTGAAACATAATATGCACAAAGAAAGAAGCATTAATTATTCCTTCTCTTTTATGTGAGTTTCATTAATGATTTTAAATTGTTTACTTTTCATTTATTGAAGTTTCATTTATAAAATGAAATAAAAACTAAACTCACTCAGAAAGAATATTATAAGCAACTTTTTGGTATGAAATGCAATATATAATGTCACAAAATCTTTTTTCATGCTTAAAAATATTTCTCAGTCATTTTTGTCAGGATATTATTTTTTTAATTTTTTAAAATTTTATTTATTTTTGTATGTGTATGAATGTACTGTCTGCATGTAGGTTTGTGCGCCCGTGTAGTGCAATGCCACGGAGGTCAGAAGAGGGTCTCGGATTCCCCTGGAACTGGAGTTCTCCTGGAACTGGAGTTACAGACAGTTCTTAGCCTCCATGTGGGTGCTGGGGTTCGAACCCGGGCCCTCTGCAAGAGCAGTCGGTGCTCTTAATATCTCTCCAGCCCCATGGATTTTCTTAAAAGTCTGCCATTATCCAGAGACAAGTTTTAATTTCTTTTTGTTATAATAAAGAAAAAAACAGCAAGTAGAAGAGAGTTGAGAGTTAAAATCTTTTGATCCTCATGCATCTCTAATTACACATGGAAACTATTCTAGTTTCCTTTCTGCTGCTGTGATAAAACACTCTGATCTCAATAACTTTCAGGAGAAGAAAAAGTATTTTGCTTACATATCCCCAATCACAGTGCATCTCTGAGGGATCTCAGAGCAGGAACTCAGACAGGAACTGAAGAGAAAAACATGGTGGAAGGCTGTTTACTAGGTTACTCATTGGCTCATGATCAGTTAGCTTTTTATACAACCCAGAACCACAGTTCTAAAATTGGTGCTACTCACAATGTGTGTGTGTGTGTGTGTGTGTGTGTGTGTGTGTGTGTGTTTGGGAGCAGATTAGAAGTAAGCTTTTACATTGGAAGAAAGATTTATGTTCACTCGTAATCTCAATATAGAAGGTAGAAATTGTGTAGGGTGGTGGTGCCACAGTGTATAAGAGGCAATTCCTTCTTTGTAGATGAAACAATTTATTTCCTTGGCTGACTCTTCAAATATTTTAATCTTTATCAAAGGAAGAATTCTTCACACAAAACATCTTCATGCAATTCTGATCAGAAGAGCTTGATAGAGCATCAAGTTGGGGGAAAATATGGCATCTCCTTTTCTAACCAATAACAAAAAACTTCCATCTAATTGGTCAGTAAGTTTGCTGTCCTAAATATGTGAAATATGCCAGGCACAGATATACAGGAGCTATTAGAGCAATGGGCACCATCCCTTCCAATAATTCAAGGCCATGACTGTACCTAATATTTAGTGATTCATGGCCATTCCGTTAGGTAGTCTTTCAAATAATCAACACTGGGTACTCTTCCTTAATCTTCTCCAGTCTCTACAGCTTGCCCTCACTTTTTAAAAGTATTATTCCCCTAACAGTATTAATTGTCCTATGTTGTCTCTACACTGACAATTGAGAATCAAGGGATCATCTCTTGATTTAACCTGTGATATTCCAAAAATCAGTATGGATGTAAACAAGAATATTCCCTGACCTCTACATTCTGCATATTCTTGATCTACTAATACTTCTCCAAGAGTGCACATGCCTACCCTGAGGCATGGTGACATAACAGGGATCTGGGGTATTTTGTTCTTTCTACTAGCCAAGGCCCATGACTCTGTCATGGCAATTCTTAACTAAATAAATGTCAGGTCAATATTTTTAATTTCAAGTAATAAATATAAGATTACCATGCATTGTCATATCATATTTTTACATTCAAAATGATTTTCCTATAAATTTACATTGCTGTATAAACTTATTTTCTCATTTTTAAATAATTGTTAATGCTTAATGTTTATTAGTCCTTTGGTGTAATGCCTTTGACATTTTCAGTTATTTTTTCACTGGTTTGTGATTGCAATTTGCTTTCTATTGCCACATCTCTATGTGATTGTGCATTTTTCACAAGTATATAACTATACATAACTTTATTAGATATAATGAATTTCCTACTACTAAAAAGCTATTGTCCACATACAAGCTGCCTATTTTAGCTTGAGGAACACATGATTAGAGTGTGCTAAACAGTTCTTTCTCCTGACCCTGTCTTTCACTGCTTCCTAGTGCTTGCACTATTCTTTCAGAGTCCTCTGTTCTCTCATTCACAATCTGACTAATTATGTTTTATCCACCCACCATTTGGAGCTGCCCAGTTCATAATATGTAAATTTCTCATTTGCATTCCCATAATTCCAAGCATGATGTAAATGGTGCAATTCCCTTATATATTGTGTAGTCCACAACATCACAGTCAATTCCATAACATTCCGAAAACACACACATTAAATTGGTGTCTAAATGAATACTCCCTTGAGCCTCAATTGACTCAATATTGATTAACAAATACAGTGCTTACTTTACAGAGAAGATGGGACTTCCAAAGTAACAATAAAATTCCCATTAACAAGTAAATTCTAATTGTAACTGTTGCTTGGATTTAACCTTTTTTCGTAACAGGGAAAGAATACTATGTGTGGCAAAAAGTTGACGATTCATAAGTAGTGCCTACAATCACTTTTCTTTCTTTTTTGTAGTTGTTGTTTGTTTTTGTACTATCATGGGCAAGGCTTATAAATTTCTCATTCTATAAATAACTACTTTCTCTCCCATCTGTTTGCTCTTCTGGAAATCTTCAATTCTTCATCTTGGTTCATAAATTTATGAGTAGGATATGATTAGAAACACTGCCCATGTCTGCTCTAGAGGAGGAAGGAACCCAGGAAAAGTCTGCAGAAACAAGGACAGCAGCTTACAATGCATGTAGGCTCACCAAATATCCCTAAGTAGCTGTGACTTTGCTCTGAACACCTCCTTGCTGCATGTCATGAGGATACAGGAAATGGTGTTTCTAGGCTAAACTTCCTTTATGAAAAGGTAGAAGTAGAATGTTGCCGACTGTTCCCGGCTGCCTGCTACCGGCCAGCTCTCCTCGGGGGGTCGTGGATTTCTGCAGAGTCCTCTTGGCAGGAAAAAACACAGGGAAGTTTGAACGGCGTGCAGAAATGAAAAACTAAGAGAAGTTTTCCAAATCTACAGCAACTTTATTGAACTGGGGCAGTGATTATATAGTGGTCTTAGGAGAGGGCAGAACAAAGGATTTGGCAAAGCTTTACAATTACATAGGTAGGTAAAAAAGTCAAGATTTACACATTAACTGAAAAGCTCAGAGCACTCAGAGCAGGAAACTAAAACATCACAAAGTTTGGTTAGGAAATAAACTTTCTTTGAAGTAAAATGTAGAAATCTTAAGACAACCTTTACTGAGGAAATAACATCTGAGAAGAAAAAGGAACATCAATAGTTTACAAGTCATAATTGAAAAGACATAGCTCACAGAGTAGTAACTACAAAGTTCTTTAGCAGCAGATATTGGTCTTATTCTCCATTCTGAGGCTAGAGTAAATACATCCTAAAGTTAATAGTTTCTTTTAAGTTTCTATTGAAGTAAAAACCTTATTCCTATAATGTCCTAAGCTAGCTATTAGTTTTCTAATTCTGACTGCTAATCTAAGGTTTACATTTTTACTGAGAACCAAGAGCTGTCCCACTGTTTGCTCCAGCTAACAGCTTTGTTTTTGTCAGATAAGTGGCTGGTGTAAGGAGACTTAGCCTCTGTCTTGCTTTCCTGGGAGTGTTAGAATCCAGGCTTTAACAAGAGGAATGTCTTATCTACCTCTTTGTCTAGGACCAGAGGAAAAAGTAATTCTTTTTATTTTAGGTTTAAGGGGAATTTTTGTTTTAACCTTGCCATATATATTAACAGCTTACATTACATTGTTTGTTAAGGAGAAAGGTCTGTTTTTTACTTTGGATCTGCAGAAAATTCTTGCTGCCAGGAAAAAGCCCTGTGCCCAAGAGAGGCATTTTAATTGCCAGTTCTTGACACATTCAAAAAGTTTATTTTGTATCTATAAGCTGACTTTAAGAAAAGATCTTTTTGTGCTCAGTGTTATGCTAAGTCCAACACCAGAAAACGTAAGATCCTAGGAAAGCGTCTCAATCTCGAGAGTTATCTTAGCCAAGCGTTCTGCCAGGGACCTCCAGGGGGTCGTAGCCCCTTAGGACACTGCTCCCCCGCCTGTCTTGAATATGATTTCTCATATTGTTTACACAGGCGTTACTGGAGTGGGTGTGGCAGACCTGGAGATGGATGCCGCAGTAGAATATACATTTACAAGGAAAAAAAGAACATTTCTCAGGTGTCAGATCCAAATCAGATAATTTGTGCACCATGAAAAATTAATATCTCTGTATCTTTTCATAACAATTCTACACAATATTATTTACAAAGCTTGTGGATCTTTTCCTTAAACTTAAATATATTTTAACCAAGGATTCTTAGTATTTACTGCTTGATAATTCTGATGGCCTTCATCAGTAAGTGTATGAGGATGTCTTCCTTCTTTGGCAATTTTTATAAAATGGAATGGTCAATGGATTCAATGTTTTTGACAGTATTCTCCCCAGACATAATAGAACAGGGGAAAATAAAAAGTAATTATTGGGACTGGAGAGATGGCCTAGCGGTTAAGAGTGCCGACTGCTCTTGCAGAGGACCTGAGTTTGATCCCCAGCACCCACATGGTGGCTGAGAACCTTCTGAAACTCCAATTCCAGAAGAGCTCAAGTTCCAGGGGAATCCAACGCCCTCTTCTGACCTCCGCGGCATTGCACAACATGGGTGCACAAACTTGCATGCAGACAGTACATTCATACACATACAGAAATAAAATTAATACATTTTTTAAAAGTAATTATTTATATTATGATGGATATGAAATTGGATAGCAAGAAGGCAGGAAATGGGAAGTCCAGAAGGCAAGATGGCAGGCAGGCAGCAAGGCAGCATGTAGGAAGGAGCAAATGCACATAGGCAGATAGGAAGAAAGGAAAGAGGAAGGAAGGAAGGAAGGAAGGAAGGAAGGAAGGAAGGAAGGAAGGAAGGAAGGAAGGAAAGAAGAAAGAAAGAAAAGAAAGCAGGGAAAAGGATAAAATAAAACAACTCATAACAAGAATATGAACATTTTATTATTGGTATTGACAGAGTTTTGATTTTTAAAATGTTTTATTATTTTTATGTGTATATTGGCTGCATGCATACAAGTGTACCCATGTCCTGCAATGCCTGCAGAGTTCAGAAGAAGACATTGGATCCCCCTGGAACTGGAATTATGGACATAATCTCCATGTCGGTACTTGAAACTGAACCCCAGTACTCTGCAAGATTAGCAAGTTCTTTGAACAGTTGAACCATGTCTCCAGCCCCTGTATTTTAATGTTAATTTGTTTATGGTTTTTAGAAATAGTGTGTCTATAAACCCAGGCTGGCCTTAAATTCCCTATGTAGCTAAGGATTACATTTAGCTTATGTTCCTTCTGCAACTACCTACAGAGTGCTAGTATGCCACAGCTGTTTAAGAAGAATGTTTTAAACATTCATTTCTGGAAAGTTCATGATGTTATCTTTATTTACTGCTGCATAGAACTCCACTGTGTAGATGTACCACATTTTCCTTATTCACTCTTTGGTTGAGGGCCTTGCCAACATCATTTGGCAATGATCCTGTCTTTCCTCCATTGAGTCTTCTTTGTCCTTTTGTCAAATATGAAGTGGCTGAAATTGTATGTGCTCAAGCTTGGATCTTCAGTTTTGTTCCATTGGTCTACAGGTCTGTTTTGGTGCTAGTACCAGGCTGTTTTGATGACTATAGCCCTGTAACATACTTTGAAATCTGGTATAGTGATCCCCCCCTGTATTGCACTTTTTGCTAAGGGTTGCTTTGGCTATTCAGGGTCTTTTGATTTTCCATATGAATTAAAGGATTTTTTTGCAATTCTGTGAAGAAACTCATGGGGATTTTAATTGGGATTGCATTGAATCTGTATATTAATTTGTGTAGAATGGACATTTTTACTATATTAATTTTCCCAATCCATGAACATGGGAGGTCTTTACATCCTCTGAAGCCTTCTTCAATCTCCTGTTTCAAAGGTTTTAAAATTTTTGTTGTAGAGATCTTTGGAATCTTTAGTTAGGTTTGTTCCCAGGTATCTTATCATTTTTAAGGCTATTATGATTGGGAAGTTCTCCTGGTATTCCTTTTTCAGTTGCTTGTTGTTGGGGTAAAGAAAGGCTACTGATTTTTCTAAGTTAATTTTATATCCCACCACTTTACTGAAACTCAATTATTTCTAGGAGTTTTCTGGTGGAGTTTTTAGCATCCCTTATTTAAACTATCATATCACCTGCAAAAAGTGGTGGCTGACTTCCTCTTTTCCAATTAGTACTCCTTTAATTTCCCTTTCTTGCCTTATTGCTCTAGCAAGCATTTCAAGCACTATATTGAAGAGCATTGGTGACAGGGGGAATCCTTGGTGGATTCCTGCCTTTAAGAGGAATGATTCTAATTTTTGGACATTTAGGATGATTTTGGCTGTGCATTTGTTGTATATGGCTTTGATTACATTGACGAATGTTCCCTCCAGTCCAATTCCCTCTAGGACTTTAAACATGAGGGGATGTTTTTGTCTTTCAGTCCATTTATGTGTTTTATGATATTTATTGATTTATATATGTTGAACCATACACTCTGGTATGACTCCAACTTGGTCATGATGGATGACATCATGAACTTTGCAGGTAAATGGATGGAACTAGAAGCCATTATGTTAAGTAAAACAAAGGACAAATGGTATCCTTCATTTGTGGATGTTAGCAACAAATCCCTAGTTCTAAGGCAAACTGAACAATGTTAATGTTATATTTCTTTTATCTGAAAGCAACTGGGCTCTTATAATGTGAATCCTTTAATGGGTTCTAGAATTAATCTACCACTTATTTTCAGACTTCATAATTTTGCTATATGGGTGGAGGGTATGTATGCATATTTCAGAGTATTATAAAAATTAAAGGGAAAAATGCAAATTCCTAAGCATATTTTGGAACTCACATACAGTTTAGTTTCAGACATCACAATTTTGATATAGGTATGATGTATATATAGGCATATTTTGAAGCAATACAGATTGTAAGGAACAATGACAACAAAAGGACTGCATCAAAGAACTAACTGAAACAGTAAACTTCTCCCCCCAAAAATAAAACTCGGCATAGAAAAACTTTAAAAAGACAAAAAAAGATACAAGACATGTATGTCAGGATGCATGAACTTGGGTCGGGTGGGAGGCATGGAAAGGAGAATGAATCTATATTGGACTGAGAAATGTTGAATGAAATGCACACAACTTCAATAAAATATTTAAAAAATCATTTCTGTGGATGAAGTGTTTATGTACATATTTTCTTATTTTGTGGTTTGAATGCACCAAACCAACCACCTAACGAACCTCAAGCAAAGAAACAAGCAAAGACCCAAAGCCCATGACACCCACACTGGTTGCATGTAATAAGTAGGATTATTGACTTGATAAATTTTCTTGTCTGTTTATCTGATCATGTTTCTGTCTTTGCATTTATCCAGATATGTTCAATAATTATTTTCCTAATGTTTATTCATTAAAAATGAAAAAAAAAGTCACAATAGTAGCAATCAAGGAGTATATGTATGCTGTTGGGAACTTAGGCGAAAGGAAGGAGCCCAAAGCTGATAAAATTAATGTGGTCAGGGGAAGATTCCAGGACTGTGGAAGTTGAGGAGTTAAGCCAGTCAGGTTTTGTATTTTCATATTCTATAGAGGATAGCTATTTTTTTGACAGTAATTGTTTTTATATATTTTTCTGTTCCTCTTTTGTATCTGAGAAACAGTTAAAATTTTTTAATACATACATTAAAATGCAAGTGATACATCAAGCTTCTGTTTCTGTCCTACGACTGAAGGGTCTTCATTGTTATAATGGCCTATTGCCTTGATGTTAAACATGTCTAATTCAAGGCCTGTATTTTAATTTGATCTCTGTCAAGCATTTGCGATGCACTAGTTTGATATTTGGTTAATATGGTGCTACCTACATGATGGGATTTGTTGCTTTATGGGGAGACAAAATCCCAACATTGATCTCAGGCCCCAACTTGTGCTACTCAGGATGTTACATGCAGCAAGGAAGCTCTAATCAGATATGACCCTTCAGCACTGGATTATTTACCATCCATAAGAGTTACAAATACATTCACTAAACTGGCTTTAAACAGTACTATCTTGGGCAATCTGGGAATTCTGCACAGTGCAGCCCTACAGATGCAGCTCACTGGCATCATGTAGAAAAATGATACCTGTTTAGAATAATCTGCATTCCAGTCTTGCATCGTGTCAAATATTCTCATAGATTTCAGATGATATCAAAGGCTGCTAAACTTGAGGCTTTGTCTATATTGGAAGTAGTAAACAGATAGTTATTTAAGATAAATGGTACACAAATGTATGGTAATGTGGGCTATGCTATTTTCTTACATTTTACTTGATCTTTTTCATATTTCACGTAACAGTTCTTAATTAAATTTGGAATTCCATCCTTTATCACCACAGTTCAAGAATTTGTGCTTAGGTGGATATCTGGGAGCTGTGGTTTTAATACTGTAAGGTTTTTTTTTCTTCTTTTTATTTTTCCTCAGAAGAGAATGTGCATATATTCCTAAGATATTTTTCATTCTAAAGATGTGACTCAAAGGAATTTGATTTATGGCCAAAATTGCTGAAAGCAATTTTATTTAGAATCATAGTTATTTAACTACTTAATCAATACACAATAATTTGAATTTTGAAAGTTTTTTCTACTTTTTTGTTTAATAGCATTCTTGTAAACTCTGTGTGTACATGTGGCATTAAGGAAGGAAAGATAATGATGCTGCTCACATGGAAGAAGGGGCTTGGTTCTGCCTCCTTCAGAAGCTTCCAGCAATTGGAGCGTACTTTATCTGGGGAGGCACTTGACATTGCTTTTTGAATGAAGAACATGACAGATATATTTTTAGTCTAGCCATGAAGCATTTTTAGGCATTTTCTTTACTTGTGTCAAAATTCAGTTTTCCATTATGAATTTGTGAACACCAGGGGCTAATTCTTTGGTAATTTTATTAGTAAGTTACAGAAATTTTATGTAAATTTTATTCATTATATTATTGAGGCTATTCCAGAATGTCTGAGAGCTTGACAGTCACGTTAATAGCCTGTGGCCCCCTGGACTCAGAAATTAATCAGAGCTGACTGCACCAGCTGGGATTGACTTTAATGCATGTACCAAGGGAAGATCACAGACTCAGACTCATTGTTTTAGATTATTGAATCTAAGAATAATACAAGCTTAGAGTTTTCATATAGAATGTGCAAAATGAATATAAATATAATTTAACATGAATTAGAATTTTTATAAGAATCAAATCTTTGTCCAGTCTACTGTTTTCAAAAAAAAATCACCTTGTATTAACATGAGATGTGTTATTTGAGTATGAGAAGTAATCAACAGTTTACTCAGTGACATAGAACTGCAATGCCAGACAGTAAAGAAACAACCACAACCAACTCCTAATGTTGGAGAGGCATGTTTAGGCATAATTTCTGATTAATTTTAAACATTTTCTGTCCTTTCTAAACTGTATTCCTATAGGTAAGAAACTAGCTGGTATATGTCACTGAAATTTGCATAAAATGCCATGTTTAATTTTAAGGAATTTCTAAAAATTTTATCAAGAATATTAGCATAAAAAAAGATGTACACAGAACCTACAGATTATTATCAGTGAATGAAGAAAATCCAAATGTCCAGAAAAGTAGAGAAACTGATCTAGGGAGAGAGCTCCTGTCATATGGCTATATTCTTTTTGAAAGCATGTAACAGCAATGAATAAAATCAATCTTAGTTGGAATTGAACATTTTGTTTTCATGGCAAAAGAAACAGAGTTTGAAAGATTATAGATTCCTCCAACACAGTGTTGGCTGCCTCACATAGGCCAGATTTGGTGACTATTGAGAGAGAACAGGTGGCTTTGGCTAAGATTAATGAAGGTAGACCTGTATTTCTGCAATGATAAGGCCTCCTTTGGTATTTACACAGTCATCAATGGGAGAAGCAGGAAGGAGTTACCAAAAGAAATAATGAGTCACATATCCCAGCTACTTGTTAGAGATTTGGAAGGTCCTGGACACTGTGGATGACCAAGAGTGGCAGTGTGCTCAACCATGGAAGTCAATGGATGGCCAGGGTGGTAGGGTGGTCAACTGTGGAAGTCCATAGATGGCCAGGGTGGCATTGTGTTCAACCACAAAAGTCCATGGATGGCCAGGGTGGCAGGGTGGTCAACGGTGGAAGCCCACCAATGGCAAGGCAATGCCACAGCTTGCTCCAAACTTCATACTCTCCAGAGATTCTACCATTATCAACAATCCAAAATGTTACTTCTGTTTTCAAATTTAAATCTGAAACATGTTGTGAAATGGGAAGATTTGTCCCATCTGTAATATGAGATGTCTCCTTGTGATGTAATTATCATGACAAACTGATGAGATAAGGATTGTAGTTCTAAAATCTCAGTTAAGAAAGAAAGAAAGAAAGAAAGAAAGAAAGAAAGAAAGAAAGAAAGAAAGAAAGAAAGAAAGAAAGAAAGAAAGAAAACAGAATAGCATGCACCAACTTTTCAAATCTTTGGAGTAGGGGATGCAGAAAGAGTGTGTGGAAGACCAGGAGACATGACTCAGTGTTCTACTATTGAATCAAAAAGCCTGCCATGATTCATGTTCAGTGTGCAAATATGAGTATAAATTGATCATTGATATCTACATAAAAAATCTTCAGCTTTTATATAAGAATGATTGCAATCTGAAGTGTAGTTTTTCATCTACTAATACACTATGGTTGATATATATAATATATATTTATATATAATTAGATGTTTTAACATATATATGTTGTTAGAACATGTGTTTGGATTATATAATTTTCATTTATATTTCAGTTCTCTATTCTTATATTTTAGGTGGATGTGACTACTTAAATTTAGAATTTTAATGAGTTTAAAGGTTAATGTTTAATGTAGCACAACATTTACATGAATTTGATCACTCCTAGCTTCTTTCTTTCTTTCTTTTTTTTTTTTTTTTTTTTTTTTTTTTTTTTTTTCTTTTTTTTTTTTTTTTTTTCTTTCTTTCTTTCTTTCTTTCTTTCTTTCTTTTTGTCTTTTTTGAGACAGGGCCTCCCTGTTGCTCCATCTGTCCTGGAACTCATTATGTAGATCAGGCTGGCCTTGAACTCACAAAGACCTGCCAGCCTCTGCCTCCCAAGTGCTAGCATTAAATGCGTGCACCACCACACCTGCCTTAATCCTTTTTTAATATAATGTTTTCATTGATATTTTGTGTACTTCAGACATCATTTTTCAGTTCAATTTAGACATATTCCCCTTTCCCTTCTTCCCACCCCACTTCTGATCATGCAATCTGCTGTAACTGTCCCGAGTCTTTCTCTTGGTCTTTTTTCTGTTTAGAAATTCACATTTTACTCCTTTAATTTTACATTACAATTAAATATGAATACATACTTTCTACCCATATACAGTAATTACAGAGTCTGAAAATAAGTGGCAGGTTGATTATAGAGCCCATTAAGAGATTTACATTATAACAACATAGTTTCTTTCAGATAAACAGAAATATAACAATAATGTTGTTTACCTTGCCTTTCAACTGGGGATTTGGTTTTAGCATTCACAAATGAGGGAAGCCATTCACTGCTTGTTTTTCTGGGACTGTTACTTCACTTAGCATAATGGCTTCAAGTTCCATCCATTTACCTGCAAAATTCATGATGTCATCTTTCTTTTTTATTTAATTTTTTTACTTTTTTTAAATTTTCATATGTGTATGAATGTGCTGTCTGTATGCAGGTTTGTGCACCCAGGTAGTGCAATGTTGCAGAGGTCAGAAGAGGGTGTCTGATTCCCCTGGAACTGGAGTTACAGACAGTTCTCAGCTGCCATGTGGGTGCTAGGGATCGAACCTGGGTCCTCTGCAAGAGCAGTCAGCACTCTTAACTGCTAGGCCATCTCTCCAGCCCCATGTAATCTTTCTTGACTGCTGAATAGTACTCCATTGTGTACATGTACCACATTTTTGTCTTTTGAGAGGCATTTGTGTTGGTTCCAGCTCTTCCTTATTGTGAAGAGAACTGCCATAAGCATAGATGTGATGTATCTTTGCAGTAGGATGAGTCTTTTGGGTATATACCCAGGTGTGGTATGGCTAGGTCATGTGTAGGCTCATTTTGAGCCTTTTAAACATTCTCCACACTGCTTCCCATAATGGTTGTACAAGTTTACATTCACACCAGCAGTGGATGAGTGCTCCCCTTTCTCCACAACCTCTCTAGCATTTGGAGTCTTTTGTTTTCTTGATCTTAGCCAGACATATAGGAGTGAGATGATATCTGAGAGTGGTTTAATTTGCATTTACTTAATTATTAATGATGTTGAAGACTTTTTAGGATGTTTCTCAGCCATCTTTAATTCCTCACTGGTGAAATCTCTGTTCAACTCTTTACTCCATCTTTCGAGTAGGTCATTTCTTTTCTTACTTCTTTGTTCTTTTTTTTTTTCTTTTGAGTAGTCTATATATTCTTGACATTAATGTTCTGTCAGATGTATCACTGGTGAAGATTTCTTCCCACTCTGTGGGTTTTCTCATTACTTCCTTGATTATTCCTTTTGCTGTAGAGACACTTTTGAGTTTGATGAGGTCCTATTTGTTGTTGACCTTATTTCCTGTGCAGCTGCTGTCTGATTTAGAAAGACTTTTCCTACACCTGTGGACTTTTTCTTCTGTCATCTTCAGGATTTTAGGTTTCATGTTGAGATCTTTGATCCACTTGGAGTTGACTTTTGTATAGGGTGAGAGGTAGGGACTTAATTTTGTTCTTCTACAAATGGTGATCCAGTTTTACCAGCACCATTTGTTGAAAACACTATCCTTCCTCCACTGAGCTTTTTTTGTCCCTTTGTCAAATATGAGGTGGCTGAAATTGTATGAGCTCAAGTTTGAATCTTCAATATTGCTCCATTGGTCAATTTGTGTATTTTTGTGCCAGGCTGTCTTTATGTCTATGGCCTCATAATATAGCTTAAGGTGTGGTAGAGCAATCCTCCCTGTTTGCATTTTTCACTCAGTGTTGCATTAGCTTTGTGGGGGTCTTTTGTTTTTCAATATGAATTTAAGAATTTTTATTTCCAAGCCTATGGAAAAGCTCATGGGGATTTTTATTGGGATTGTGTTGAATCTGTACATTAATTTGGGTAAAATGGACATTTTTACTCTATTAATTTTTTTTAATCCAGGAGCATGGGAGGTCTTTCCATCTTTTGATGTCATTTTCAATCTCCTTCTTAAGGTGTTTAAAAATGTTTGTTGTAGAGATCTTTAATATCTTTGTTAGGTTTGTTCCCAAGTATTTTATCATTTTGGGGGCTATTGTGAGTGGAAATGTCTTCTTATATTCCTTCTCCACTTGTTTATTTTTGGTGTAAAGAAAGGCTACTGATATTTCTAGGTTAATTTTGTAGCTGGCCAATTCACTAAAACTCTTAATCATTTCTAGAAGTTTTCTGGTGGAGGTTTTAGCATCTCTTAGGTAAACTATCATATCATCTGTAAAAAGGGAAAGCTTAACATCCTCTTTTCTGATTAGTGCTCATTTAATATCCTGCTCTTGTCTTATTGCCCTAGCAAGCATTTCAAGCACTATGTTCAAGTGGCAATAAGGGGGCAGCTTTGCTGGGTTCCATCCTTTAAGGGAAATGGTTCCAATTTTTCTCCACTTAGGATGATGTTGGCAGTGGGTTTGTGGTTTTTGCCATTCAATACATTTATGTGTTTTATGATATTTATTGATTTATGTATGTTGAACCATCCCTGCATCTCTGGTATGAATCCAAGTTGATCATGATGGATGATCTTTTGGATTTGGGTCTCCATGCGATTTGCAAGTATGTTGTTGTGAATTTTTACATCTATAGTCATTAATGAGAGGGGACTATAGCTTTGTTTTTTGGTTGTATCTTTGCCTGGTTTGGGTATTAGAGTGATGCTGGCTTCATAGAAGGAATTTGGGATAATTCACTCTGTTTATATCCCTCTGAACAGTTTGAGTATAATGGTTGTAGGACTTCTTTAAATGTTTTATAGAATTCTACTATGAAACTGTCTTGGCCCGGTCCTTTTTTAGTTGAGAGGTTTTATATTACATCTTCAATTTCCTCAAATATTATGGGTCTGTTTAAACTGTCAACCTCTTCCTGGTTAAGCTTTGTTGGGTCCCAGGATTTCAGGTATTCACCCATTTCTCTTAGGTTTACAAATTTAGTGTAGTATAGGTTTTTGATATATTCTCATATGATTGTCTGGATCTTTTCTTTGTTGTGATGTTTTGTCTTTTTTTAATTTTTTTATTAATTTTATTTATTTCTGTATGTGTATGAATGTACTGTCTGCATGCAGGTTTGTGCACCTGTGTCATGCAATGCCGCGGAGGTCAGAAGAGGGTGTCGGATTCCCCTGGAACTGGGGATCTCCTGGAATTGGAGTTTCAGACGGTTCTTGGCCACCATGTAGGTGCTGGGGATCGAACCTGGGTCCTCTGTAAGAGCGGTCGGCGCTCTTAACCGCTAGGCCATCTCTCCAGCCCCGATGTTTTGGCTTTTATCAGGAATACTATTGATTTGGAGTTGTTGGGTTTTTTGTTTGTTTGTTTGTTTGTTTGTTTGTTTGTTTTTTGGTTAACTGGGCTAGAGGTCTGTCTATTTTGTTTATCTTTTCAAAGAACCTGTTTTTTGATTCATTGATTCTATATATTGTTTTCTTTGTTTCTATTTCATTGATTTCTGCCATGATTTTTGTTATTTCTTCCTGTCTGTTGGGTTTAGGGTTCATTTGCTGTTGGCTCTCAAGTGTTTTTAGCTGCAGTGGTAGATTGTTTATTTGTTCCCTTTCTGCTTTTTTTTTTTTAAATGTGGGCACTTAGAGCTATAAATTTCCCTCTCAAGACTGCTTTTAAAATTTCCCACAGGTTTTGTTGTGCTGTATTATCTTTTTCATTCAGTCACGCGAATACTCTTATTTCAGTCTGAAAAGACAAGCTGGTTGAGTCTTATATTAGTATACCAGTATAGGGACTTCACAGTACAAACAGGGGGCTACTGGGTGCATTAGCAATTGGAGGGTCCCTGTCTAGGGTCTGCAGAGGGAGACAGGACATGTACCCTAGTTTGAGGAATTAGAAAAAAGTTTTAGTACACAGGGCTCTAGAATGAAGGCCAGCTTTAATACACAGGGCTCCAGAATAAGAGCAATAACCATGAGAATATAAAAGGTATTTTCTGGCATTGCACATTAAATCTGTCATCTATCTCTGAGATATTTTTTAACATGGCACAGTAGATTCTTAACTTGGCACAGTAGGTCTCTCACCTATCTCTCTGGTAATATGCTATTTCATTTTCTCTTCTTTAGATTACAGTTTCCAGGTGGGGTGTTTAAAACCACACAGTTAGCTCAGATAAATAAAGTTTGTTTTGGTGTTAAGGTCACATGAAGTTCTGGTCCTTAGGGGGTCACTCAGGCCTTACACCTGGCTCTCTTCACCAGTTCCATCTATGTGAGGACAAAGTCAGGCATTGCTTGAACAGAGTTTCCCTTTGAAGCATGAGGAGTTTCTCTTCTATATGGACTTTCCTTCCTTGACTGGACACTGGCAGGATGAAATCCTTTTAAGTGAATGTCCAAGACTTCCCTGGTGCGGGATTAATGGTGACTTGCTGTCACAGGACATGCACAAAGTTGTGAATGCAGGACCCTAGGACCCAAGTCGTCCTCAGCTGGTAGGGGACAAAATATTGTTCCTTCAAATCCATCTTACCAAATCAGATTGGAGCTTCAAGTGTGGTTGTTAAACCTCCAAGAGGATTATTTGAATTAATTTGGTATTTTAATTACCATATAACTCCTAAGTAAAGCTTGAACATTGAGTTAAGCACTGTTAATAAATTCTTCATTACTGTGGCAAAATATTCTGATTAATAATAAAAGCTCACAGTAGGAGCCTGGTGGTAGTGGTTGCAGCACAGGCTAGGAAAGGATACTACTTACTGGCTTGTGTTGCTGGCTCATATTCAGCCTATTGTATACAATATAGAAATATCTGGCCAAGAATGGCAATGCCCACAATGGGCACAGGCAAATCTGATGAAGGTAATTATTGAGGTTTCTCAGCTCAGGTGTATCAAGTTGACATTAGGTCATTTAGGTACTCAAAGTACAATGGACTTAAACCATGAAAGACAAAAAAGTTCTAACATAGCCCATGAAAAAAAATCCAAGATAATAAAGAGGTTAAAACCAGTACCTTCTCAAATGAAGGCCATGTCACTTGTCCCCAGATTTTGAATTATAGCTTTGAAAAGGAAAAGGAAGGGGAGGGCATTGTCACATACTAACAGCAGGCAGGAAATACTTAGGGTTCAACCAAATTGGTTACATTTGTCCTGTTTGTATGGTCACAGGAAGTAAAACCTAATTTCTCTTAAAAATATTAAAAGTATCTGGGTGTGGTGGCACGCGCCTTTAATCCTAGCACTCAGGAGAGAGAGGCAGGTGGATCTTTGTGAGTTCAAGGCCAGCTTGGTCTACAGAGTAAGTTCCAGGACAGCTGGGGCTACAGGGAGACCCTGTCTTGAAAAGACCAAAAAAAAAGTATTAAAAGTAACATGTGAAAAGTATAACAGATATATAAAACAATTTTACTATGTATGGGTAACTCTATATATGTCTGTTTCACTTGAGGCTGTAACAGGGTATGTAGTACCTGCTAGGTGGAACACAATTTCTTGTACATGCCATAATTACATTATAGAATTCTTAAAAGTGAACAGTACTTCATGCATACATTCATAAATAAGGTTCTAATAAATACATTTGGCGATGACACTTTGTAAAGGTTGTCCTAAGCAGAGGCACATGCATTGTAATCGTACAGAGACAGATCTCAATATGCTGTTTAACAATATCATACACATACACACATATATTCACACATACCTTTAAGAGAATTTTATTTTAGTGTTTGTACTGAGAAGTCACATTGCATCATTATCATTCACAGACAGATCTTAATATACTGTTTAACAATGTCATACACATACACACATTTATCCACACATTCCTTTAAGAGATTTTTATCCTAGTGGTTGTACTGAACCATCACATGCATTGGAAAAAAAAAACACCTTTAGAAATATTATTTAAAACATGCAGCTCTGATTAATTGCACTGCCACGGCTGAGATGACGTCTTGCACCTTTGGTTCTAAAACTATGAACTTATTAAAATACTTTAACAAGTGATGGAAAACAGAATTATATATACAATAATCAAAGAACTGACAGTATCAAAGGTACTTAATCTGTTTCATTGAAGGGAAGAGATTGCAGGGGAAGCCACGTGCCACTGTCCAAGTACCAGAGTATGAATAAATCCAGGGATTTTTAAAATGGTCTCTGGTCAGAAGGACAGTGGGACAGCATAGGAGAAAAAGAAAAGAAAAAAAAAATCTGTTAGTGAACCCGTAAGGGTTAAATTCAGGTCTTCAGATGTCTGGAAACAAGAAAAAATGGAAAAGAAATTTTTTTATTGTAATACCTGTGGAAAAAAGAATTTGGACAGATAAGAAATAAAACCTTCAGATAAGCAGTGTAGAAACCTAGGAACCCGGCCTTTGAAAAAATTTAAGAATCAGGCCTTTGAAAAAATTTAAGAGGCTTGAAGAACCGTTATAACACACAGACAGGTTGGACAGACTCATGACCTAACTGTATCCATTAACTCTGGACAATGGGAAAATGCCCCCCCCCTTTTTTTTAAACTAAAGTCCATCGTTGTCCAGGGCTGTAGAACCATTAATTGCAATTATCACATTTACAAAGAGCCACTTAGAGTTTAAGACATCTATTTAGGTGTGCGCCTGCAAAGGATGGTGGACAAGGCAGGCAGGAAAATCTGGTGGCTTGCGTATATTACCTGCTAATTTAATGAGAATAAATTTGTTTAGTGGAAAAAGAGGCTTGTATCCAGAAGCAGACACAAAATGGATTTCTGAAAATGGGGTTTATAAAGAAAAAACAATGAAATGGAAAATGCCAGAATCTTAAATAATCCCTTAAAATTAGGCAAAAGTCTTGTAAACAAAATATTAAAAAAGGAAAAACAAAACAGTGTTTGTTAAAAAGCCAAATGATGTAAAAATCTCAAACAAAAGCCTTTAAAAATTAAATAACCATATGAAAGTAAAAAAAATGAAAATTGATTGTATTTTGAAATGGATGAAAAATCAATAAAATCAAAACTTGGTTACTCTGTATAAAAATGTGTTAATGCAATTCCAATTGACTTTGTATAATCCAATATAAAACCCAAAAACAAAAATTGTGAAAGGATCAGAATATGCCATTAAATAAATTGCAAGAGAATTAGAATATAGAAATATGGAAATATAAAAATAGAAATAGAAATAGAATATGGCATTAGTTATTATAAGGTCTGATGTAAATTTAGGCTTTCTCCCATGCGTTGTAGCAGAGGGTGTGGTTTAGCACCACCATGGAAAAGAGGCATGCGTGTAGACAAAGCCTCAAGATGATGGCTGAGGAGTGGGTGTGGATGGAAGCAAGGCAAGCCGCAGTCTATCACTCCCTTTTCTGTTTGAATGTGCCCACGGGAAAAGCAGCAAGCAATGGCGGCAGGGCATGGCGTGGTGGTGCCTGGTGGTGAGGGAGAGCCACATGATAGGGGTGGAGGAGCACAGTAAAAGAAAGAAAAAAGACTGCAGAGAGGAGAGAGAGAAAAAAGATCTGCAGGAAGGAAGCGAAGTCTTTTTAGTCTCAAAGTACCACCCGAGGAACAAAGCATGTCCTCCTCAGCATCAGGGGTGTGGGACAGAGACCTCAGGTCTATGCGACCAACGTGGGGGTCTCTTAGACGTTGTCTGCAAGTTTGTGAAATCAGCATCCCGAAAATCACAGGGGGGAATGGGTCCGGATTCCGTCCCCAGTGTTCCAGTGGACAGCAATCTGGACGAAAAAATCAGGGAAACCCTGATTATGCCAGCACTCAGGGGTACAAAATGGAACTAAGAAAAAAAAATGAAGGAAGGAAGAGAATCAGAGGGAAGACAGAGGCAGAAAGCAATAGGTTAGAATTCGGACAGGAAACATCGAGGCAGAGGGGGCAGCTAGATGGGGCAGGACATACATAGGGTTATACAGAAGGTAGGGGTGGGAGTTAAAATCTCCCCTCACTCAGATGCCCGTCTGGCTGGCTGCCTGCAAGGCAACTTAAAGTGTCTTACCTTGAGGGCCACACATATAAAGCCTGTGCTCAGTCACCATGTGTGTGGTGAGTGCCCGATAAGGTTAAATGACCCCAGCAGAACCTTGGATTAGGGCCCAATCAGATTCCATAGCCGGAGAGCCGTGGAACCATAACACGCACTCTAACTCTCACGTAGAGTCACACGTTGATAGGGCAAGGTAAGCAGAAGAGAAGGTATCTTTTGGTGGAATGCTGGTGGGTGCTGTCTTAGCCTGCTCCTGGTAACTGGCCTGACTGGAGACCTTACCTGCTACCCCGAGGGGCAGGGGGGTGGGCAAAACGGCAATCTGAGTCATGGCCCCTAATAAAAGGCACATGAGGCTTAGGTCACTCCAGGAACATACTTTACTTCCATGTGGGACTGCCAGTGTGAGCTGTCTGCAGACATGTGGTGGAATTGGACAGCATGACAGGGGGCAGGGACAATTCAGAGAGAGGAGGACAGAGAGGCAGAGAAAGAGAGAGAGAGACATAGAGAGATGGTGGCTGGGGTCCACCCATTTATACCCATGGGGTGGGGCCTCAGGTACAGGGGAAGGGGTCAGAAGATTGACAGCTTCTGGAGGAAAAGGGCACCTGTGTGGCCCTTGGGATTCTGGGAAGCCTGGACCTAACAGAGTTCGGTGTGGATATATTATGAGCTTTTCCCATGTTGTTTTTTTCTTTGTGTGTTTGGCACGTGGATTTGTTTATTTGTTTGTTTGTATTCTGGCTCCTCAACGGTGGCTGCACAGACTAATCACTAATACTGTGTCTGCTGGATCCTCTGCACCACAGCTCCACCAGGTTGGGGGTGGCACATGTGTTGCTACTTTGGCTCAGGAGCTGGTACCCTTTTGGCCAAGCCTCCACAAGGGACGAGGGGTTGGCAAAGCACTAAGGCAGATGGGGCTCACCTGGGAGCAAGCTGGTGTTGAGTGCCATGGGTATATGGCCACTCATGCCACTCTCTGGGCGCAGGCTGGTCTTGTGCAGTTAGAGAGTCTACCCCTGCCTCCTAGTTTATTTCTATTCTAATATCTTGTTATACATGATTTTCTGTCTTACCTTTTTATTCTTCATTAACAGTAATTTTAATTTTTTACTTTTATTTATTTATTTTTTTTTTTTTTGGTCTTTGAGACAGGGTCTCCCTGTAGCCCCAGCTGTCCTGGAACTCACTCTGTAGACCAGGCTGGCCTTGAACTCAAAAGTGCTAGGATTAAAGGTGTGCGCCACCACGCCCCGCTTACTTTTAATTTTTAACAAGTTCTTTGGGAATTTCATACATTGTATTTTTATCTTATTCAACTCCTCTGTAACTCCTCCCAGTAAAATCCTTCCCTTCCTTACCCAACCAACTTTTTTCCTGTCTATCATCTATCTATCTATCTATCTATCTATCTATCTATCTATCTATCTATCTATCTATCTATCATCATCATCTGTCTATCTATCTATCTATCTTCTATTTATTAATGTATTTATTTTAAACCCTTTTAGTCAAATTTGTGCAGCATATAAACTCTTGTGTATTTGGCTAGTCATTGAATAATATTTGAAATATCGCAGACCACATTCATACAGAAATTTAACTTTTGCTATTCCAGCAACTATCAGTTGTCTATAGCTGAACAGACAGAGGCGGGGGAATGTGAGTACTCACTCACTCTGGGATTAAGTGTCTTAAAGTCAAATTCTGGAAGGTAATCGGGAATATAGAATATGGAAAAGTCATGCTTGGATTCATATACACTGCCTTTACTTTATCTAGGGTCTTGTTTTCCTGAGATTATGTGGGGGTCCTCAAGCCAACTTCTTGCTCCCCAGGAGCAGAAAACCTACTCCAGATAGTGTCTTTAGAGTCAGCTCTTGCAGCACCTGGCTAATTACTGTAATAACCTCTTTATAAACTCACCACAGAAGTCCTGGATGAGGTTTTAAGTAAGTTTCTTTATTCTAAGGGAAACTCTTGCAGCAAAGTTCTTCTTAGGCAAAAATGTCATCATGGGCAAAACTCATACAGGTTCTTATGGCAAAATCTCTACTTACAGCAAATGCCCCTACTTATAGCAAGATTTCTTTAGGGTCTTATAGCTACAGCTTCTCATGGAAGAATCTCTGCTTATGGCAAATGTCTCTCTCTATTCTTTCTTTCTTTCTTTCTTCCTTTCTTTCTTTATTATTTATTTATTGTCTTTTCGAGACAGGGTCTCCCTGTAGCCCCAGCTGTCCTGGAACTCACTCAGTAGACCAGGCTGGCCTTGAACTCACAAAGATCTGCCTGCCTCTGTCTACCAAGTGCTAGGATTAAAGGTGTGTGCCACCATTCCTGGCTCTTTCTCTCTATTCTTAAGGCAAATGGTGTCTCCTGTCTAGCTTATGGCAAAGATGGTTCTCTCTATTCTTTGTTCAAGCTTAATTAAGGGACAGAGCATGTGGCTCCTGGAGCCCATGTAAAAGGAATGTGCTTCACACAAAGGACATGGGGGAGACAGCTCCAACAGATAAGGCTTAAGGGAACTAATAACCTTGGGGGAGGATCCTTAGCCATTAAAAGCACACATAAATCCTAGTAAAAGCATAGAAGACAGTCTAGTAATGATATACTCAAGTTCTAGTCCTAAAGCATGCATTAACTAGGAGAAGAGGTAGATATTAAATCAAATGGAGACTGTCCCAAGATGGATTTTTCACAGACTAAAGTAATTTGAGGCCTACTAGCAACCTCTAATTCTGCTGTAATAGAGACAGGGTCTATAGAAGGAGATGTGGTTTCAGACTCCAGCCGTGTCAGGGCTGCACTGCCAGCTTGAGAATTTTTAAATTCCATGTTAAACCTTATTCTGGGCTGCAGCAAGATTACTTAAGGGACATTCTCATTGGTCTTTCCATTTTCAAATGAATTTCTGTTCTCGTAAGTTAGATCCACTAGTGAGTGAAATTTTAGTGTCAGATCACCTTTCCTATTATCTTGATGAAGAGAATGAGTTTTCCTTTTATCATTTAAAAACTGATAATTTCTGTGGGGCCTGATACTCCATCTAGCTGAGTAATAGGGAGCAGAATTTTGCCCTGATTATCTGCAAAAGGCCAGGAGTTGAGTTTGCCCCTGCTCACAGATGGACAATTGGGGAGAAGGTGTAAAATTCCTGAAGCCATTATCTAAAGAGCACATCTTGGTTGCCAGAAGCCAACTGGAGCCTCTTCAGGCTAGCATAAACACTGCTTTTGTGCAAAGTGCAGTGACTTTCCCATACTTCCCCCACCTCATCCTTGCCTCAAGCCTGCCACTACTATATAAGACCCTAATCTTCTGCAAATAAATGAGTTTTTGGTCTCCTGAGGCCAACTACCAGGTCTCTTTGGACCTGCAGGGTTTACCTGCCTCCAAGTCCTATTTTTCCTCTCCCTTCTACCCACCTTGGCCCAGCATGAGCAAAAAGGCTTTACAAGGGTCCATAGGCCAGCAACTCATGGCTGTGGACACCCAGGAACCCCATTGCCCCTCACATTTCATCCATGAATATTGTCATTGCATTATGTCCATTCCAACTAATCCCTTCAGCTTCTCTCACAACCCTACTCCCTTTCAATATCTTGTCCTTTCTTGATATTTACTACTTGTTTATATAGTGTTGTTTTATACTCTTATATATAAATATAATACAATAAATATAATATATATATATACACATATATATGTGTGTGTGTGTTTGCCACTTTTTAATGGCACTCATCTCTTTATGTTTTAAATGCTTCGTCTACACTTTCCTTTTATGAAGATTTTAATTCCCTCTTTTCCCTGCCAATCAGAAAATTTTTAATATTTCTCCCTTCTTTTTACTCTTGTTCACTGTAGCCCTAAATCAAAGAAAGACCATTATGTTGTATTCTATCCTGACTTGAGAGTTCTTCCAACAAATCAATTAGAACTAAGTTAACCTCAAATTCTCAGGACAGGAGCAGAAAAGAGATGGATTCATTGCCAGATATAACATGAATGAGATTTAGTTTGTTCCTGGTAGGGAGTCCATATTTCCCTCTGAATCCTCATGAGATGGGCTCCTCTGTTCCTGTTTCTCTTACTATTTTGGTCTTCTGATATCCTGCATGGAATAGCCTGTTATGCTTTGCTTACATCATTATGGGGCCTTTGTAGCCCAGATTTCTGTATTCTATTTTCATCTTAAAAACCAATTACAAAGATAAAAAAAACACATGTTCAGTTTTATCACAGCAATTACCTTGTATTTATTCCTTTTTATCATTGCTGTGAAAAACAACTAAAGGAAAGAAGCATTTATTTGCTGACAGGTCAAAGGTACAGTCGATCCAGGTGGGTAAAACATGGCAGTAGGGTGTGAGGCAGCTGGCCCTACTCATACTGTCAGGAAGCAGAGTGATGAAGACTGGAGTTCAGCTCACATTTGTCACTCTTATTAAGTCTAAGACCACAGATCCCTGAATGTTACTGCCACATTCAGCATGGGTTGTGCCCCTCAGTTAAGCACTTCAAATTTCTCTCACAGAATGCCCAGAGTGTTATTTTCTAAATGATTCTGGGTCCTGTCAAATAATCTGTATGAAGCAGAACACTACAAATATGAAGGTCTGGAATTGTGTATATGTACAGTAACCTATGCTGTCTCACATACACATATGTTTTATCTTTTTTTTAAATTTCTACCTTAAAAAAGCCAGCTAAAATATTGCAGGGTCATAGTCATTTTTGAAGATTAGTGACTCTCATAGACTCCTAGAAACTAAGAATGTCTCAAATTTTAGATATTATCGTTTATTTTTGTATTTGGAATATAATTGGAGTTAGGTGTTGAAATTTTTATTGTGTATTTCCTTCTTTAATGTCTATATTCTGGTTCAAACCATAATGTCCTCTTCCTTTAAATAATTTTGGTTTTGAGCATCTTCAGATGTTTTAAGCATAGTGTATGGATCAAAACTATATGACCATTTTTTATTTAGAGGACGGCCCCAATTTTAAGCCATTCATAGACTGCCAATGTTTGGAGTTTCTTTCATTTGTCTTTTCTTGCTCTGATGTAGTATTTTGACTACCCTGACATGCTTAGTTACCCACCATCTGCATTCAAGTATCACTTAGGGATGACACCACCCGCAGAATGATCTCTCATATATCTGTTATCAGTCAAGAAAATGGCCTACAGCCCTGACACAAGCCAATCAGATGAAGTTTACTCTTCTTATAGATCCCTAGTTTGTGTAAAGTTAACAAAAAGTAACCATTACAGAGGTGAAACCTAGATAATCTCTACATTTACATAAAAGTGTGTGAGAACTCTAACACTAGCACATCTGAAATCCCAAGATCACATTTGGATTTTGCCTTTTCAAAGTTTGTCATTTCTTCCATAGTTAGAACTTATTGTTTTTTCAATTTTTGGAATGTTTTATATGTTTATGATTATTGGTAATAATCTAAATTTAGAGAAAATAACATATCAGATATATAATTTGGATATAACATTGTATCACTTGATATTTTTGGCACAATCTCTGATAGAACTCCCTGAAAAAGGATTACATTCTTTCACACATCACCTGAGGTCACATAAATAAAAGTATAGAAAAAAAAATTCAGGATCCCCCTATAAAAGTGAGATCATCATATTTTATAACATATATTATATTTGTGTTTGAATAATAGCTTCAATATTTTATAAGATTCTTGGTTTCTACCAAAAACCACATGGAAACACAATATCTATGATGTTATAGTTTATATTTTAATGGATTTTACAGACCAAATATAAAGGATTTTAGGAGTTCTTAAAACATTTAACATAGTACTTCTCATGAGAAATAGAGGACTCTCAAGTTATCAATGAAATATTTAGGAAAACAGAATTTTATTTTTTCTTATGTGTTTCTATTCTTTAAATGTTTGTCATTTATTTATTATTTGTATATTTAATTATTTCCATTATTTACTTACAGTTCTTAGGAGCAGACTCAGAGCCTTAATATTCTCTATCACTAAATTACACGCAAGTCCAGTCACAGTTGTTGGAAAGATTCTCTCTTTGTTAGGTGGGCTATTATATATTTCTTAAAAATATTTTACATGTATCCATGCATTGCCTGTATGCATGTAGGTGCACCCAAGTTGTGCAATGTCTATGGCAGTCAGATGAGGACAGATGAGGACATTAGACCCTTAGAAGTGGAGTTACAGATGATTGTTAGCTGCCATATTGGTGATTAAATATACTCAGCCATCTCACCAACCCAAGAGGTAACATATATTGACCTGTTTTGCCAATTTGATCTTTCAAGAAAGCTATTTCATGCCCACAATTTGATTTTTAGAATGTTTTATTTTTTCCAATATCCTTTCCTATCATGCGTTCTTAGATAAAATGTTTTTAAAATCTTTAGATTTTACTCATCTGACAGACATCAAATACGACACCAATTTCTGTTCTGTTTAATAATCATTTTTTGTAATGCATAAAAGTCCTTTTTTCTTTTTGGTCATAGAAAATTCATAAAGATACCTGTTTAAATTTATTTTTTCAAGTGCAATTTTTATTATATTTTTTAAAATTTCATACAATGAAGGTTGATCGTATTTAGACTCCCCTCCCTTATCAGAAATGCCCCACACAGAATTTCATGCATTCCATCATGTGTGTTAAGGTTATTCAGCCATATTTCATTGCTCCAAGTACTTTGTCAAAATGTGTCTTTTCTTCGGCAATACTCTCTTTCCTTCAAATTCCTGGGGATATTCAAGGGCTGTGACAGCAGCCTGCATTATTTTGGAAGTCTCTTGGACTACCATAACCAACAATTCCAAGGGAAGTTTCTCCTGCCTGACATTATGTTTTTGTTATGTAGAATAAAGCTATACACACACACACACACACACACACACACACACACACACAAACACACACACAGTATATAGTGCATTTTTCAATAAGCTTTCGAACCAATACATTTTTAAACTTTATTTCATATCTCTTGTTTATTTATATTTCTTCTCACCCCCTGGCATAATCTTTTCTCATCTCTCCCTGCTAATATACCTACATTTCTGCATTTCCCACTGATAACACCTGTCTCCTACTAACCTCCTCCTTTTGAGGTCCTTCTTTCTCTTTTTCAAGGTTCCTTTCAATTTTCCCCGCCCCTGTGGCTACTTCAGAATTTGGAGCTGACATCCCCAAAGAGGATCTGCTTCTGTATGCAGTTTGTATTTTGTTGAGTGTTGTATTGGTTGTAGATCTCTGCATGTCTGTTAGAATTCTGACATGAAACCATCTGGGCCTAGGATTTTTTAGTACTTATGTTTTATATTATTGTTTCAATTCCCTTATTTGTTATGGTCTTTTTCAGCTGCTTGATTTAACTTCACTGGTATCCATGACTTTAGAAATTCACCCATTTCTTTCAGATTTTCAAATTTAATGGAGTATAGAATTTTAAAGTATTCCCTTACAGTTTTCAGGATTTTTTTTTTTTTTTTGGTCTGTGCTATGATGTTTCCCTTCTCATTTCTGATTTTATTAATTTGGATTTCCTCTTTGTTTCTTTTGTTTAACTGGGCTAAGGGTTTTTTTTTTTTCCCATTCAGAGAACCAGCTCTTACATTCATTTTATTTTTGTATTGTTTTGTTTCTATTTCATTAATTTCTGTTCTGAGTTCTGTTACTTATTTTACTATTTGTTATTTCTTTTGTTATTTCTATTAAATTTGGGTTGATTTGTTCTTGCCTTTCCAGAGTCTTTGACTAGTCCTGCTGAGCATTTTACATGTGCTCTTTCTGATTTTTTTAATGTAGGAACTAAGAGCTATAAACTTCCCTTTTATTACTGCTTTTAAGATGTCCCTTAGGTTTTTTTTTAATTTTTATTGAACTTTTGCACATTTCATGCAACATTTCTTAATCAAATTTAGACCCATGGCCCCTTCCATGCCCCTCATTCTTCAGAGTTCATGCATTCTGCCATACATGTATTTTTAAATTTTTTTGCTGTAGAAGTTTACTGTTTGGGGCAGAAGATTACTGTTTTGGTCAGTCCTTTGAACAAGTCTTTTATGTTGTTGTTCCTTTTAATTTCATATTTCTCCAAAGTATGCATGTATAGACTCAACACATATATTAAAATTACAACATCTCAAAATAAACTATAGGTTAATTCCAAACATGTTTAGGGTTTCACATTTTAACAGTAGAGTTCCATGCAAGTAAAAAGTAGTATTGCTTTACATTCCTAAATTACATATCAAGTTGGTGTATTAGATTTTGTTTGTGGTTAATTCCAGCAAAGAACAGTGTTTCCTATCACTTTAATTTTATTTTTCTCTGTGTTCAAAGCATATTTCTTACATGTGTCGCATAGAAGCAATAGGGGCTTCATGTAAATGTTAATCAAAATGTTTGAAACTTTTTCACCTAATTTGGCTCCTTGATATCTGCTTTAAGCCAACACATACTCCACTTGTGTTTTATGTACCTCATTTCTGTACATTTTCCATTTTCTTGTCACTTTGATATGTGAATGCTTGCATACCTCCCAGAGGTCTAAATTTTTCTTTTCTTTGTTTTCCAGCTACATATAAGCCTCCATTTTCCTAGGGTATGTTTTATTTTACTAATATAAGTCACTCTCATTGTTTGTATTTTAAGCTTTATATTATTGTTTTTTCCACATTCTATTTCACAATGCCTTTAAAAGCCTCATAATATGGTAATAATATTTCTTTAAATAGTCAAATATATCCTGAAGAGATTTTAATAGTATGGACATTGTGATAGTTAATCCTGGGCGTCAGTTTGACTGGACTAAGGAACAAATAAGAGAAAAAGGATCTGCGGATTGGACTACCTCAACCTGGATGGCCCACCTCAAATGTGGGTGTTACCTTCTGTCAGCAGGCAGTATTAAAGGCCATGGCAGAAGGAGCTGGTCCCTTTTTTCCTGTGGTTTCTCTCTCTCTCTCTCTCTCTCTCTCTCTCTCTCTCTCTCTCTCTCTCTCTCTTTCTCTCTCTCTCTCTCTCTCTCTGGTGAGTTTGTCTTGCTGCTGTTATTATCCCTTTGGAACCCAGCATTTACTGAGACCGGCCAGATCTCCTGGAATCCGTCAGGCCTTCAGCACCAGATTGGGATTACTGAGACATCCAGCCTTGCGGACTGGATTCTCAGCCTCTCCAGTGCAGCACGGCTACTCCTGACTGAGTTTGTGGTTTTTTGAACCACAGATTTCTTGTCTGAAACAGATGTTTAAAATTTATCTTTAAGTGTCATTTCATCTGCTATAGAAGTCTAGACAGATTTATTTTCTTCCAGCCACTTAATGACAATGTTCCTTTTCTTTCAACATGCATCACTTCCTTTAAAATATCTATCATTCTTACATATTTTCTCTGTGTATGAGGTGACATTCTTTTCAGCTATTCAGATTTTGTAAGTATCACTGATGTTCAAGTGATTAAAATGTTCTTATATGGCAATTTTACATTTTTTGACTTTAAGATTTTGATTTCTTTCTTTCATTTTTATGATTTATGAATATATAATTCATTACAGTTTGGTAAATTGGATGTCCAATATTTCTTAAAGTATTTCTCTTTTCCAGACATTTATCACTTTAATTAGATGTTTATTTGTTTACTTAAAAATGTCTTATATGATTATTTGTTTTGTTTTAAAATATTGTTTCTCTTTAAAATTTAAATACTGCCCATTACAAGTTATTCAAGTTCATGCAAAAAATTATTCTCAGATGCTATTTCTGTTTAGAAACTCAAATTATTCTTTCTTAGCAAATGATGGGTTTTGTGTGACACTTCCAATGATTGTAGCATGTGTTTGCTTATATTTGGTGACCATTCCTTATGACAGAGACTATATCTGTGTGCTCAGTCTGGGTTGTTTAACCTAATGTGATGATTTCAATTTGCATTTCCATCCATTTTCTTGCAGATGATGATACAGGTTTATGATTTCATTCTTTCTCATTTTAGTAACTAAATCTGAGTTTATGTATCCAAAAGGGCATTGAGAGATGTAACCTCTCTCTCTCTCTCTCTCTCTCTCTCTCTCTCTCTCTCTCTCTCTCACACGCTTCTTGTCTACATCTATATAGGACCTATTTCCTGATCTAGCTTTGTACTCACATTGATGAAGGGACAAGTTCTGCTCTCCTTTGCAATGACACTGACTGTTCTAGTCTTCAGCACACTAGAGCTCTGCCTCTTAATGCTGTGACCTAGAATGTAGAGTTTATGAATTCTGGGGGCCACAAGTGCTCTTTGTACTCACTCTGCCAAGAATGAATCATGCTTATGTTTTCTTGAATATACTGCTTATAATTGAATTAGTGGTTTTAATATTATTGTATTAAATATTGCCTGATGTTTTTTTTGCTGATTTTTCCATATTCTTGTTTATATTTTCCTATTTATTTTAATATTTTATAATTTTTATTGCAAGCCAAAGTTTATGATTTCATATTTTTTTTATTTATTTCTGTATGTGTATGAATGTACTGTCTGCATGCAGTTTTGTGCACCCGTGTTGTGCAATGCCATGGAGGTCAGAAGAGGGTGTCGGATTCCCCTGGAACTGGAGTTCTCCTGGAATTGGAGTTTCAGATGGTTCTCGGCTGCCATGTGGGTGCTGGGAATCGAACTCAGGTCCTCTGTAAGAGCGGTTGGCGCTCTTAACTGCTAGGTCATCTCTCCAGCCCCGTGATTTCATATTTTTAATTATTATACAGAAAATGGCAATATAGATGAGATGAATTGTATTGGTTAAAACTTTATTTAGAAAAACTCATTCCATAAAGACTTAGAAATATAGCTAAAAAGGTAAGTAGAGCTAAAAAGTTAAATAAATATGCCATTGTGTCAGATATCTGATTAAGAAAATAGAACAACTGATTAAACAATATTTATTATTGATTTCTATGCTACGTGTTACTTAATTTTTTTTTTTTTGGTCTTTTTGAGACAGGGTCTCCCTATAGCCCAGCTGTCCTGGAACTCACTCTGTAGACCAGGCTGATCTTGAACTCACAGAAATCCACCTGCCTCTGCCTCCCAAGTGCTAGGATTAAAGGCGTGCACCACCATGCCCGGCGTTACTTAAAATTTTTAAAAATCTACTCTAATATAGTACTTTCTAAATATTTGCAATACAAATATGATGACATTTGGAGTTTTCTAGGGAAAATAATGCACTGAATTTAATGTGATCCAAGCACCTAGCAAAGACTGTTTGTGAAAGAGGAATGATTTCAAAAGTGAAGTAGGAGAAATTGAATTTTCATTTGACATTTTTAGTGAAGTCATATTGTGCTGGAGAAACTTTGGTTGCCAACTTGACCACCCATCTGGGTTGAGGGATCCCCTGCAATTGGGGAATTGGCTCCATTGGATTGGCTGTGGCCCCTCTGTTGGAGTATTGTCTTGCATTGTGGAGCAGTGTGTGGAGGGCCCAGGCCCCACAATGAGGGGTGCCACCCTGGGCAGGTTTTGGTACCATATAAGAAGGCAAGCTGGGCCAGGAGCAGTGGCACACCCTTTTAGTCCTAGCCACTTGGGAGGCAAGAGGCAGGCAGAGATTCTTTGTGTGTTCAAGGGCCAGCCTGGTCCTACAAGGGAGTTCCAGGAAAGCTGGGGCTACAGGGAAGAACCCTGTCTCGAAAAAGACCAACAAAAAAAAAAAAAAAAAAAAAATAAGGCAGGCTGGGCATGAGCCAGGGGAGCAAAGCAGTGAACAGCAATTCCTCCGATGGACTTACTCAGCTCCATGCCTCCAGGTCCTGCCCTGAAGGTTCCAGCCTTGGGCTCCTCTAATGATGAACTGTGACCCAGGAGAATGTAAGCTGATAAAACCTTTCTTCCCAAGTTGGTGTCAGTCAGAATGTTTGTTCACGTCCGTGGAAGACAAACTAGAACACATATTATCCATAGAATGGGAATATAATTCCTGAAAGCATCATATAATATTCAATACAATATACAGTACTGGAGAACTTAAGAGCAAGCCATTCACAGACTGAGATACTAATTTAACATTTATAAAAATGGGTAAGGGTAACATCTCCATGAACTCTGGCAATTATGGAAAGAAATTAATAGTATAGTCTGTAGTACTCATACAATACTGGCTCTGATTCTGAATCTAAATCATTACTCTAAAATTCAGATAAATTATGTAGTCTTCATGTCTGTAAGTGTGGATAAATAAACTTTTCCAAACCTACTCTCAAATGCCTAAACTAAATTAAGCATATATATCTATCTATATATATATATAATATACTATAATATATATATATAAATCATCAATTGTGAGGAAATCAAAAGAAGTTAAAATGGAGACACATAATCCCTGATCAATGTATTTCTGGTGTCTTGGAAGACCAAGGGGAGCCACTGTTATCAAGAGTTCTCTCTTTAGCATGGAGGGCATTGAAGCAGTGCTATTCCCTGACCACAGAGAATGGAGTGAAAAATTCTTGAGGAAACCTTCTCTGTTTTATTAAAATCATTTTTTTAATTTTTTAAATTTATTTTTGTACGTGTATGAGTGTACTGTCTGCATGTAGGTTTGTGCACCTGTGTCCTGCAATGCCTCGAAGGTCAGAAGAGGGTCTTGTATTCCCCTGAAACTGGAGTTCTCCTGGAATTGGAGTTACAGATGGTTCTTAGCTGCCATGTGGGTGCTGGGGATCGAACCCTGGTCCTCTGCAAGAGCAGTCAGTGCTCTTAACTGCTAGGCTATCTCTCCAGCCCATAAAATCTTAAGCGAAGTTAGAATCTTGTTTCCAGATATCCTAGGAACATTTCTATTCTTTCCCCACATCTCTGCTGACTTGAATTTGTAGTCCTGTAGGCATTGCACAATGGTTTTGTGAAATTTACCAGTAACGTTTTTAGATTTCCAATCATCTTGCATTATTGAAACACGGGGTCTCTTCACCATTGCCATAACATTTAGAAAAATAATTAGTGGAAACAAATTTAGCCAAAATTACCAATATTGCTAAATAATGTATTATAATATCTCTAAAGAAAAGAGCTTGTACAGTCGCCAGTAAATAAGTAGGGTTTAGATGGGCTTTCTCAAGTAGAAGCTTTCCACAAACTCACATACATCACAACTAGATGACAACTAAGTTTGCAGGTGACATATGATTAGAGTAAGTAAGGGAGAGATTCCTGGCACAGTGCTTTTGAATATGAAAACTCATGGGTTTTGTGTGATTAGGAGTGTTCTGATGGTAGCAAAGAATGTCCTCTCAAGGTATTTTTTCAAACACATTACATGATACAAATTCTTTAAGGAGCAAAACTGTCCTGCGGAATATCATTGATTGATAATTTGCAGTGTATTCCATGTACAAATTTCAGGATATATAGAAGATTTATTTAGGAGAACTAATAAAGTAGAAATAAATTTCACAGTGCATAATGGGGTCGCTATCTCTGAAAGCTATACTTTCTCCAGTTCTAAACTTGGGCAATAACTTTACCCTTGCTCCTTTTCAAGTTAATAAGTAAACAAACATATATTGTATTTGCATATCAAAGTATATTATGTAGAATACTTTTCAGGTAATATGTGCATAAATATATGTATATTGAAACTCTCTTTAGTCATAAAAGTTTGAACATATTCATTACTTTTTGATCAGAGCCCTGTCTTTTGATATTTGTGCAATAAATTTGTGAGTAGCATATTCTTGTTTTCTTCCTTTTGTAAACAAAGACAGAGAATTTTAAACAGTCTAAATAGAGAATTTTATACAAATTGTTAGGAGAGCATGAAAACTCAGATATGTGTTGATGGGGCCCACCCAGCCAGCCAGGTCAAAATAGTACTGAGGGGAGGTAGAGGAGGAGAGACCCACGTTGTTTGCCAAAACCCCTGGTTGGGGAATGATAAGGACAAGCAGCACGAGTTACAATTGTCAGCAGTGTACACCAATCCGCCTGAGAGGGTCAGAGGGGCTGCAAGAACATTGGTCATTTGCTTTTGTGCCTAAATGCCTTTTGTGGATGTTTTGTATATAAGTCACTGCCCTGCTTGCAATAAACAAGAACCTGCTTGACTGAGTGTCTCCAGGAACTGAGGAGGCTGGGGAATGGGCGAGCAGCGCACTTACCCTTCCTCAGCCCAGTTGGTTCTGGGACCAGATCTGACTAAGACCCAGCACCTGGCGCCCAACATGGGGCAACGTGGGGCCCAAACAATTGAGTGGACCGGCACCTGTTGGCTGAGGCCAGGCAGTCTCCCAGGGTAAGTGGAACCCTAAGTATGGGTAAGGCAACCTCAGCTAAGAAGGATCCTGCCTTGAGAGCTTTATACCTCATGTTACAATCTAGGGGGCTTGAGTTAACTGAGACCAATGCCCTGAATACTTGGAAGACTATCATCTCCCTCGCCCCTTGGATTATGGGGGCCAACCTCTTCTCCTGGCAAACTTGGGCTAGGGTGGAGAAACTGGCAAGGGAACGGGAGAGGCATTTTGGCATTGATCCACCCCTTGGCTTTTATCCTACAATTACGGCCACCCTAAAGACCTCTTTCCACCCAAATGCACTCCCTCCCCTGGAGGAGGGAGCCTCAGGGAGAGCTTTGGAGGGATAGAGAAGGACACCGAAAAGAAATGGGCAGCCTTTACAAAACAGCGCGCTGAGGAGGCAGAGACGCAGGCGGGAGAGGAAAAGATGAAACCAACACCCAAGTCCACCAGCTCCACCTCAACTAAACCTCCCCCTTACACCCATGGGGAGGGCCCAGGAGAGACGTGTTCCCCTATGCTGCCCTTTGAGAAGATCTCAGGGATATGGACTCCTGTACACAACCGGGGAGGAGAGGGGGGATGGGAGAGGGCACGCTGTCCTCCTAAAGAGGAACTACAAGCATTTCCTGTGAATTTGGCCCCAGGGGGAAATCACCCCTTGGACTGTTATCTGTGGGAGGCCAAATACCTTAAAGAGCTCCACAAGGTGGTGGCTGAGGATGGCCCCAATTCCCTGTGGGCCATGACTCTATTGCAGGATATTGCCTACCACCCTTGTGTTCCTAAGGACTGGATCAACTTGGCTAAGGCCGTCCTTCCCAGCGCCATGTTCATCAAGTGGACAGCCTTTTTCAAAGAGGAATGCAGGGTTAGGGCAGAGGAGAATAGACGGGCCAATCCTGCCATCCCCATCACGTTTGGGATACTCTTGGGAACGGGGGATGGGTACCACACAGGATCCAATAAGCCGCAATCCCAGGCCCCTACCACAATCAGGTGAGGCAGTGTGGACTGGATGCCTGGGGAAAGTTAAATGAGGGTCCTACAGAATCCCCTATTGCTGGGGTGAGGCAGAAGCCTGGGGAAACTCTGCCAGACTTCATTGACAGAGTCCAACAGAGCATTCACTGGAAACCCTGCAGGAGAAATTAGAGACAAATTCATAAGATTACGGGTATAGGAGGGGATGAACAATGACCATCGCACAGCTTGTGCAGGCCTGAAGGACCAGTCCATGAGTAGTTGGGTGATTGCATCACAAGCTGTAGGCACCCAGCACCACCAGTCTCATTCTTTAGCCCTTGCCCTACAGGCACAAACAACGGCAGTGACTGAGGCCATTATGCAAGCCTTGATGATGCAGGGGCAGAAAGTCCAGGAAAAAGGTAAAGCAGGGGCCTGCTTCAGGTGCGGGCAAGAAGGGCACTTTAAACTCGACTGCCCTCAGGGGGGGCCCAGTATGGTGCCAACGATGGGGGCCAAGCCTCCTTCCAGCCCATGTCCCCGATGCAGAAAAGGCTTCCATTGGAAGAAGGACTGCAGGTTGAAATTTGACCTGGAAGCAAGCCTTTAAACTAGTGCTGGGGCAGCCTCTAGCCCCATCATACCAAGGAGGAGCATGTCTGGAGAAACGAGGTGCTGGGCATGGAGATATGAGTACGCATGCTCACTGGACAGTCCCCTTAACTGAGAGCCTGCATCCCCAGATGTCAGTCATCATTGAAGGCATCAAGTTCCAATGCCTAATAGGCACAGGGGCAGACAGAACAGTTTTGAAAAAAGAAGACTTGCCCTCCACTTGGTCCCTAACGCCTTGACCCAGAGTTCTAGGGGTGGGAGGGAACTCTAGGACTGAGGAGACTTCCACCCTCATGAGATGGGTGGGCCTGGACGGAGATCAGGGCAAGATTAGACCACTAGCTGCCCAGGGTCTCACATCCAACCTGCTAGGCCAGGACTTACTGGGGCAGATGGATGCAGTACTGACCACTGACCATAAGATGCTTTTTGAGGATCTCCTGAATGATGCCCCCTATTCAGAAAAAGGGAAACAAGTCAAAAATCTACCCCCAATCATAGGGGTCACTGCTCCCTGGGTTCCCCCTATTAGATGGAAGCTGGGTAAACCCATTTGGGTGGAGCAGTGGCCTTTAACACAACCAAAATTAGAAGCCTTACACCAGTTAGTGGAGGAACAACTGAAGCTCAGACATATTCACCCAACCATGAGCCCATGGAACACCCCCATCTTTGTTATCCATAAAGCCTCAGGGTCATGGCACATGCTCCAGGACATGAGAAAGATAAATGATTGAATGGAGCTGATCGGAACCCCCTTGTGGAGCATGCCCTGGATTCCTGCAATCCCTACAGATTTCACAGTTGCAGTCATTGACCTTAAGGACTTTTTTTCTCCATCCCTCTGCACCCAGAGGATTGTAGTAAGTTTTCTTTCTCAGTGCCTTTGCTCAACTATTCATGGCCAGATCACCGATATGAGTGGGTGATTACCCCAGGGTATGGCCAACAGCCCTGCATTTTGCCAACAGTACCTTGCCATCCTCCTGGCCCCCATGCTGTCATGGGAGGATTCCCTTCTGTACCTCTATATGGATGATCTCGTCATTGGCCACCGGGACCCCCATGAGTTGCGGGGACTCCTTGAAACAATATCGCAAACTTTAACACAGGGGGGTTCACGGTGGCACCTGAAAAGATCCAACAAATCCCCCCTTTTAAGGTACTGTGAACCCAACCCCTCTTTCCCTTACAAGGGTCAGTCCTGTGAAGCCTGATTTAAGAATGCCAGAGCGTCTTACTGTGACACAGCTCCAGAGTCTTCTCAGAGAGATTAACTGGCTTAGGCCTTGGGTAGCTATCCCTACAGAAACTCTAACACCACTGTTTGACTTGCTGGGAGATAAGAGTCCCCAGGAGGAGATCCCTATCACACAGGAGCATCAGGAGGTTTTGAGGGCTTTACAAGAGGCTTTGCATGGCTGCTCATTGGCTAGATATTCTAAAGAACATCCTCTGACCCTATGGGTGCTTGCGGCATCTGACTTAACTATAGCAGTAATTACTCAAGAGGGGGGACCCTTGGCATGGATACACACATCCACAGCAGATACACCTCGGGTATACTCTCAGACAGACCAATTGGCAGATGCCATAATACAGGGAAGAACTCAGAGGCATTACAGGACAGACCCCCATCACATTATCCTCCCATATAGGACATCAGATATTGAATGGCTAGCCCGCAATCTCTCGCACCTGGCTTCTCCTTGGAAGGGTTCATGGGAAAAGTGGATTGCCACTTTGGGCCCTCCAAGTGGGCCACCTTCTTATAGAAATTTCCCCTAGCACTCACAATGCCCCTGTGATGGTTAATCCTGTGTGTCAACTTGACTGGACTAAGGAACAAATAAGAGAAAAAGGATCTTCGGATTGGACTACCTCAACCCGGATGGCCCACCCCAAATGTGGGCATTGCCTTCTGCTGGCAGGCAGTATTAAAGGCCATGCCAGAGGGATCTGGTCCCTTTTTTTCTGTGGCTTGCCTCTCTCTCACTAGTGAGTTTGTCTTGCTGCTGTGATCAACCCTTAAGATCCCAGCGTGTACTGAGACCGGCAGATCTCCTGGAATCCATCGGGCCTTCAGCACCAGATTGGGACTACTGAGACATCCAGCCTTGTGGACTGAGCAGTTCCCTGGATTCTCAGCCTCTCCAGTGTGGTGCGGCTACTGTTGGGACTACTTGAGCTCTGTCACATGAGCAAATCAATAAATTGTGTATAGCTATATATTCGTCCTGTTGCTTCTGTTTCTTTAGAGAATCCTGACTAATACACCCCCCCTGCTTTCTGAAACACCCATACAACACCTACTGTGCATCTTCACTGACAGAGGGAGAGCCAGCTCGGCTTATGTAGCCTTTAGAGGGACTGGCCCCACCCCAACCAGTCAAAGATTTCAACTGAGCCAAGGATCCGCTCAATATAAGGAGTTGCTGGCAGTTGTGATGGTACTGCAGGACATCCATGAACCCTGTAACCTCTTCTCCAATGGCCTGTACATTACTAATCTCTTACCCCACTTGCCACAAGCCCACATTAGACTTGACGGCAACCCAATCTCCCCCCTCATGGTAGAACTTAAAGCCCTCTTAGAAGGAAGGAGTGCCCTGATATATCTCCAGCAACTTAGAGGACACTCGAGCCTCCCTGGCTTCTTATCTATGGGAAATGCCCTTGCAGACCAGCTGGCCTTGGGGCCTAACATCTTAACAGATCATGAAGCTGAAAACTTTCATGAGCTAACCCATGTAAATTGCAGAGGGCTACACCAAAGTTTCCCCCAGATGCCTGTGAAGGAATTGAAAAAAAATTGTCCAAATGCAAATCTTGCCAACCCTTTCTCAGAATACCCCCACTTCAACCCCAAAGAGTTAATCCTTGGGGCCTGAGACCTAATGCCCTCTGGCAAGCAGATGTCACCCACATCACTGCCTTTGGCAAACTTAAATATGTTTTCCTGTCCATCAATACTTACTCCAAAGCCTGCTGGGCCATGACCCATTCTGGAGAAAGGGCCAAACATGCCCAATTCCACTTTCTCCAATGTTTTGCAACATTAGGATTGCCCCACCAAATCAAAATGGATGATGGACCTTGCTTTGCCTCTAAGGCCCTTGTAGGCTTCTTCGAGAGATGAGGTATTGAACATACTACAGGAATCCCCTACAACCTCCAGGGACAAGCCATTGTTGAAAGAAATCACCAATACCTTAAGGAACAATTACAAAAACAAAAAGGGGGAGTAAGCCCCCACCTGCAATTGGCAGAAGCTCTGTTTACTATAAATATTTTAAATTTTTCTAAAGATATGATGGAATCCAGGTTCCAAAAACACTGAGGACACACAAGCCTCAACCCCCAGGTGAAGGTTAAATGGAAAGATCCTTTAACACACCAATGGAAAGGCCCAGACCCACTAATTATGATGGGAAGGGGCTTTGGGTGTGTGTATCCTATAGGGGAGGAGGCACCTATCTGGGTGCCAGCAAGGACTCTAAATTTTTTGCCTATTCCCTCAGAACAGGAGAATGACCAAAAACAAACTAACCAACAAAGAAAGAAAGAAGATATGGTGGTCTCAACTCACCTTCAGAAACAAGAGAAAGCACAAAGTGATAAAAAGGACTAACCAGGCCCAAGGACAACAGACCCTTGAGAAGCTCTTATGTTAAACTTTAACGCTTACAGATGGCGCAGTTCCTGAGTCTGCTGGTGGCTGCATGGGTTGCGACAGGAGTGACAGGAGTGCTGCACCGAAACCTCCATCAACCGCAGAG
The DNA here is from genome assembly GCA_009823505.1 of Rhizomys pruinosus. Lineage (NCBI taxonomy): Eukaryota > Metazoa > Chordata > Mammalia > Rodentia > Spalacidae > Rhizomys > Rhizomys pruinosus. The sequence goes on along the minus strand of VZQC01013948.1, from coordinate 496,068 downwards.
AGTGACCAATCCCATCAATGGAGGGATCCTCAACAGCACCATGAATGATACCCTCCCCCTGGCGTGGTGGCCACCGCTCTTCTTTGATCTCTGCAATCTGGCCTGAGGAAACTGGGATGTGGCTGAGTGGACCCCAGCTCACCTGGGGAGGCCAGAATATAACGGACAAAAGGGATGCACCCTGCCAGTGGTGGGGGACCCTAGATCCCCGGGATGTTCTCACATCCTCAAATGAGCTGCACTTAGAGACACTGACATTTACGTATGCCCCAGGAGTAATCATACTGCAAGAAAGATATCTGACTGTGGTGGACCTGGAGACTTCTACTGTAAGGCATGGGGGTGTGAGACTACAGGATCATGTTCTTGGGTGGGGCACAAGGGAGCTATTCTGGTCACTAGGGTAAAGACACAAAGAAAGGCCAGCAACCCCCTCTATGGGGCATGCACTAATTACCACTGCAACCCCATTCAGGTAACATTCACTGAAGAGGGCAAGAAGGGGACAGAATGGGAAGTTGGGAAGATGTGGGGTCTCAGACTATATCAATCTGGCTATGACCAGGGGCTGTTGTTTTCCATCAGGAGACAAGTGAACCCCCTCTAACAACCCACCATGGTGGGTCTGGCTGCTGCCCCTGTGCAAAAGGCGACACCCCAGGCTCCCCAGCAGGCAGTGGAGATAGGATTGCTGGTGACCCCAGGCATTTGGGGGACCAGGTTGGGGAGCCCATCACCCACTCTGGCACCCACTTTGCCCACACCGGGGGATACCAGAGAATTATTGGAGGCCACTGTCAGGCTTGCCTACCTAGCACTGAATGAAACCCGTCCAGAATTAACCTCATCCTTCTGGCTATGCCTCAACAGCCAACCCCCATTTTATGAAGGATGGGGAGTGGTAGGAAATTACACTTTAGAGAAAAGCCCCTTCCTTATAATTTCATTCCTGTGCATATTTGGGCCCTGCCTCTTTAACAGGCTAACCAGACTGATCAGAGAAAAGACCCAAGAGGTACAACTCATGGCCCTTAGGTTGCTCTATGACTAGCTGGAACCCAAAGAGTTCCACACACTATAAGGTGAACCTTACATAAGGTGCCTCAATGGTGAACCTCTGAGGAGGTGCCATACCCATACCTCGGAAAGAGGTGGGTTATATAAGAAAAAAGGGGGAGTCTGATGGGGCCCACCCAGCCAGCCAGGTCAAGGTAGCACTGAGGGGAAGTAGAAGAGGAGGGACCCGGGTTGTTTGCCAAAACCTCTTGGGGAAAGATAAGGACAAGTAGCATGAGTTACAATTGTCAGCAGTGTACGCCAATTTGCCCAAGAGGGTCAGAGGGGCTGCAAGAACATTGGTCATTTGCTTTTGTGCCTAAATGCCTTTTGTGGCTGTTTTGTATATAAGTCACTGCCCTACTTACAATAAATGAGAACCTGCTTGACTGGACTCCCCCTGTATCTGAGGGTCTCCAGGAACTGAGGAGGCTGGGGAAAGGGTGAGCGGCGCACTTACCCTTCCTCAGCCCAGTCGGTTCTGGGACCAGACCCGACTAAGACCCAGCAATGTGCGACTCCCAAATTTGAGTATTGTTTTGGCAGAATTTTAGAAAATCAGGTCCACCCTGATTAATTACAGGACTAATCTCTCTGAGGGAATTTTTTGATTAACTATGTATAAAGATTTATTGTCAATGCTGCATTTTGGAATAGGAATGTTTGCAACCATAGTATAAATTTTAAATGTTTAAATCATTAGTTGACTAATAATTCAGAAACTTGATACATACACTAATATATCCCTGAACTCTCTCCATTATAGCTTCCCAATAACAGAGTCTGATAAGCTCAGAACCACCAACTGACCAAGTATTGGAGAATAAGAGACTGCTGAGTGCATGTCCCTGGATAGCACTCCTATATTAAACCTCACTCTCCTGCAGCCCAAGAGAGCTTTGTGGAAGAGAGGGCAAAAAGAATGTAAGAGCCAGGGCAGGTGCATGAACATAAAGAGACAGAACCTTTCAGGGCTCTGGGAATTAACCCATATGAACTTGCAACAATGGTGACAGCATACCCCAAACCCATCCTATTTAATCAGAAAACACCCATTACAGAACTGAGGAAATAAGCAGCAGGCTCCAACCTTATCCAAGGAAACACTGGCAACTGATTACTGTGGGGGTGAGGAAGCCTTGACCTTTAAGGGAGTGACTCTAGATCGACTGACCTGAGTCCAGTGGATGAACTTGCACTGAGAGACATCTGGATACAAATGCTTGACTGGATAGGGTTTAGCACATATGACAGAATGCATGTAATGTAGTGGGAGGGGCTATGGAAGAAGCAGATGAGGGAATGGGTTCTAAATTTCATTAAATTTTATTATATGGAATTCACAAAAACTCAATAAAAACATACATTAAAAACTTGATACAACCTCAATATCTGTGCCTAAGCATGAATGGATAATATGTCTGTAAAGAGAATTAAAGGTGCTTTATTGAATTTTTAAATTTTAAAATGCTTACAAAAAACAATTTGTGTCTATCTCCCATCACAATTCCTCAGATAATTATTCCAATAAATACTATTTGTTTCTTTTAGGGAAATCACTAAAATTCCCAGGATCATTCTATTAACAGCATTTCTAATATGAATTTGCAGCACAGACAAAAGGATTACACACCACTGACTTGGCTGACCTATTGTTGTTGGTTTCATTTTATTAGATCTGAAAAATGACCTCAATATCTCTGAGAAATTAGAATAACAGTCATTGCTTCTTGCCCCTGATCAGAGACAGCTCATAATGTGTCTCTCTCTCTCTCTCTCTCTCTCTCTCTCTCTCTCTCTCTCTCTCTCTCTCCTTTCTCTCTTTCCTTCCCTCCCTCCCCTCTCCTTTTTCTCTCCCCTCTCCTTTTTCTTTCTTATCTCCTTTCTCTCTCTATCTCCCTATGATACTATACTTCTGAGTATACTGTTCTCAACTTCTAGAACATTTCTGAAAAGTCTTCACTTTTCTCTACTTTTGATAAATGATTATTTATGAGAGGAGATGGTACATTAATGTAGGTTTATTAAGTATCCACTTAAGCAGTTGCCTAATCTCGTTTACAAATAACAGAAGCCTTCACAAAATATCACATAGAATGGTACATGTCTAGCAGGCAAAGAGATATCTTTAGTGTATAAGAATTATTGAATTTAGTCAGTGCCAGCATCTCAAAGTGAAATGTCAGGAGCCAGTGGCACTATTTTATTTCATTTTTTCACTGATATTCTCCATTTATTGAGTACCTGATTCAGGCACATTTTTTATTCTTTATATTTAAAACATATGCTTGCTATTGCCTCAGTTTCAGTCACAGAAAATTTTAAAATTTCCAATTGAAATATTCTAAAATGACTATCTGTCTAACCTCCAATGAAACTGGGGCAGAATAATGGCCAAATAAATATTATAGCATGAATAAAAACAGGTATGGAGATAAAGAAAATATTTGGAGGGGAAGTGATTTTTCTAAATCGTGAGTTTACATGAATTTCATTTAAGAGAAGGATAGAAAGTGAGAGGAAGTGACTGAGATGGCAAAAACTCATCTCTAGACAAGACTACTAAAAAATGAGAGTTTTTCTTTTCAAAAATATATGTATTATTTTTTATTTTATGTATATGACTGTATTGCCTACACGTATGTAATACACTTGTGTCCTGCAGTGCCTGAGACAGTCAGAATATGTTTTGGATCTCTTGGAACTGGAGTTATAAACAGTTGTTAGCTGCCATATAGTTGCTGGTAATTAAACCTCTGCAAGGGCAACCAGAGCTCTTAACCACTGAGCCATCTCCCCAGCCTTCCACCCACCAATGATCTAATTTTCAAAATAGCTACAAACATCAGTGAATCAAATCAGATATGAACCTGTACCCATCCTTTAAATTATTTCTCTGTAATGATAGTGATAATTTTTCAAAGCCCTAAAATTTGTTAATAGTAGAAATGTTTTGATATCTATTTCAAAAGAAAGGGAGAAAATGGTACCGTGATTGAAAAGTAACACTGGAAACTTGCTTATTTTTACATTGGATTTGGTCACATTTTAAAGACATATAAAGCTAGACAAGCTAGATAGTATCCCCCAGTTTATCATGATAAGTGGGGAAAGTCTAAAGTATAAGAACATGCTCACTTAAGGAACACATTACTGAGTATTCAACACAGGTAGTATGTCGTCTGAAGTTTACCATCTGGTGTTCCTTTAAATGTGTATCATGCATATGCTGCTTTCCACTAGATGTTCTCCCTTGGACTGGGGCTCTCAGCTCCGTGGTAAAGGGCCAGCCAGTTAACAGTCCCCAGGCTTGAGACCCAGTAGGGAGGCCAAGGGAGGTGAGAAGTAAGACCAGTAGAGAAAGAAAGAGGGACTCTTAGAGACCAAGAGTAATTCAACAAGGGGGAAAAAAACTCAGTTTAATGTTGTAGCTCAGGGTATTTTATACAGATCCTTGCAGGGGGCTAGGACACACAGAAATGGGGATTGGGACAGGCGGTTGGGATAGGCAGGACTTCGGCCATGCCATTTGCTCCAGATCACTATGGGAATGTGACAATGCTTTGCCCTAAGGCATAAAAGACAGTTTGGCTTAGGGGCAGGTTTCAAAGGCAAACAGGGTATCAGCAGGGGTCCAGGCTTGGAGGCTGCTTGCTGACTCTTTTAAGTGCTTTTGCCAAAATAATACCCGTAATAGTACACATGGTTCGGGAAAATACAGCGAGTCTAGTATTTGAAAGTCTGTCTCTAGAGGAAGAAAATAATTTTATCTGTGTGACTTCAGTGAAAACAGGGATCACTCTTTCTCAAACTTAGCATGCTTCTCAGATTTATATGCAACCAAGGTATTATGGGTAGATTGTGTTGTGTAATGTAAGGAAGGAAAAAAAAAAGTGAGGAAAAACAATGAGGGTGACAGAGAACCAAAGAGAAGAAAGGAGAAAGAATTCACTTGAGGAAAGGAGGAAAATGAAAAGAAGAAAGGAAGAAAGGGTGGAAATAGAGGAGAAGATAGAAAGGCAAAAGGAAAGCAAAGGGAGAGAAGGAGGAAGGAAAATAGCTAATACTTCTTAAAATTACCTGAAACACTTCATACATGTGAATACTGAAGGAATGATAATGAAGATATCTCAAATGTGTCCATGTGTCCTGAAATGCCTATTTAAATAGCCACCATTATTAGGAAAGCTAAAAGAGTGCAGTTTTGTGACTTAAAGTTTTAAAAGGTTTACTCAACTAGCCTTGACTTTAGGATATCCAGTATGACAATTTTAATTGTAAAATAAGAGACTGAATCAAATTAGCCAAGACAAGTTTAGGGGTGCTGGCTTAGAAGGTCAGCACATGGATTTGCCAAATTGGAGGAAAGCCTTTTATCATAGAAAATGTGATTTCTTTCTGCATACTTGATGTGAATCAGGAAGAGGTCTAGAAAATAACAAATGAGCAAGATACAGAAGTTCTGTGGCTATAGACAACTTTCATATGGCATAAGGTGGTCCACAAAGATGTTAACTGAATTTTTATCTCGTCCTACCAATAGCATCATAAAAACAAAATAGCTTTGGGAAATATGGCATCCTCTTTGGGTAAGGGGAAGCATAAAACATCTGAGATAAATTAGAATAAATCTTCCCCAGATAGTCCCCTAGATCATAAGTTCCAGTATTGGGGAGATAATCTCTGAACTAAAGGGGAAAAGAAAACAACATGAAATATGAGTGTGCCAATTTCTCCTAGAATATCTTAATATTAAAAGCTCTGTGAGTCTGGAGGATATAGTTTTATTTGGGTTTTGGTTTTTGTTGTTGTTTTTGATGAAGAAAGGGACCTATGGTCCTCTTGCCTTTGAAACAACAGGCTCTGCTAGTCAGCTTCTTACTCCTCTTGTGCTAGAAGCCCCAATTCCTGAACTGCCAGCCCCAGTTTCAGATCCAGCTCCTCTTTATTACTCACTTCAAAGATTAAGAAAGAAACTTTAGCCATGACAACAGTGTGTCCAAAACTTTCAGTTTTCCACAAAGCAACTGACTCAATGGATGTTTCTATTCAGAAAGGTTCCCTTAGGGAAAAGATGAGATTTTTTTCATGTCCACCTTACCAGTTCAAAGTGTTGAATTTAATTAAGGGATCTGTGACCTCCAGTGGAAGAGTCTTATGGGATAACTGATCATTGTATCAATTAAGTTTATTGAGGCCCATCACTGTATCTGGCCCAATTTGATGTCAATATTGGTAATTCGTATCTGTGGTGAAGAGATAGGGATGAAATGAAGAAGCACCGTGGCTGCGTGGTTAAAGGACTGCCATGAAAACAGATAAAAATAAATTCCCCAAATAGCAACCCATGGAGATGATGAGAAGTTCCATCAAGGCCACATTGGCATCGTCAAAGCTTGTTAGTAAAAATGATTAAAGAATCACCCAGGTCCCAGAATATGGAGGGGAAAGCCTTTAATGTACAGTATGGAAAGAGAGAAGGGCCTGAAGAATAAATAAAAAGACTGAAAGATCAGATGAAAAAGCACTCAGTACTAGACATGGAAGCCATTGGGACAAGGGGGCCCTAAAAGGATACTCTGTAGCTAACAGCTGGCTAAACAGTGCAAGAAAATTACAGAATCACAAGAGCTGGAAGGACAGAGATTTACAAGACTTATTGAGAGAAGCTCAAAAGGACTATTTAAAATGAGGAGAATTAATACCCTCATGACATTGGGGTAGGAATGAAATTTAAAATATAGACATATTCTGGACAGATGACTTTTACTTAACATCCTAACATTGCAATCAAAGCAGTTAATCTTTTTTTAATTTTTAAAAATAAATATTTTTTGTTATTAAACTTTTTCCATAGGTCATGCATCATTTCTCAATCAAATCTAGACTTGCTTCCCTTTCCATGCCCCCCACCCCACCGAGTCCCTGCACTCTGCCATACATGTCCTGTATCTTTTTTTGAGTCTTTCTAGAGTTTTTTTTCCAGTTATTTTGTTGTTCTCTCCAACTTGTATTGCTACAGTATATATACAAATGTATATACACATAATTATATATATATATATATATACAACATAAATATATATATATATATTTACACATATTACATGAATTGTAGGATTATTTTTTCCTAAAAGATGTCGTATTTTCCTTAAGGAAGTGAGTGAATGTCCCTCCTTGGCAGTCCCAAACAGCTATCCATCCTGCACTTTTGCTCTACATGGGGGTCTTTGCCTCCCATGGTCCCACAAATGAAGTCCAGTAAGCCGGTGTCCTGTCTCGATCCCCCTGCACTAGCCTCCACAATACAGCCCAGGTAGTCCAAAATTGGCAGTCTATATTCTGACAAGGCTAACATCCCCTTAGCTGTTTAGTCCACAAGGTGGGTATCTCAGTAGTCCCCATCTGGCATTGAAGGTTTGGAGGATTCTTGGAGAGACATGAGTCCTCAGTCCATATAGGAAGGTTAAGAAGCTATGTCTCATGTCTTTGAGGAGTGCCAAAATTGGTGGCAGCCACAGAGTTGATGCACTTGCCACTAAGAATTGAAGACAGGCCAAATACTCTTTTTTTTTTTTTTTTTGTCTCTTTACTAAGATCTCAAGTTCTATATCTGCAGTACAGTTTCTCTAGTCTTACTGATTATTTATATCTGGTTGTAATTTCCTTTTGGATGCTTAAGAAGATAAGTCGGTGCTCTTAACTGCTGAAGCCATCTCTCCAGCCCCGTAAGGCCACTTAAAAAATCTATTGCTGAGACGATGTCCTACGTGTGGTTTAAGAGCACCGACTCTCTTCAGAGAACCTGGGGATATGGGTCGATTGTCCAGCACCCACAATGGCGGTAGCCGGAAAAACCTCTGATAACTCCCAACTCAGGAGAGCTCCAGTCTCCAGGGGAATCTGAGACCTATCTTCTGACCTCCGCAGACATTTTGCACGACACGAGTGCACAGACTGCATGCAGACAGTGGCATTCATACACATTACAGAAAATAAATAAAATTAAATAAAAAAAATAAAAAAATTTATAATGTTTATGTTCATGACATTGTTACGTGTGTGTATGTAGGTTGTTGCACCCATTTCGTGCAATTCCTCGGAGGTCAGGCAAGAAGGTGTCAGGTCCCTGGGAACTGGGAGTTAAAGATGGTTCTAGCCACCATGCGGGTGCTGGGAATCAACCCCAGGTCCTCTCAAGAGCAGTCATTGACTTTAACACCCGAGAATAGACCAAGAATAGCCATCTCTCCAGGCACTTCTTAAGACTGGGAGAGTGCACACACAGTTGGCCCCAGGCTATAAGGTTTTTCCCCTTCTCACTAGACAGTAGAGTCACAAACCTGGGCAAAACCAAGGCCCACTACAGGCAGAGCTCCCTGCCCCCAACCCTCCTCCCTACAACCTTCCACCTGGGTCAGTCGCACAAGCCCTTCTAGGAGTGGGGCCCTGCTGGAAGTCAGCTTTGGGCCAGTTTCTTTTCTCAGGCTGGAAGCTGGGCTGTTACAATAATCCAGCTTCAAAATATTCAAACTGTCCTTAACTCTTGGAAATCGAGACGAATTGAGAATCTAAATCTGTCTGATTATAGTTGTGATAGTAGTAGTCCAACTCCACTTTCTCATATCATGTTGCATGTACTGTTTCAATAAAGAATGAGCTAATCACTTGCTGGAGAACACAGTTCTGAGGGAAATTTTAAGGAACAGATTACCAGATGTTGACCTTAAAAATGGATGCTAATTGTCAGGATGTCTGTTTTATATTTTTCTTTTTGGAAACAGAGTCATAGCTGGCCTGGAACTCTATATAGACTAGACTGGCAAGGATAACACAGAGATAAGCTGCCTCTACCCCCCTATGGCTGGGATTAAGGCACATATGCCAGCACCTGCCAGATATATCTCTGAAATGTTAGTTTAGATCGCATTAGGTCATCACTGTCCTGAGTATATAAATCCCGGAAGATGAAAAGAGTAGGATCTTCTGTATAGTGGAGTCCACAAAGCTGACGCCGTTATAGTGGTAAGCAATACACAACGTATTAGTACTATATATATTATAATGTTTATTATTATATATATAGCAAATACTATATATTACTATATATATATAGGCAAGTTATAGCAATATTTATATATAATATTATATATAATATATTAAAATATATATATTTATATATAATATATTTATATTTATATATATTTATATATAATATTATATATAATATTAAAATATATTTATATATAATATATTTATATTTATATATAATATTTATATATAATATAATATAATATTAAAATATAATATAAAAATATTATATATAATATAGCAAATAAATATATATATTTAGCAATATAGCAAATATATATATATATATTTGCTATAGTAATTCATTTCTGTTATCTGTATTAAATTCTGGTTTATCAAATATTAAGGGAACAACAAACAAGAAAATTTTATTGACAAAGTTGGATATATGTGGTTATAGATTTTTATAAGATAAATTAAGATTTTGTCACAATAATTTAGAAAAGTGAAAGCTGGGGCTAGGGAGATGGCTCAGTGGTTAAGAGCTCCGATTGCTCTTGCCAAGGACCCGGGTTTGATTCCCAGCACCCACATGATGCCTAAGAACTGGCTTTAACTCCAGTTCCAGGGGAATCTGACACCGTCTTCTGACCTCCACAGCATTGCATGACACGGGTGCACCAACCTACATGCAGGCAGTACATTCATATACATAAAATAAAAATTAAAAATTTAAAAACATTTTAAAAGTGAAAGCAAAATATGAAAATTTAAGGTCAATTTGAAAAAAGTTTAAATTATATATGTGAGAAGTGGGATTTAAGAAGGTATTAAATTAGTTATTAGTTATTAAATTTCCTAAGTTTGTACTGATTGACTCTTAGTAATCTTTGTAAGAACTGGCTTAGAAGAACAAAGAATGTATCTTCACCTCAGATAAGTACTTGTGCTTTTCTTAATTGTGTTAGGCTTTAAACACATGAGAAAAAACATAACAAAACCAATATCTATTTAAAACTGTTTGGATAATATCATCTAGTATTTATCTAAATGTTACACAAAAGTAATAATTAAAAGACTGGTAAAGCTGTCCTTAATGACATTCAACAGAATATGGAAGCTTATATCTCTGAGGATAAGAGGGTCAAAATGGATAGCAAATACTACAGCCCTTTCCATTCAATGTCAGCCATGTCCCAGGGGATGATGAGACCCCTATGGGATGATGAGACCCCTCTCATGAGCTGCTGTTGTCTTGTTAATCACAGGGGCCATAAAGTTTCCGGAAATTAGACTAATCAATATACATCTTACAAAAAGGATAATTATTGAAGACCTCAGGCTATATATGATGCAAAATAAGTAATAATTCCATAGTAATCTACACCATTTCCAAACAGTTATACATATGAATGATATGTAACATACCTAAGGAAAAAAGGGAAAAGAAAAAAGAAACACCAGATGGGAGCTCACCTTTCACAATATCACAATATCAAGAAGCTGATTTTCCTGGGACCATAGATTCAACTCTGATAAAACATCATCATCACTTTTCATTTACATATTACCAATCTTAATTTTTTTAACAGGAGATTTATAATACATGTCCTTTTGCAACATGGCCTTTATGTTGGTTGTGTTACAGACACAGAATACATCCTTGGTGTCAAATTAGATAGTTTTCAGAAATATGTGGTTCATTCATTTTTTTCTTTTTTAAAATTTATTTGTGTGTATGAATGTACTGTCTGCATGTAGGTCTGTGCACCCGTGTCATGCAATGCCTCAGAGGTCAGAAGAGGGCATTCAATTCCCCTGGAACTGGAGTTAAGAGGGTTCTCAGCCACCATGTGGGTGCTGAGGATCGAACCCCAGTCCTCTGCAAGAGCAGCCGGCGCTCTTAACCTCTAGGCCATCTCTCCAGCCCCGTGGTTCATTCTCCTTATAATGATTTACTTTGGTTCCCTAAAGTTTATCTCAGTTCAGAGGAATAATAAATAATTCTTAGGATTTTATTTCCCTATTATGAGGATATCATTCACTTGTACTAAAATTCCATGTAAATTTTGTGTATTCTTTATGTATACTTTAATTGTGGCTTTTCTCCCAATATTTCCCTGTGTGAAATTAGTACCTCAGGATTCTTTTAATAAACATGAATTTGATTATCCACAGGGGGATTCCCCCTGTCTCTCTATTCTTCTTCGTGGCTCATTCTTTGACTATTAGGCACTATCTTCTATTGGGAGTTACGCATTTTTTTGAGGCCTGAAAAATTTTGTGACTTTATTTGGCCTCTCTGGAAATTGATAGAGAGTAGTGAAACCATTGCTATTAAAATATTTGTCATCATTACTCTTTGCATCTTTCTTCTAGGGATAAAAATTATTTTTTATTAGTAAACATTTTCATCATTAGTAGCTTCATAATTGGTAATAAGCATTTAATAAGAACATGCTGTGCTTAAATCAACTTGCTTTCATTTTTCTACCCAGAATTTCACAAAGTTAACAAGATAATATGAAAATTGTTTTGAAAAAACTAGTAGTTGACCTAGTACCTCCCTCACTTGGTATCAGTGCCTGTGACTGGGGCCTCACCCTAAGCCCTGAGGTAGGTTTCATGCCATCGTACCAGCAGGACCTCAGTGCTTACCTGGTATCTGGAATCCTGTGTTTAACATTTAGTCCATTTGCTAAAATACAACATGAAATTGCTCAGGGTAAGCCTTTCATTACATGTCGAGGGTACTCAGTTGACCAGTCAGACAACTATTAATTGCTCAGAGCCCATGGATTACAAAGAGCATGCTGGGCTGATAGTAAGTGCAAAGCGTGTGAAAACCCTGGATGTAACCAAGGCCATCAAAATAGGCCCTCAAAAAGTTGGGGACAATTTGTAATCTCAGCATTTGGAGGGTAGAGTTATGCATTTCTTGTAAGGACAAAAGAGAAAAGGAAAACCTTTTGTTCGGCATTTCTGCTCACCACAGTGTTTATGCATCAGATGTGTGGCCCAGTACACTTGTCACAATGAGTGATGTCTGGTAGATAGCTGGGAGGCTTGGGTAACAGAACACTCTAAGTCAGGGTTAGAGTTTCAATGAAATCAGTTTTGTTTTTCCTGCCTTATTGGCTAAATTTGGAATGGCAATGAGGTAAAATTAAAGCAAAACCTGAAAATACATGAACTACATGAACATTGAAGCACAAATGAGGATATAAACAAGTAACATTTCCCATGAACCCCAGTTTTTAAAAAAGACAGACAATAATTATTCTGAAGTACATAATATAAGTAACCTGGAAGTTATCTTAAATCTGTAATTGGTTGTATGGCTTACAGGAGAAGTTAAATCATGAGACAAGAGAAACGAGGGTATGTGACATATAAAAAGGAACAGAACATGCCATTATGGAGGGAGAGAGCTGAAGAGAGATTCTACGTCATTAAGGGAATTAGAAAGCTGTGTCTACTTTCTTACTGCTTTCTACTTATGATAATAAAGTGATTAACACTAGTTTGGGGAATGATAAATGGTATGCTGAGATTAAGAATTCTTATGAGCTAACTAACCAGCCTGCAGTATAATTTGCATTTGGCTATAATTCCAAAGCCTCTTACTTTTTGATAAGTTGGAACACTGTATATGTTGAAGAAATCTGAAGGGGAAAATAGTGGTATATCCCACTTCAGCTGGTTAAATATCCTCTGTGAATTTGACTCCTGTTTAGGCAGGCTCACATTGTGTGACTTTGAGGGTATCTCTAACTACAAAAATTATTTTTGTCATTTGTCTTATATTGGTGTGACATGTCTTTTCTCTATAGGCTTGTCAGATGTGCATCTGATTGTGACCTTCAGCCCCAAAGGTTATTATTTCGGAGTTACAAAACAGACTGTTATAACCACATTTTCCTTTCAAATGACCTCAGTTTTCAGTCTGTGATAGTTAAACACTACCAATTTCCAATCTCTGAGGGTATCAGAAGATAGTATTCAAATTGCTAAGGGAGATTCTTTTGCTGTTGATTTTAAGCTTTGTTGCACTGTAGTCTAATAGAAGGTACTGAATTATTCAGATTTTTATATGTATTTGTTGAGGTTTGTTTTGTGCCCCTGCTATGTGTTCAATTTTAGAGAAATTTCTATTGGAACATAATGGAAGGTGTATTCTTTGGTGCATGGGTTGAATATTCAGCAGATTTCTATTAGGTCCAGTTGATGTATGGGGTCGTTTAATTCATATTCCTCTCTGTTTGTTCTTTGCCCAGTTAACCTGTATATTGGAGAAATTGGGGTATTAAACTCACCAAGTTTTTTTCAGTTGGTGTTTATCTAAGCTAGCTTTAAAGTCTCGTAGTACTGTTTTTTGATATAAAAATGGAGGCACCAGAGTTTTGTACTTCTCCCTTAGCAGCTTGCATAGTATCCTCTAGAACTATGAGAGTTAGTCTTCACGGAGGAGGCTTCCAGGTCAGTTCCAGATCCATTGCTCCAAGTCCTGTATCCAAACTATGTCTTGTCTTCTGCAATAGTATATTACCTTCAAGTTCTAGGAGATAATCAATGGCCCTGTCTGGCAATATCCTATGTTATTTTGAGAGTCTCTTAGAAAGTAATTATAAAATTTGAAGGCAAATGGATGGTACTACAAAATATTACACTAAGAGAAGTAACACACAATCAGAAAATCAAGTAACTTAAGTCCTCCCTCATTTGTGGCTTTTAGCAACAATCACTATGTTTGTGTATATGCCCTGATGTAAAATCTGGAGCCATGAAAATGAAAGGAAACACAGAGGTAAAAGGAATGAAATAGCCCAAGACAGGGGATAATAGGAAACAGAAGTTGCCATGGGGAAATGGAGGAAATGGGAGTATTCTGCTGAAAAGGGAGGAGTGAGGACACACAAGGAACAATGGAGATAAAGAAGAAGAAGGAATTCAATAGAGGGAGGATTATAAGATACCAGTATTATCAAGAGACAAGATGGGTTACATAGGGAGACAAAGAGGAGAGATAAATAATGCTTAGGTGGCATAAAGACAGAAGGAAATGTATTAACTCAAACGCCCCTCGGAAAACACATATATAATATATGAACATGAGAGTGTGCATATACCTGAAGGCTACATAACTAGAAAATAACAGTACCAGACAGGAGAAATAGCCCTTTGAATTGTTGGTCAGGGTAACCCAAAATACTCATTAAATAAACACATTTCTCAATGAGATGCATTTTACCTTTATAGAAATTGCATTTTCTTGATATAATCAAATATTTTATGTCAATCATATTTCTAAACATATTAGTTATTCAATTTTGCTATAAAATATGGAATTTGAGTAGTTATATTAGTCTTTTATATATTCTATATTTCTTACTCATGAACAATAATCATGAACAAAAACCTAGGTGAGATATCATCTTGGTTAATTATTTTGAGTTCAGAAAATGTTACAGAAGTAATACTTAAGATGCATTTAGAAAATTATACTTATTTTCAGCAGTGAGTGATAGACTTTGTAGAAAAATGAAGGAATCTTAATAAACACAGACACCTTACAAATTCTATTCAGCCCATAATACCAGCTTGAGTTCAAATAATGTACCTTATTCTAATGACTTTCAAAGACTCATTTTATGTGTTATCACAAAAAGCTTATTTTTCTCATGATTCTAAGCAGAAGCAAAGACATATGCTTTTGGTAAAATGAGTGAAGCATTATCTGCACATGTGAGCCGCTGTGCTTTGATATATTTGCTTCTATTCCTATCAGAAACATCAGTCCATTTACAGCTCTCCCTGATGGGCATAAGTTTCATTTACAAGGTGTTCCTCTCTACCATCAAACCGAGAAGTTCACAGTTGGTAGCCAGTTCATGGCAAAAGAACTCAATAAGTAATAGCATTTTTATGGAATATAGACTGAATTCATCATAGTGTATGTATGTGAGAGGCCTGACACTCTGTTTAGATGGGTAGTGTTATTAAAAATCTCATCCTCCATTCTATAGGATTAAGGCTTGATGTCACACACAGTTTGAAATGATGAAAATGGACAAGCTAAGGCTTAGTATAATTCAATCTATTTTTACAGAGAGTAAATGCTAAGATAATAAAATCTCATCATGAGACAAGAAATAAGAAGCTGATCCAAAGTGACATACCTCATCCTAATTTCATGTCCCCTGCACACTAGCCATGTCCATTTTAATGCAGGTTCCCCTATGTCTAGATGTTACTACAGTGCCTTTGTTCTTGATGCACTCTGTTTTTGTTTTTTTTTTCCTTTAGCCAACTAAAATAGTTCTGACAGTGGCTGAAGAATCAGTTGTTCTTAGTTCTTCAGACATAGCCTCTAAATTATCTTCTCTATTATTTTTCTCACAATGACTTCTTTACTTTAAATGATTAATATAATAATTGTCATATAATATGTATCTACATACACTTATCGTGTATTATTAATGAATGTGTATCTATTTGTATGTAACTGCACATGCATGTATTATTTTCACTTTTTAAAATTTTTTATTTATTTTTGTATGTGTATGAATGTACTGTCTGCATGTAGGTTTGTGCACCCGTGTCGTGCAATGCCACGGATGTCAGAAGAGGGTCTCAGATTCCCCTGGAACTGGAGTTCTCCTGGATTGGAGTTACAGACGGTTCTCAGCTGCCATGTGGGTGCTGGGGATCGAACCCGGGTCCTCTGCAAGAGCAGTCGGTGTTCTTAACCGCTAGGCTATCTCTCCAGCCCTATTTTCACTTTAAAATAGTATATGATAATCATATTAATGAAAGCATTAATATGGAGAAACAAAGGCCATCATCTGGAAGAACAAATGCTTTCATCTTGTTTAGTTACTTTAATTACTTTGGATCTGAATTTTCTCATGAAGAATGAATTGGGGACTGCTTGTATCTAGAATGTCTGGTTGTTTTGTTCAAAAATCAGAAACACGGGCTGGAGAGATGGCCTAGCGGTTAAGAGCGCCGACCGCTCTTACAGAGGACCCGGGTTCGAACTCCAGCACCCACATGGAGGCCGAGAACCATCTGAAACTCCAATTCCAGGAGAACTCCAGTTCCAGGGGAATCCGACACCCTCTTCTGACCCCCGCGGCATTGCACGACACGGGTGCACAAACCTGCATGCAGACAGTACATACATGCACATACAGAAATAAAATAAATAAATAAATAAATAAATAAATAAATAAATAAATTTTAAAAAAATCAGAAACAATTTTGGAAAGGTACAAAAGGTAGAGAAATTCATTTTAGTAATAGAATTCTTTAGCATTTATTTTCTTTCACAAACATGAGGGCTATCAGACCCTGCTGTTCACCTTGCCAAATATAAGGAACTCTAGTGCAAACAGATTAAAAATAATTGGGAGAAAATTGGCATGTTTTGGTATACCAGTTTACCAATAATTACTAGAAGTAACCAGTCTATAAGTCACTTGATGAGCCGCTGGTTTGAGAGGAAGCATACAGAAGGACAAGGGAGATGTTTAAAAATATTAGGGAGACATGAATCTGTTGCCTCATCACTTGGTATGTTGTTATGTGGCAGATTTTAGGACACAAGTATTGAAAACCCATTTTACTGGCTATTTCAATGAAAATATAATAAAGGTAAATAGCAAACTAGTTTTAATTTAATTTATTGTTAAATAAAAATTCTAATAACTGAAGTAATTTCAAATCAATTACAAGGCTGCTAAAAGCTCACACACTGCCATGCAATAAATACTTTGAGTCTTGATTATCCTTGAGCAGTTCTTTATTCATGAATAGTGATGTCGAGCTTATTTTATGTTCTTTTAGATAGAAAATGTTCAAGCTGTCAAGATGGAATTTCCCAAGTTAAAATTATTTCATACACTGGGAACGCAAATGGCAGGATAAAAAGCCACACAGCAAGGCCCAGGTTTCACACCTAATGTATTACTTCGATTAGTAGAGTGCAGCCTCCACTCTGCAATCCTCTTCTGAAACCCAGCCTATCCATATCACTTACCACCCGTGTTGACTGCTTTTCATCTTTTTCCATGTAAAGAAATAGTCTGTCAGAAAGAAAGAGGTGTCTTTTATGAGTTTGTGAAATGTGGTTCCAATAAAACTTAAATAGAGTACGTACTTCAAACCACCTCTTACTGCCTTTCTTTATTTTCCCCTGGGGTGAATGCTTTAAAAATCAAGTACAAATGATTCCTAATGCTTTTTAATCTGAGTAACCTCTTATATTTATTGAGTGTCCTACAGCTTCTAAATATTTTTATACATACTTTGAGAGACTGGGAGAGAAGGGAGAGAGAAAAAAAAAAAACAGAGAAAACTCATATATATATATATATATATATATATATATATATATATATATTTAGACAAGTTTCTAAAATTTTTCCAAGATCACATGCTAACTCAGCACCCTGTACCAGACATGAAGCATAGAAAATCATTCAGGAACATGAGATCATCAAAGCCCAGTACACAAGCTTGACATAATCCAGCAAGAAAAGAGACAAGGAATAAGAAGATATTTTAGAAATATTGCAAAGGATCTGTTTGGTCTGAATGTAAACTGTCACCCACCAGCAACTGTTTGGAATATTTAATCCCTAACTGGTGACATGATTTGTGGAGATAATGGAACATTTGGGAAGTGGGACATACTGATGGCAGGAGGATTTTCAAGGTTGTACTTAGTCTTCAGTTCCTCTAAAAGCACTCTCTGCTTCCTAGTCAATCATGATGTGAATAGCCTCTCACATCAAATGAACTGTACTGCATCATTTCCCCATGTGATGGGCAGAAACTTCGAGGAACTTTAACTTTTCCTCCCTTATAGGATTTCTGCTAATGACTGACATCACAGCAAATAACCAATAGAATCTCCAAAGTATCAATAACCATATAAAATGTATGATTGTTTATTTAATCATTAGCAAAATGTACAGTAAGTCCCCAATGAAGCAGGGGCCATTCTTCATTTGCTAGTGAGACTAAGGACAAATGCTGACTGAACTTTTGTTGTGTGATGAACATGTACACCAAGTAGAACACCCATCTATACTATGCTTGCCTATCATTCTAAATACACAAAAATTGCAACCCAAAGTAAATGTCTATATATGATCAGACCCACTAAAATAGTAATAAGGATTAATATCTCTAGAGTATCCTTAGCCACAATATTAAAGAAGTGAACATGACATACACTCAACTGTATACTTCCCCCAAAGAGTTTAATGAAAATAGATAAATATCACTGATACATTGTTAAGAAAATAAATCTGAGAAATTTTCTCAGTTAAATAGCATATGATTTCCTTTATAGGAATTTCAAAACCAAGAGGCTAAAATGGCCATGCATCGAAACCTGTTGCAGAATCCAGAGCTAACCAAAAATGGTTCAGATACCCTTATGTGTGGTAGTTACATAGATGTCCACAAATAATAAATCACAATGGAGAAAAAACACGATTGCTAACTTTACCATATGTATTTTGTTGCTACATCAAGAATTATAAAATGCAAGTTGGGATTATCAGTGATTTTAATTGTCATCCTAGGAGGCAGCTGAATGACTAATGTGAAACCAGTTTGAGCTACATGGCAAAACACTTTAAAAAAACTCATCAAGCCAGGCTTGGGGGCTCATGCCTTTAATCCTGGCACTCCTGAGGCAGAGGCAGGCAGATCTCTGAGAGTTCAAGGCCAGCCTGGTCTACAGAGCGAGATACAGGCCAGCTGGGACTAAAAGGAAAACCCTGTCTCAAAAATACCAAAAAATTAAAAAAAAAAAAAAAAAAAAAAAAATACCACCTCATCAAAATAAAAAAAATGTTATTAAATGTGTGCTGATGTCATCTAAGGATCAGCAGGGTATTTGGCAGCACTCTTCAGCACAGATTACACTCCAAAAAGTAAACACACTAAAGAAAAGACCTAGAAAAGTCCTTTAGTAAGGAAGGTAAAAATGAAGCAAAATGCAGAATGCAGCAATTTACAAACAAAAAGTAAAATAACAAATCATATTCATATCAAGCTGTGAGGAATTATAAATAAATAAATAAAATGAATATCCAAAGTGAGGTATTGTTTGAATGAAAGCAAGTTAAAAACTGGTGCAACAAAAGAAAAGGAAGTTAAAGAAATATCTGAGAATTTTAGTAATAGCAATAGTGTTAGGGTTTTAGTTTATTAAGAAATAAATATCAAACCACAGAGTTCTTTCTGATTTCTCTGTAAAAATAAAAAAAACAAAAACATGAAATGAAGAATAATAAATTATGTAAAACACATGTGAACTAATGTAATTAGCAATTTGTTGTTTGCTTTTTCATTGAGAATTTCTAAGGCATACTCTGAGAGTCACATAAAGGATGAGGCACTTAAAGCTAAACTACCGAGTAAATTTCCCACCCTGATATTTGTGTACTAGAAGTAACATTCTATCACATGTTCCAATGTGATAAATGGTAGGAATCCCAGCTGATGACATGATAAAAATGCAGATTGCTTAGGTAACCAGGGTGGATTCTGGAAACTGGTTACACCAAAGAATGTGGGACTTCATTGTGATGTTAAGAGTGGAGAAGAGGTAAACCATCTCTTTCTTTAATTCAGAACACAGGTCACAATGCCTAATCTCGTAACTACTTCCATGTAAACAGTGAATCAGTCCTGCTATATATGTTCATTGTCATCTGTATTGGAGTTGTCCAGACATAAAGATTACAGTGCTATTAAAGCCAAAAGAAAGAAAAGAAGAAAGGGCTGACTAGTTTTATTATGGTAATGATTACATATATTATCAGAAATTAAAAAAAAATCCTGCCGCTATTGGAAAAGCCATTCCAATTATAGAAATAGCAAAGATACAAGTACAGCTAAAATTTTTCAAAGAATCATCTCTTCAAATCAGTGGAGGTTCTACATCAACCAATATGCAGAAGTACTTTGGCCATTTAAGAGTACAAAGTTAACAGATGAGTGTGGGATCAAAATGTTGTGCTTGTATTTATTTGTTTTTAATAAATAATGACTATACTGCTAACATGTTCAGAACTGTCTTCTGCATTCAAGGGGGAGATATACTCTGTCTTTAAAATCCAAGTCACTCATTAAACTGCAAATTCTATAACTATATTTGTAATGTGCTTCTAGATGATTCAAGAAATGTGTTTAACTGCACTGTGTCTGATTTATTAAAGGATAGGTATGCTGCTTCTAGTTTTCTAGTCTACAAGTCTGTGGACTATTACTTATTGTTTAGTATTATTTATTTATTTCCTTTGACAGTTTCATGCATACACATACAAATATACCCTTATTATCCTGTCTCAACCTACTTCTTTCCCCACCGAAAACATTCTTTCTCCCAACAAGCTATCTTAGTTCTTTCATGCCCTTTTTGTATATGTGATCCATTGTGTTTAAACAGGGTTGCCTTCACAAATATTGACTAATTACTTGAGCATAAGCAAATTATCAGTGGTTATAAATCAAAGTAACTGACACCCTGTATCAATTGCTTTTCTGTTGCTATGATAAAACATAATGACTAATGGAACTTACAAAAGGAAAAGCTTATTTGAACTTATGGTTCTAAAGGAATAGAGTCCATCATGGATAGGAAGGTATGGTAGCAGAGGTGGCTAGTGAAGAAAGCTGAGAACTCACATCTTCAAGTGGGCACAGGAAGCAGAAAGTGGCTGGAAAATCTGCCAAGACTTAAGAGTTCTCAGTGCCCAACCTCAGTGATATGCTTCCTCCAGCACAGCCAAATCTTCTAAGACTTCCCAAACATTAGTACCAACTGAGGACAAAATGCCCAACTACTTGGAGCCTTGGTGACATATTTACACAAACTACCACATTCCATTCCCTGGCCTGCACAGGTCAATAACCATATGATTTAGTCCAACCTTAAAAGTTCCTATAGTGGACTGAATGAGAATTTTCCCCATAAGCTACAAGTATTTGAACATTTTGCTCAAATTCCACTTGTTGGTAGTGTTGTATGAGGGGTTTTAGGGTGTGTGGTTTGCAGAAGGAAACATGTCACTAGGGAAGAGTGTTGAGAGTTCATAAGCCTTGACAGATTTCCAGTCATACTCTGCTTCCTGTGCCTGCTTGAAGATGCGATGGTTCAGATTCTGCTGTGGCCTCATGCTTTTGCCATTTCTCCCCCTCCATTATAGAACCTTACACCTGGAAGCATAAACTCAAATAAATTCTTCATTCTCTAAGTTGCTTGGTTCATGTTTTATCAGAACAACAAAATGTAACTAATACAGATCTTGTTACCAGAGAGTGGGTTGTTGGCTATGAAGTACCTGATCATTTGGTTTTTAGAGGAATGTGGAAGAAGTTTGCACTAAAATGCAGTTGAAAGTTGTAAGCAGAGATTAATGGGACATTCTAGTAGGAACCTGGAAGAAAGTAGAAGAAAGTAGTGCTGAGACCAGCGTAGTTCCAGAGGGGAAATAAGTACTTGTGCTGGATAGCTTTAGTGTTAACATGACATGGGCATGGGCCAGGTGAGCAAGCCAGTAAGCAGCATTCCTCCATGACCTGTGCTTCAGCTCCTGCCTCCAGGTTCCTGCCCTGATTTTCTGTGGTGGGCTCCCTCAGTGATAAACTGAGGAGATGTGAGCCAAATAAACCCTTTCCTCCCTAAGTTGGAATTGGTCAGAGTGTTTTGTCACAGCAATTGAAAGGAAATTATAACGGTACTTAAGCAGAAACTGCAATATTTTGTCAAAGAGTCTGGCTGTAGTCTGGTCACAGCCTAAGACATTGCTTGAGGTTAAGTTGAAAAGTAATGGACTAATTTATTTGGCAGAGGCAATTTTAAGACAGCCTACTGTAGAAAAGTTGGCATGGCTATTAATGGTGCATGTGGATATCTACAGTGAGGTTATATTTAAAAGCATGAAAGAAGTAAGCTTGAAGGAGTCATTGATTCTTCCTCTATGGTTTCAGAGAGCTGTGGAGGCAATCTCTATCTTTTGGGCTGGTACCATCCCCTGTATGCAGCTGTCATTGGCAGATGCCTCCTAGCTTCACTATCTTCAGTGTTTTACTGGGGTCTCCACTGTCAGCCTGACTTAATATTTTCAACTTCATGCAATGTTTTGTCAGGTTCCTTAAGCAGGGATAACCTTGATGCACACTGCCCAGGCTCAGTGGCTCTCTAAAACTGTTGAGGAAGTTGACCTCTTCTCTCTTCCATGAACCATATCTTTGAACCTGGAATCTTGTGAAGGACATTACCAAATTGAAGGAACTTTCTTTGTGGGTTGCAGTTTTCTAGAAAAAAAAAAAAAAAAAAAAAGCCCTTAGTCTTTTCCTTTCATAAGGAATCTTAGGTGTGGTCTTTCTATGAGGGTAATCTTTCCATTATGTAAATGTAGATCCACAGGCCTCTTCAAAAAGACCATAATCTCCTTATCAAAAAGAGCCTTCATCGGGCCTGGTGGTGCATGCCTTTAATCCTAATACTCGGGAGGCAGAGGCAGGCGGATCTTTGTGAGTTCAAGGCCAACCTGGTCTACAGAGCGAGTTCCAGGACAGCTGGGGCTACAGGGAGACCCTGTCTTGAAAAGACAAAAAAAAAAAAAAGAGCCTTTGCTTCAACACATATCTGAGCTTCAATATTAATTTTCCTAGTCCTCTTTTTCAATCAAAATTCTACCTTCTGCTATTCTTTATCATCATTTTATTTTTTCATTTCAAATCTGCATAATACTAACCACTAATTGCCACAACACCATAACTATGTTGAAGTATCTTGAAATTAACTGTACTGAGCAAATTGGTCCATTACTTTTCAATTTATCCTCAGGCAAGATCTTATGCTGTGGGCAGATTCCAGCCAGATTCTTTTCCTAAATATTCCAGTTTCTGCTTACATGCATATGTCCCCATGGAACTACACTGTTCTAAACACTACTTTCTCCCAGCTCCTACTAGAACTGACAGTCAAGTTCTGCTTACCACATTCAAGATCTTTTCTAGTCTCAACTTCCAAAGACTGCCACATTCCTCCAACAATCCACATGGTCAGGTTCAGCCTCATCTTCTGCAATTTTCCCTAAAATTGCAAACTATTTCCAAATTACATCTGGAGACAATGCTCTCCCCCCAGATTCCACTAGGGAGATCAAGAGAAATAGAAATTGTGGGTTTCTGGGACATCTCGGATCAAATTATGAGGAGGAATATCACACATCCAGCAGTATGATTTTTGTGAAATAAAGAGATTTCATGCTTGGGAAGTCATAGGCTCTATAACAGACTATAGATATTTTGCTAAATGTCTTTAGTATCAAATTGTCTTTTAAATACTTATCTTTATAGCTTTATGTTAATTCTTCTCTCAGCTTTTATTAATGAAGCTTCTTTTTACAGTGAACAGCATTTAACTATGCAGTGCTTACCCTTAAACAAATATATATATATATATATATATATATATATATATTATAATTTTTTAACTGGTTCTCACTTGGTAGCCCATGCTATCAGAACTCCAGATCTTCATACAAAGTCCTGCGATTACATGGGTGCCAATTTTACAAGTTTATAGCTACAGGCCACTGATAGCTTCCATTATGATTAGTTGAGAAAGCTGAGATTTTACTATACTTTCACAAGGTTTAAATTTTTACTAATCTTTGTAAACTGATAAGATTCTACATTTGCCTCACCTGAAATTGCAAGAAAAAACGAGAGAGGGATGGAAAAAAGCAAGGAAAAAATTAAAAATAAATTGAAACAGAATGATAAAAATACTATGGTAATATATTTGGGGAGAATATTCTTCATGGAAATATGAAGTTTCTCCTGAGAAGCATAGGGTAATGTTTAATTCTCCAGTCAAGATTATCTCCAAAATAGTAGACATAATGGGGCTGGCACATATACATGTATTTTTCCTTCTCCTACTCACTAATTAGTTAATTTATTCTGATCTTGTCAAAGGAGCAAGAGAGGCTGGATTTATCTCTTAATGGATGTTCTCTTTCACAAAATCATAAAATAAGAACAGTTTCACCTTGGTGATTTCTGGAAACATCTACATATTCCTGTGATAGCCATGCCAAACTTTTTTAAATGCCTGGCTATTTCCTGCAGCTGTATGCTTTCACAGAGCTTCCTAGGCCTGGTATCATCACCATTCTGGATCAGCTTCATTTTACAGACCATTTTGTATTATTTAGTAAAATCGACATAAACTATTTTCCTGTTGAAGTTTTAAAATTTTAAATTAGATGCATATATTTTGGTGTGAGCATTTTCAGCAACATTCATTTTATGCCACTTGAGGTCACAAATTGTGTATTATTGCTTCTATTGCTATTAGAAGCTTGTTCATTTCTTTATCCATTTTGCCTACATTAGCATCTGACATATAACACACAGTCTATAAATACTTGTTGAGTGAAATAATTGTTTTAATTTTATCAAAGTGTTTTCAAATTTCTTAATTGGGAGGCACATATTTTTACATTTCACATTTTATATAACCTGATGAAGAGTCTGACAGATCAATACTGTGATCTCAGCAGTGGAAGCCTTGTGGACTGTGAATGGAGATCAGAATAAGAGCAGCCCAGTGACATGAAAGCTCTGCTTCACCCAAGGGGGTGATAGCTACTCCAGTCCAATCCCCAATATAAAGTGACTAATGCAGAAAGAGGCCTACTTCCAGAGAAGACCCTTCCTGCTGCTTTAGCCTAACAAGATCCTTGCTTTACTCCTTATGCCTTAATTCTATCTACCATATACACTATCTTGCTATTGATTTCAGAGGGAGAATGGACATTTTCACACATGTGGAACTTTGGCCCTTTGCATGCAGAGTGTCATCTCACAATGGAGTTGCTCAGTAACCATAAACTGAAATGGCAACAGTCTAGATGTAATAAATGAATAATTATAGCCCACTTATGAGAAAGTTTTTAGAACTGTGACAAGTCCTTAGCTGCATAGATACAAAGAATTATCCAGTTTTTAGAAGATAGTCAACAATCAAAAGAATAATATTTTATAGGGGCTGGAGAGATGGCTCAGCGGTTAAGAGCACTGACTGCTCTTGCAGAGGACCTGGGTTCGATTCCCAGAACCCACATGGCGGCTAAGAACTATCTTATGCCGGGCGTAGTGGTGCATCCCTTTAATCCTAGCACTCTGGAAGCAGAGGCAGGCAGATCTCTGTGAGTTCAAGGCCAGCCTGATTTACAGAGTGAGTTGCAGGCCAACTGAGGCTACAGGAAGACCTTGTCTCAAAAAAAAGAAAAAACAAAAAACAAAAAACCCAGAAAAACAAAAAGAAGAATCTTTTATCAAAAATTTTACTTTTATAGAATATTCTTCTTCTCCTAGGGTTTTCCATTTTGCTCTATAATTTTAAGAAAGTGCTATGCCACTATCTAATGGATAAGAAGTAAACGTTCCTTATACCACTGAGTCTGAAATTGGCTTAGGAATGTGTCAATGTGAATGACCTGAGACAGCATATGATTCATTTTACAATTTTAGTACCAAAGATGGTGACCACCATGTAGCAGAAGCAACAATAACAACTAAACATGACCAATATTTGATAAGTGACTGAGATCACTATTTGAACACCAGGGTCTGGACTGGGAAAGCAGCCACTTAAGACATAGAACTATTGTTTACTACTGTGGGGTGAATGAGAGTTGATAATTAAGGGAGAGACTCCTGATGGGGCTACAGGACTCCAGTGGATGAACTTGCACTGAGTGACTTCTGGGTGCACAAACTTGACTTTATAGCCTTTAGCATATAAGACAGAATGCATGAAATTCAGTGGGGGATATAAGGATTAGATGAGGGAGGAGGTAGAAAGATGTTTAAGATGTATGGGTAGGGCTGGAGAGATGGCCTAGCGGTTAAGAGCACCGACGCTCTTGCAGAGGACCCGGGTTTGATCCCCAGCACCCACATGGCGGCTAAGAACTGTCTGTAACTCCAATTCCAGGAGAACTCCAGTTCCAGGGAAATCTGAGACCCTCTTCTGACCTCCGCGGCATTGCACGACACGGGTGCACAGACCTGCATGCAAACAATACATTCATACACATACAAAAAAAATAAATAATAATAATAAAAAAAAAATTAAAAAAAAAAAAAGATGTATGGGTAAATGGATGGAACTAGAAGATATTATGCTAAATGAGGTAACACAGTCCCAGAAAACCAATGATGAATGATATCCCTCATTTGTGGATGCTAGCATCAAGTAAAGCAAATTGAGTAACATTAATGTTCAATTTCTCTTTATCTAAAAGCAACTGTGCTCTTAGAATATGAATCCCTTAATGGGCTCTAGAATTAACCTACTGCTTATTTTCAGACTTTATAATTTTGGTACAAGGGTGGAGGTTATGTTTGTATATTTTAGAGCAATATAAGATTAAAAGTGAAAAATATAAATCCCAAAATATGATTTGGAAATAACATAGTTTTTTTTTTTCAGATGACATGATTTTAGTATATGTGTGACATATATAAATGCATATGTTGAAACAATATGGATTGGAGGGAACAACAATAACAAAAGAACTGGGATAGGAAACTGACTGAAGCAGTAGAGTTCTCCCCCCCCCCCGAAAAATAATCTTCTGCTTTGAAAAATTTTGAAGACCAAAGGTAAAACAGGACATGTATGACTGACTGCATGAACTTGGGGGGAGGGGTGGAGGGGGAAATGAGTCTGGATTGAACTGAGAAGTGATGTATGAAATGCACAAAACTTCAATAAAAGATTTAATAAAAAAAGATGTTTTGTATGAAGTGTACAAAAATTCAATGAAAATATGGATTTAAGGAAGTTTTTTTTATTTTATTTATTTTCTTATGTGTATGAATGTACTGTCTCCATGCAGGTTTGTGCACCCTTGTTGTGCAATGACGCGGAGGTCAGAAGAGGGCATCGGATTCCCCTGGAACTGGAGTTAAAGACGGTTTTTAGCCGCCACGTGGGTGCTGGGGATCGAACCCGGGTCCTCTGCAAGAGCAGTCAGCGCTCTTAACCGCTAGGCCATCTCTCCAGCCCCAAATTTAAGTAAGTTTTAGAGATGTTGTTGAGCTTGAAATTAAAAATAAATGCTAGATTTTCACTAGTTTGGCTGTACGGCCCCTGTTCCCTTTGTCATACCTCTCCTTTAATTCTTTAGCCACTTCTACCTAAGCAAGTATAATGTGACCTCACTTTCCATTGTTCTTTGACTGGAAACAATAAACATAATTACCAATGAAATCATTCTTTTAAAATGCAGCCTCATAGATTTTATGGCAGAGATTCTGCTGGAGACATTAAAAAAATGCTTTGGGCTAATGAATACGAAAGTGTGCTGTGGTCTGAAAACTGCAATACAAGTGATAACGTGAAAGAGATGAAAAAAAACACTTCTGAAGTAGAAAATGTGATAAAAGAAAGCCATAAAATGCTCACTAGTTTTCCTCCAAAATCAAATGGAAAGAGGAATCCACATGTACCTCTTCAAAGACAAACAAAATTTATCAACTCCTGCCCAAAATACATTCCATACGGGGAATAGGTTACTTCTTTTCATAAAAACTAAAGTGGTGGTCAATTTATATCAACGATATGGGTCTTGTTTATTAATAACAAAATCAAATATGTGAAAAAAGTGGCACAAACTTCTCAACTAAGAAAAGTAGTAAATAACGAGTTTTCTATTCTAAGCAGCTAGTGTAAGTCACAGATGGATTAAATATTTCTAAAAGGTAAATTTGTGAACAAATAGCAAATTCATGACATATTTTGGTAAGTATAAGTTTATTGTTCTTCATACTCCAGCACTGAAATTATCAACATAGAAAATATTTTAGATGTTCAGTATGGAAAATATTAATTAGAACTTTATCCCTCTGAGGAACACAGATTTATTCACAGGATTTTAAGTAATTTGACAGGCCCACATGGTTTGCCTTAACCAACAAAAGAAGACCAAAAAAAAAAAAAAAAGAGGAGAGAAAATATGACCACTCCTCCTGTCCAAGTGAGCAGACAATCTTTGGCAGAGTAGTTCTTAAGCTTGGTAATATCTGAGAAAATTGTGTTTTTGAATGATGGCTATGTCTTCTTGTCTTTTATGTTCCCAAATCTCATTCTCTCTGCAGTTAAAAGATCTGTGCCCTTTGTTTCAATCAACAATGAAGAACTCATTTGGGTTCAACACAAAACCCCAGGATTCATTTATTTTTCTTTTAAAAGATGGTGAGATGTCAGCTACACATTGTACTTAGAGAATACTTGAGAATTTAGCTCTTAATTGAAGAAAACTTTAGTGGTCAATGAGGTTATTATGATTCAAAGCCCTTCAATTGATCTGTGTCTTTCATCATCCCCTCAGAGAAATTTTCCACAAATAATAACATACTTCTTTTGTGAAAACACACTAAGCCCTGCTGGAATATGATTGTATATAATAGATTCTGAATTAAGTTATGTTCTAGTCACTTATCTTCTCACCCATAATAGGAATCCTCGATAGTAAGAAGTTCAAGATGAAAATAAAAGAAATGAGGTTACAAAGAAACAAACATTATTTGTATTAATGATTTATATAGGTAATTTGTTAGAACTAGAGAAAGGTGAACAAAGCTATTTTAGTGGGTTGATCCCCACCAAGATTCTGTAGAAATGATGGCCAGACCTGCTGCAGAGACTGGCCATCATAAGCCTGTGTTTATTCAGGTGTTCATCAATTGAAGAAGTAGAGTGACGTCACTGACATCTCATATACCAGGTACTTACTCCACACTGAGATAAGAAGGTCTGTACAGAAATCAGAATGTTTAACAGAATTTAGTCTAGAAGAGAACATGGACATTATAGAAATTTCACAGTAAATAATAACAATGCAATTGTAATTGAGTTATTTCTTGCACCTGTGAGGTTCTCTAAGACACTTATCCTAGATAAAATGACACCAAACACATTGGGAAGCCTAATTGGGACATTCTTTTTCTAGCAGAACTGTTCCAGCAGATTAATTTACTTTCATTATACATGAATATTCACAATTCATCCTTTCCCTTGAAATAACTAATGGAAAAATTATAAATGATCACAAGGGGGCCTGGTCATTAATAGAGGCATAGACTTTTAGCCTAATGGCTAGAAGGCTGTATGTTCCAGATTACCCTTTAAACCTCAACTTCTTTATGTGTAAAGTGGAAAAAAATCATCCTTGCATGAAGTTTTATGTCCTTTTCTGTTACATACCTCCACTCCCATAGTCATCAGGTTGACTGTCACAAAAATCTCTATTGTTCTTTTCTGAAGTCTAACCATGAACCACACATCTCTCTAATGTCCATTGTTCTCATAAGAAAAGGCATAGGTTTCATCTCCCCCCAACCGACACTCTTCACATCATTTCTCATCCATGCACTGGAAATGTGTGACTGATCACTGCCATAGACCAGGGATCTCAGTGACTCAATTTATACACAGAAAGGCAGGTTAATGACTTCATTTATGTTGTGACCAGTTTACTGTCTAATGAATTGTACTTTTCTGTTTGTGAGTTTTCAATACTTATCTTCTATTAATAATTTCCTGAAGCATTCAATTATGAGAATAGCTGTCTGTCAATATTCACAATCTCTGGCAGTCAGTCTTCTTAATTTATAAGACTTGCTTTGCAAAATGGGATACAGTGTGTCATGGAGTATATTTTATATACAGCTGAGTTTTGAATGACTTTTAGGTCCATGTGGCCCGGAGTATGCTAAGTCTTTTGTTTACTTTATGGTCTTCTGTTTCTTTGTTCTAACCATTAATAAAAATGTAATTTGAGTTTTCTACCTTTTCTCCATTGCATTCTGGACCTCTCTATTTATAAATGTCTTTTTTTATGTGTACATGTGCTTTGATTTTAGAGCACTAAGTTGGTCTGAGGTTGCTGAACTCCATCAGATTTTGCTCATTATAGAAAGGCTTTATCTCTTCCTTTTTAGAGGGCAGTGTTGCTGGGCATTATTTATCTTATTGGCAGTGGTTTCTATAGCTTATTTTCACCATTTTGACATGCTACTATATTTTCAGCTGCCATCTTCCATCAACTCCTAATAACCTATGGATGCCTTCTCGTAATTGGTAGTACTTACTTTTGAATTCTTCCTGTTAATTCTGCTGTGGTGTGAACAGATCTATGGCAATTCTCCATCTTTGATTTGGCTTCAAGTGGCTTCACTGTCCCAGGTGTCACCATCAGCATGACCCAAGGTAGGTAAACCAATTCCTAGGGAGCACAAGAGTAGCCAAGTACAAGGAAGTGTCTTTCTTAGTCTGCAGAAACGACTTGCTGGATGGCATCATATGTCTGATGACTCTATACTTTCAGAATAAGTAGCTATACCAGGTAAAGCTCTTTTTTGTTCTGTTTACACCAGTCAGGTTGTATTGAACCATTTAGGGCTCTGACACACAAAAAGCAAAATTAGTACTGTAGAGTGCCCGTTATGGAAAGCTGTAGGGACCAATGGTTTACTCTTTGGGGGAGAGACTGGAAGGTTGGATATCCCTCAAAATTCACATGCCAGGGGAAGGGTTACTGGGTGCCTCAAATATTCCTGCTGACTTGAATCAGGTCTCATTAAAGCCAAATACAAACACCTTCCTTTTAAAGAGTCTCTATTTTTCACAAAACAAATGTCTGTGGATTATTGATGAATCAAGGCAATCACAGGAGAGGGATCTAGCACATCTGATTTCCCTACCATCTTGCTGACACCTCTCTTGCCAAAGATAATCTTTATGAAGATTCTATGGTTTACTATTGACAATGATATATCCATATATGTGTACTGAATTTAAACCCTCATATTCCACATCATCCTTTCCTATTAGTTTCGTTTATTCATATAGAAGATTTCATTGAAGGATAATCAACCTGATAATTACCAAAGAAACCAACCAATCAATCCACCCACACTGTATCTGGTTCCCCTCATCAAAACTACTCATAACCCCTCCCCAGATTTCAGGAAGGAGCATGAAATCACCCAAGAAGGCACTACCTTCTGGAATTCTGGGAAGGAAGAGGCCCCTATAGATTTCAGGTACCCCTGACACACAACCTCCTTTCCTTCAGAAAGCTTGCTTGTTCGTTGTAGCTAATGAAGCCATCTGCATCTGCTGAGGTCAGTTTCTACCTCTTCATCATCCAGTCTTTCATGCCCAATTTCAAAAATTTCTAACTTTATGTCATACATACAAATATGCTTTATCTACATAAACTCTAGGAATCACAAATGAGAGAAAATATATCCTTGATTTTGAGAGAGTGCCTTTAATTTGCTTAAAAATCTCCAGTCACATCGTTTTTTAGCAAATGACATAACTTTGCTCTTTAACAGCTGAAAATCCCATTATGTTTATATACCAAATTGTGTCTATCCATTCATCTGTTAGACAACTTTGTCAGTTTGAAAACTAATACAACTGAGAATAATGTTGCAATACAGTAATGTACAATTCTATCTGCTATATATTGACTAGGAATCCTTTGGTTAAATACCCAGAACACAATTATTTTTCATTATATTGAATGCTTAACAGCTATTCTATTCTAAATTTGATATATATATAGATATATATATATATATATAGTATATATATATTGTGGGTGTGGTTTGTTGTGTGTCATGATATATGTTATTTAAAAAGTGACTTTCAAAATATTAAGGAAGATGTTAGTTGTTGAATCTTATTTGCCAAAATGAGTCTGAAAAGTAATCAATTTAAGCATGAAAAAAAATTCCATATTATGTTTTGACCACTAGTGCTGCTCAGATGTCAAGTTCTATAAGAGATCTACAACCACTGGAACTACTCAAAGCCTATTATGAAAATGTTGGAACTGCTTAGGTCAGAGGTATGTCATCACACCAGTGTCTGAACATGGAGCTTGATGATGCCTTGTATAAGAGCTCGAGCACTTTTCCACACCTTTCCTGAGAAGGACTAATTAAAACTTCTATTATTTACACTATTTTTTCAGGAAAACAAAATAAATAAGCATATAATTTAAAAGCAAGCCATTTGTATTAGAAAGTTTCAGACTGTCTTCTTTTTGTGGTTCTTAGCCTCAGCCTTTAATGACTGCACTATCCCCACAGCCCCCCCAAAAAAATTTCAGACTGTCTTTTAAGTGAGAAAATTTTCTTTTTTTGGTCTTTTTGAGACAGTGTTTCCATGTAGTTCCAGCTATCCTGGAACTTTCTATATAGACCAGGCTGGCCTTGAACTCACAGAGATCCGCTTGCCTCTGTCTCCCAAGTGCTAGGATTAAAGACGTGCGCCACCACACCCAGCAAACAAATTTTCATATAGATTTAGGAAATATAAGAAGTTAAGAAGTTGCACTTCTTTTCTCCTTTTTGAATTTGAAATGTTTGTGTTGTAATTCTCTGCTTTGCTTATGTGTGTGGTAAAATGATAGAATTCAGAGGTTCCAGCCTTTGGGAACAGATTGGAAGTAACAGAAGTCATCTAACATAATGGATAGGTCTTGGCTATGAAAAACATGGTTAACATAAATAGTGGTAAGAAACCACTGTTATTTAGGAAGCTGTGTAATAAATCAGTCTTGCCTCCCAATTGGAGGCCTGATTGAAATGCAGAATGTGACATTGCAAGCCTCTAGAGGGTCTGGAGCTCTGAATTCATAACTAGCTCACAGAAGATGGAAGGCCATGTTGCAGATCCACAAAGCACACATGCAAGGCTAGTTCTAACAAAAATATTGCTTACAGCTGATAAAAGGTATTCTGTCAGAGATTCAATAATGCAAATTTGGAATTTTTTAGTTTAAATTCTGTCCATGTATTTTTTTAATAACTCCTCCACTTCCTAATAAATTAAAATGCATAGAGCTGCCCAAGGCACAGAGGGACAGGAAGAATGATCAAAATGTGGGTGTATTCAATTTTGTCTTCTAAACCTTGGCTATAAAATCTGATTCATTGACACAATTAAGGAACAAAGAATAAATTACAAATATTAGCAATATATTTTAAAAATAAAGTTTGACTTCACAAATATACTTGAGTGTCCTCTAATAAACTGGGATTTGGGGGCTGGAGAGATAGCCTAGAGGTTAAGAGCACCGACTGCTGCTCTTGCAGAGGACCCAGGTTCAATTTCCAGCACCTATATGGTGGCTAAGAACCGTCTGTAACTCCAATTCCAGGAGAACTCCAGTTCCAGGGGAATCCGAGACCCTCTTCTGAGCTCCACGGCATTGCATGACATGGGTGCACAAACCTACATGCAGACAGTACATTCATACACATACAAAAATAAATAAAATTAAAAAAAAATAAACTGGGATTTCATAATTAGTAATTAGTGGCAGAGGATTTTTAAATAAATATATATTTATTCTTATAAAAAATTACAATGTGCATAGATACTGTGATTAAAAGACTGTTACATCACAATAAAATTTTGTAAGAGAAATGGAGAACTCTAACACCTGAGCAAAATCCAAATGTAGGCCTAATAGTCTTAAAAATGAACTCTAGAGTAAGTTTTCTTTAGGATAGAAAATATTTATTTTAGCTCACTGTAAAGGTTTAAATGAGAATGTCTCCCAAGTATTTGGACTTTTTGGCCCCAGTTCGAGGTGCTGTTTTGGGAGGTTTTAAGAAGTGTGGCCTTGGTGGGGGAAGCAAATCACTAGGAGAAGACTTTGAGAGTTCTTAAGCCCTGC
This sequence comes from Rhizomys pruinosus, assembly GCA_009823505.1. Classification (NCBI taxonomy): domain Eukaryota; kingdom Metazoa; phylum Chordata; class Mammalia; order Rodentia; family Spalacidae; genus Rhizomys; species Rhizomys pruinosus. The sequence goes on along the minus strand of VZQC01013948.1, from coordinate 462,169 downwards.
TTGGTTTCAATTTGCTCTCTGCTTCCTGTGCCTGCTTGCAGCTGTGATTGATGGGCTTTCTGCTCCTGCCACCTCTGCTGTCATGCCTTCACCACCATTATGGACTCTAATCCCTTTTCAATCATAAGCAAAGTAAAATCTTCCTTTTATAAAATTCTTTGGTCATGGTGTTTTATCACAGTAACAGAAGAGTAGATAATACAGAATTGGGACCCAGGAGAGTGGGGAATTTTTGTGAAGAAACTGGCTTTATTTAAAGAATGTGGAAGACTTTAGAAGTTTAGACTAAAAAATGGTTGAATGCTACATTCAGAAGTTAATGGGACATTCTGGGTGGAGCCTGGAAGGATGTAGTGCTGAAAGCAGCATAGTTCCAGGGAGAAATAGGGACTTAAGCAAGAAATGAGATAGTTTGTCACAGAGTTTGGCTAGAGTCTTCACACAGCTTAGAAACTGCCTAAGGCTAAGATGAAAGGAAATGGACTAATTTCTTTGGTGGAGGTAATTTCAAGACCACTTAAGTTAGAATCATTGGTTTGGCTATTAATAATTAACATTATGAAAATCTCCAGTGAAAAAGAGTAAGTGGGGGAGAATAAGAGCAACATGTACAGCTTGGATTGAAAAAGAACACTGGGAGACTTCATGATGGATCCAAGCTACATGCTAAATGAAAGGGTCTCTTAAGCAAGGAGATAAGAATGATTCAGGAGAGGCCTAGATATTTGCACTTAGACAGTGAAGACAATATCTTCAGGCCAAGACCACACTCAACTACAGCTCCAATTTATGATAGAAAATTCAGGAGGAGTGGAAGGGTGTTTTAGTCATAGGAAACCACAGCATACAGAAGTTGCTAATTTGGATGAAGCAGGCCAGGTTTCATCCCAGGTTTCCAGTTGAATTTAGCAATGCTGGTTTTAGAGGCATGAAAGATACAAAAAGGAAGGTGTTATTGATTCTTCCCCCATAGTTTCAGAGAGCCAATGAGACAAGGCTGTATCCAGTAGCTGTCTCTATACAGGGAAGACCTTTATACGCCATTGTATAAAACTGTCATTGTGGAGACCTCAGGTCATTGGAGTTCTCTAGCAAAAACATATCTGCCAAGGAGACTTGCACACTGGGATTCATACCAGACCAAGAACGGTGTATGTTACAAGCAGCAAAGGTAAAGGAGGTAAGTCATCTAAGTCCATTCGAAGTAAAGTCTTAGATACTAGACATGGAACTACTGGATTTGGTGTTTTCTCTGCTGGGTTTTGATCTTGCTTTGCTCTAGAATTTCTTCACTATGCCCTCATTCCTCCATTTTGGAATTGGAATGTGCATTCAGTTCCATCATATTTTGGAAGTATGTAACTTGTCTTTTCATTCTATAGATGCTTACAGTTAAGAGATTTTCTTGAGTCCCTGAAATGATTTTGGAATGTGGAAGTTTGAATAATATTGAGACTAGCAGTTGAGATTATGGAGACTTTTGAAGGTAAATTAATTTGTTTTGCATTTTATATGTTCATATCTCTATGGGGTTCATGGAGTGGAATGTGGTGTTTTGAATGAGAACATACTCCTTAGACTCCAATTATTTGGACTTTTTTTTTCCTTGTTGGGGGTTCTGTTTCGGTAGGTTTTAGGAGCAGCAGCCTTGACACAACACTGTTGGCTGGGTTTGAGAGTTCTTAAGCTTTACCAGATTTCCAGCATAATTGAAGATGTAATCATAGGGCTTTCTGCTCTGGCCACCTCTGCTATCATACCTCCACCATCATTACTGAGTATACACTCTCTGGAATTATAAGTCAAATAAACTCTTCATACTAATAAGTTCCCTTGGTCACAGTGTTGTCTCACAGTAACAGAAAAGCACCAATGCACTCACAATTCCAGTTTAATCCTTCTCTATGGGGAATCCATGGCAACAATTCAAACAGCAAGTCCCATCACATCCAGAGGCAAGGTCATAGAGAAATGAATGCCTGCTGCTTGCCTGTTTTCTCTCGGCTTGATTTCTCCACTCTTAAACAGTTCAGAACCCTCTGATTAGAAAATGGTGTGACCTACAGCAGGCTGGATCTTCCCACATCAGTAAATTTAATTTACACAGTTCTCATTAGACATTCCCACAGCCAATTCATTGTAGACAGTCCTCTGTGGAGACTGTCATACAAGGTGATTCTATGTTGTATCACATTGACACAGCGATGGCAGTCACTAAAAGAAGAAAGTTCAATTAGAAAGTTTTATTTAAAATGCAAAAAGAAAAATTATTATAAAAATGCTAAATTTAAAAATCTCTCAGTTGCATTAGCACTATTCTCTGATACAGCCCTAATTCAATACCCCAGGCAGAGGCCAGGACTATTAATAAACATAAATGTGCACAGCATATCTGTGGAACCCATAGCCCTGTATTCAATTCAACAAGTTGTGGATATTTTAAATATTTTTATGGGTCCTAAACTTTTACAGACTTGTTATTACCAATAATCTACATATTATGGTATAAAGATTATTTTAATGCATGTTTTCATTGTACTATGAACTATGAATAATTCAACTGGTGTTGTACAAACGAGAAGGGTGACACATCTCAAGACCAGCAGAAGGATTTAGCAAGGTTAGTCAAAGGGATTATTTCAATCTGAAGACCCACATGCTTGGAACTCAGAATCAGTGTTTTAGTTTTAATATGAAGCCATGATAAATTGGAATTATGTTTCTAATCTGTTAAGCAGGAATTTTTTTCTAATATTTTGAGTCATATCATTTTTATAATCTGTTCTAGTTTCTCTTCCATTGCTGTGACAAAACGCTCTGGCCGATACCAATTTGGGGAGGAAAGGGTTTATTCAGCTTACATCTCCTGGGACACAGTTCATCACTCAGGGAGCCCAAGGCAGGACTCAGGGCAGGAACCTGGAGGCAGGAGCTGAAGCACAAGCCATGGAGGAATGCTGTTCACTGGCTTGCTCCCCTGGCTCATGCCCAGCCCGCCTTCTTATACAGTACACAACAACCTGCCCAGGGTGGTACCACTCTTGTGGGCTGGGCCCTCCCACACTGCTCGACCATCAAGAAAATACTCCACAGATGTGGCCACAGGCCAATCCAATGGAGCCAATTTCCCAATTGAGGCTCCCTCAACCCAGAGGTGTCAAGTTGACACTAAAGCTATCCAGCACAGGCTCAGGGGCATTGAGAAGAACAATCTGCCTTCCTTAGTCTACTGATTTATATGATAGTCTCATACATAAACATTATATAATATATATATATATATATATCATTGATCAAGATCTTGGCATCCCAGGGTGTTCTAGTTTCTTTCTATTTGATGTGATAAAACATTGCCCAAGACTGTGCGGATAAGATTTAAGTGTCCAACTTTGACACAAGCCTGGGTTAGGGAACCTCAATGGAGAATTGGTTCCATTGATTGGCCCTGTGGCCACATCTGTGGAGTATACGTGATTGTCCGAGCAGTGTGGGAGGGCTCAGCCCCATTGAGTGGTACACCCTGGGCAGGTTGTTGTGTAACCGTATAAGAAGGCCAGGGCTGGCGGATGGGCCAGGGGAGAAGCCAGTGAACAGCATTCCCCATAGGCCTGGCTTCAGCTCTTACGTCCAGTGTTCCCTGCCCGAGTTCCTGCCTTGGGCTCCCTGAGTGATGAACTGTGACCCAGGCGATATAAAGCGAATAAACCCTTTTCTCCCCAAGCTTGGTGTTTGTCAAGAGTGTTTTGTTGCAGCAATGGAAGACAACTGGAACAGAAAATTGGTACCAGAAGAAATTGGTATCCAAGAGTGGGGCATTTGCTGCAACAGACCGGACCTTGGTATTTTGGGAAAGGATTGTGGAAACTTTGGAAATTTGGAGCTGAGAAGAATCATTCAATGTCTAAAGATTGTTTGTGGTGGAGACTTGCGAGCAGTTTGGCTGAAGGATGTTGTAGAGTGGAGGCCTGGCTTGTGGAGGTTTCAGGTATTTCAAGGGGAACAAGATTCATCAGGACTGGTAATCTGTGGGTTTTGGTCAGGTGGGAATGAAGAATCGAGCGTAAGTAACAAGGAGCTCTGACCATTCAGCAAGTGGATTATTCTGACCAGGAGATGTATGGCCAGGGGATCCAACGGCCCCACAAAAGGTAAAGGCCTCCTTGCCTCTAAATGGGATACCTGCAAGAAGAAGAGGAGATAAGGCCCTGCTGCGAAGACCTGACTTAACATGGGAAAGAATGTATTGAGACCCACATAAAGTAGTACAGATGGCTCTCTGGAATACCATAGAAGTGTTACCAAAGGCCACTAAACCAATAAAGCAAAAATAGGGTCCTCCTTGAGTCAAGCAAGAACCTGCCACCATCAAGCACTCAGCGACACCATCACCTGCCTGGAAATACTGTGTAGCAGAGGCAGCCATATGCCTGTATATCCCAAACCTAATTGGCTATGGCTCTCTCTCCTTGGAGGAATAACCATGGCTGATGCCGACAAAGCTTGACATCCTCTAAGGTTTATAGGAGTTATAAGCCACAGTAAGACACTGTCAATATTTTACAGGAAAAATTTAATCATGGATTCAACATATCATCCCAATACATTTGTGTCTATCCAAAGTAACCTTACCATAACTATTAGTGCTGTTTTAATATCTATATATCGAATTGCACAGCAGTATGCGGCTTAGTGTTTGTTTTTTGCCCCCCCTCCCCTTTTTTGCCCATTCAGTAGGATCAAAATGGTTATTCCTGGAACAAACTTCAGCCCATGAAAGAAAAAGCCAGAATCGTCCAGATCCAAGACAAACAGCATCAGAGAGAGTGGACTGTTTTGCTTCTCATCCACTCTGTGCCATTTTCTAGAGCCTAGGGAACAATCTGCGGAAGAGGGGGCATGGTAGAATGTAAGGCTGCGATTGGGTTGAATGTGAAACACAGCAATGTAGTCTGGACACTATTTTCACCCACTTGATTGAACATACAACCACTCACGCCCTGCTGGATGGTGGAGCTGTGGGGGTTTGGGGCACAACAGCCTGCAATTGGTTTATATGAAGGATGCTTTGTACTCATGGAGTATCACGTATAGCTAAAAAAATGAAAAAAAAAAAAACTGAGAGAAGATGCAGGACAGTTATTGCAGAAGAGCATAATCTGGGATGGGGTGAGGGTGGGGGGGGAGGGAAAGGGAAATATGCCTGAACTGAATTGGAAAGTGATGTATGAAATGTACAAAGCAACAATAAAAAAATGTTAAAAGAAAAAGAGACCAGAACCTGAAGTGAAACATTTATTGAACTGGGACAATTGATGCTGGTTAGATGGGGCTGAAAAATCAGCTGTAGTACAAGAGACCAGCATCACTGTGGGTGAAATCTTCTGGGAAAATTTTCTTCAGGGTCAGCACACAGAAGCTGTTGGTCCAGAAGGGGCCTGAGCTTCCATGTCCAGCCAGAAGCAGGACTTGTAGTGTGTGTAAGAGTCTCCTATAGTTCTGGTCGGGTTGAAATTTGAGGGGGGGCAGTACAGAGCAGCCAGGATGGCACTGTAGTGAGAGGTCAGGAAAGACCAGAGGTGGAACGTGCATCTCGGTATGCCGTAAGAACCCCCAAGGATTGCAGGGGTCTGGAAGAGCTGAGGCCTTCACCAGGAAGGTCAGAAGAGCGCCATTTGGTGAAGGTGCTGCCTCATTTCAGTGGCGACCCCAGCTTTTTTGGAGATGCCAGGACCATGGGACGACCACCAAGAGCAGCAGCAGTGTGGGACTGGAGTCAGCCTGGGCCTTGAGATGAGCTGGTGTGTGCACGGATGGCAGAGTCAAGAGAGGGGAGCTGCTGAAACACCTTGGAGCCCAGAGTCATGAGTGAATCCAGGTGTCCAGCTTGAGCGTACTTGCTGGACTTAGTTTTTGTTTGAGTGTGCCTGATTCTTCCCTTTGAAATAAGCAGTAACTTGTCTTTGGATTTTTACAGCAGCCACAGTTATTTTAACGAGACTGTGAACTTTTAAGTGTTTGGGCATTTAAGGACTGTGGGGCTTTTAAGGTTGTACTATCTTAGGTTAGTGATTAATGTTAACATCAACTTGGGGATAAGAACTGGAAAGTGTGGTTTAATAGTGATGGGTGTTTTTTGTGTGAAGTTGACAAGGGGTCATTGTGCTGGATAACTTATGGTCAACTTGACACACCTGGGTTGGCGGAGCCCTTCAATTGGGGAATTTGCTCTATTGGATTGGCCTGTGGCCACATCTGTGGAGTATTGCTTGATGGTCGAGCAGTGTGGGAGGGCTCAGCCCACAATGAGTGGTGCCCCCTGAGCAGGTTGTTGTGTACTGTAATAAGAAGGCATGTGTTGGGCATGAGCCAGGGGGCAAGCCAGTAAGAGCATTCCTCAATAGTCTGTGCTTCAGTCTCCTGCCATCTATGTTCCTGCCGGCTGTTCATGCCTGCCTGGCTCCCTGAGTGATGAACTGTGACCCCAGGTGATGAAGCTGAATAACCCTTTCCTCCCCCAAAGTTTGGTGTTGGTCAGAGTGTTTTGTCGCAGCAATGGGAGACAAACTAGAACAGAAATTGGTACCAGAAGAAAGACCAACTTGAAGGAGTGTTTTCACAGTTTCACCATTGAGGGAAGTCAGGGCAGGAACTGGACATGGTCAATAATACAGTCAAGAGCAGAAATGACATGCTGCATGCCTCTTTCCAGTGCTCATCCTGCCCTCATATACCACAAGACCACCCTCCCAGGGTTAGCACTACCTGCAGTGGGCTGGACACTCTTGTGTCACTCAAAAATAATTTTAAAAACCATGGCCACAGACCAATCTGATGGAGACAATTCCTTAGTTGAGGTTCCTCTACTTTCATGTGTCAATTCAGAAGTAAAGCTATGCAGCATATATGGACATCAGATTTAATGTAAAACTGACCAATAGAGGTTTTAGAGTTTCCTTGCACATTTGTTGTAAAGCTCTGGGCAAGCATTGCATATATATATATATATATATATATATATATATATGCCACATTTTATGTAATAAAAGCAGTGGGTAAATGATCATCACTTTTTAATTTATTTTTCTAAACTTTTTATTATTTATTTTATTTTTTATGTGTATGAATGTACTGTCTGCATGTAGGTTTGTGCATCCGTGTCTTGCAATGCCATGGAGGTTAGAAGAGGGTCTCGGATTCCCCTGGAACTGGAGTTAAAGATGGTTCTTAGCCGTCATGTGGGTGCTGGGGATTGAACCCAGGTCCTCTGCAAGAGAAGACAGCATTCTTAACTGCTAGGCCATGTCTCTAGCCCCGTCACTTTTTAATTTAAACTTCATTGAGCTGATGACAAGTGATTAAGTGAGGCCATGATCTGCTTGAACAGAACTGAATTAAAGGGTAGGCAGCCTCAGGGATCAACCATATGTAGTATTATTAGATATTTCACAGTTATCCTTCCTTAGGATAAAATTAGTGAAAACTAATCGCACAAAATGTATACTTCATTTTTGGTAAGAACAAACTGAGTTCTAAGTTGGGTAAGAAATCTTTCCATGTTACCAAAGACATAGTGGGCTTTACACTTTCATTTCATAACTTATCAACCAGCCAGGTTGCCATTTATTTAACAATTCAGATAAGTGAGTTCTCCCTCTTGTTGACTCATCTGTTGCTTAAATAAATATTTTGACTTTCTTTATTCATTCTACTTTTATCTTTTTTCTTGAACATTGTGTTCAAGAAAAAAGATAAAATCTAAATTTTAAATTTTAAAAAGATAAAATCTAAATTTTAGATTTATTTATTCTGTTTATTTTTTTCAAAGCAACATTATCTCCATGTTATGAAGAACAATCAAAATGCAATTCTTTAACATTTCTACAGCTCATAGAACATTTTGACCAACTCTAAGATAATCTTCATGTATTTGTCACAATATATCTTAAATTAGCAGATTTGAAAGAATGGTAACACTTTCTGTTGCAAGTGGAACATTTTTTCAACAAATCTTCTCTTTGGCAAGGCAACATTGCCACACTGTGCTGTCTCCAGCTGCCCAAACGTTGACATAATCTGGAAGACACAATTCACTCTCAGAACCTAGAGGCAGCTATGGACTAGTCTTACCATGTCACAACTTTAAAGTCTTCAAAACTGTAAGTGTGAAACTTGCACAGCTCCTTGTCCATATCAGTGATAGATGCAATCAATTCTGGGCAGAAAAAAGTCCATCAATTGAAATAATATTGAAAAGTTTGCACTTTTGTCAAAGTAAAACATGGATATATTTCTCCATTGTAGTTTATTGGTTTCAAGTAATCTAATTTTGACCTAAAATGCTTATATTTTCTGTTTACATGGTTCGTTATTTACAGGATAATAAGGTTTGGTTTTAAAGATACAGAGCAGCTAGGTGTGGTATCGCATTCCTTTAATCCTAGCACTTGGGAGGCAGAGGCAGGCAGATCTCTGAGTTCAAGGCCAACCTGGTCTACAGAGTGAGCTCCAGGCTAGCTGGGACTAAAGGGAGACTCTGTCTCAAAAATAAATTAAAAATAATTTTTTAAAAAAAGATACAGAGTAATGAATGCTTCCCTAGTCTCATATCTGTGTCTGCTCTCTGCAAGCTGGCCGACTTTGAGCTTAGAGGTTTCAGCATCAATTTCTTCATTTCTTTTAAAACATACTTTTTAATAACCCTCACAGCTAGAGTACTTATAAGTTTTGCAATTTTAAATCCTTCACAAAGGAACAGTGTGAGATTGACTGAGAAAGTTTATAAGGCTTCTTTGAATAGCTGTACTTTTGAATTTTAATTTTCATACACCACCTGAGAGAATGATCCAAATAAAATTCTAGTGAACCCAGCTTTCATTAATCCTTATAATACATTACAACACATTTTAGCATCACTGCCTCTCAAGAATGTTATTCCTTACTACCAAGAAATTGATTCTGCAGGGCATAGTAATCAATTTATTATATTTTGGCCCCATCCAGATTCTGAACTTGTTACATGTGTGTGAAAATTCAATAATAATTATGATATCATTAAGGATTGATGATATTTATTCAGTCTTTTATAAAGCATCTACTTTATATATGATACAAATCCAAAACCAGGCACTTGTGTGAAAATCTATGTGGCTTTGCTAGCCCTAGTTTCTAAACTTTAGTAACAGAACAGAAGAATCTTTTAAATGCAATTTGTGATTCTGTACTTTGGGTCCTATTTCCATTTTTCTTAATGAATCTCATGATAATGATGTAAAATTTAAAAGAAAACAAAATATTCCAAATAAAAATGAAAAAATTAATTAAAAAATATTCAGTACTACTGGAACCACAATAGGAGTGTGGCACAGAGAATAACAAATTAAGAAACTGTGGTAGCAAATTCTGAATAGTATTTATAAAAGGCTTAAGTGATAAGAAGATAGCTGATAAGAATTTAAATGAGACATGGAGGTAGATGGAAATTGTTGAGAGGAGCCACTACTTGGTAGAGAGTGTCAAGCAGTGGAACTCAATCATCCCCTATGCATGCAGAACAGCAAAGAATTTTGAACTATAAAAACAGAGGGAACTTAAAGAGAATTAGAAAAAAGAGATATGGGAATAATTACAGCAAGATTCTGTGACACTACAGCCTTTTATTTTACTTAAATTTACTATTAACTGGTCCAGGAAAGATAAAATAAAAATTGTACGTATCAGTGGGATGATTTATAATGTTTCAATAAAAATAAATATTGTATTATGCATAAGATTGTTTGACTGTAGCTATAGCCTTAAAATTTTTCTATTTCATTGTGGTAAAATAATGGACTGGATTATCCCCAAGAGAAAAGTACCACTATTGCACCAATAATGATATGTTGTTGGATCAATCATTGTTATTTATTCGGATTTATAGTTGGATTGGATCATTGACTGGTTTTCTCTCTTGGAAGCCTGTATAGAATTGTCTGATAATATGAGAGCTAATTCTTCAGGGAAATGGCTTCCAGGTAAGTTCCAGTTCAATTCCTCCAAGTCCTGTGTCTGAGCTATTTCCTGTCCTCACAAATAGCATCTTAACTTCAAGTTCTGGAAGGTAATTGAGAGCTGTTGCAATAGTCTCTTTTATTGTGGAAGTCTCTTCCACAATGATGACCAACAATTGGAAAGAAAATTTCCCCTGCTTGTACTATGTTTTTTGTTATATAGCCTTTAGTTATTCAAGTGAACTTATATAATTATTGTTTGTGAAAATTTTAGTTGGCCTTTGAACTAATAAATTTCTTTCTGTATTTTCATATCATCTAAGCATTATCTCTCCTCACTTCCCTTGTATAACTCTCCCTATTACATTTCCAGTTAAAATAACAATTTTCTCCCATGTTTTCCTTAGTAGAACCTGTTCCTTACTATCCCATCTACTGAGATCTTTCTTTTCTTTCATCCCCACAGTATTTTCAATTTTCTGAGCTCCTACAATTACATCAGGAAATATACTCATATCTAGGGATTTGGAGTTAAATCCACAAATGAGAGAGAACATGTGTCCCTTGTTTATTTTTATTTTTCATTGAGCTTTTTGTACTTTTCAAAAACAATTCTTAATAAGCTTAAGATCCCCCCTCAGGCTGCATCCATACCCCACATATCCCCATCCAATTGGACCTCATGCATTCTATATACATGTTAAGTCCTATCCTGTCAGGCATTGACACCCACATATGCTTTGGTAATAGTTGGCAAATACCCACTAGTATCTAGTCAGCTTATCTCACTCAGTCATATTCTGTCTCCAACAGTGCCTAAACTAGGGATAGCTAGCTGGCCATTTTCCTCACTCCACTCTGGGCCACTCTCTGGTTGTGTTGGCATGGTTCTTGAGCTCAATGAGATGAATGCAGGAAGTTCACACATCTGCAAACTTCCAGTGGCCTGAAAGCCTTTGTTTCCCTATGTTGATGGACCAACCCTAGCTCTTACAATCATTCTAGCCCCTCTTCCACAATGTCCCTGAGCTGTGAGTGGTTGAGTTTTAATATAGGAGTCCAAACCAGGGAACATACTCTGTAGTCTCTTATTCTACAAACTTAGCCAGTTGTGGGCTTCTGTGTGCATTTCAGTCTGTTGGATATGAAAACTTCACTGGTGAGAGTTGAAGGTACTCTCTCTACCTCTGTTCTGCTGTTCCATGAGCGTTAGGTTTAGAGGTTCAACTGTAGATATGTCTAGGACTGGACATCTCTCAGATCTCTATTCTCTTTGTGTGAAAAGTTGTGGGACTCTTCAGTAGCCTCCAGATGTAGCAGAAAAGAAGCTTCTTTGATGAGTGGTGAATGGTATACATGTCTCTAAATATATGTATCCATATTTAATAAATGTTAAGAAATTTAAAACTAGTTTGTCATTAGATTATGTCTAACCACAATATTTATTTTATGGGAGTTCTTCTTTGTATTTCTTATATAAGGCTGCTTGAGCTTTTGCCTAAGCCTTTTCTAAAAAAACACACAGTAGTTAAAAGTATCAGGCTGGTGTAACTCAGCTTTTCTAGATGCTTAATGACCATACTTAATGCCCATAACAATTTGGCCAGGGGTCTTAAGGGATAACTTTGTTCCTTGCCCTCAGGAGTCAACTAAGTCCCAGGAGACTATGCATGGAGGCATCTCTTGAAATGTCCTGCAATGTGAGTCACCAGTCTTCCTTTGTCCTCAAGTGGATGGAACTGGTAAATAAAAAGCCAAAAGGAGCTAGGGGCTCCCCCCACCCCCCCCAAAAAAAAACTTGAGTGACCAATGAGAACCAGATCCTCAACTGACCTTGAGAAAGCAAAAACCTTGGTTAATCTGGGCTAACTGTGGCCTTAAACATCCAAAAGGAAAGTATAACCAGAAATAAATAAATAATAAGGCCTGAGAAATTGTAATATGGGAAAAAAAATTAAAAACATAAAAAAAAAAAAAAAAAAAAAAAAAAAAAAAAAAAAAGAACAGCTGGCAAGTGCAGTTACCCTGTGGCTGCCACTGCTTTTGCCATCTTTCAAAGACATGAGACACAGCTTTTCAGCTTTCCAATATGAACTGAAGACTCAAGTCTCTCAAAGAATCCTCCAAACCTTCAGTGCCAGATGGGGACTGCTGAGACATCCAACTTGTGGACTAGATACCACTGGGATTGCAGCCTCTTTAGAGTACTGATTGTCATTTGTGGACTTCCCAGGCTATATCATGGATACTAGTACAGGAAGATCAAGAAAGGATGTGTTGCTTACTAGACCTCATTTGGTGACCATGGGAAGGGACAACCCCAGTGTGGAGCACAAGGGCAGAACTGATGGTGGTTTGGGCTTTCCAAGGAGGAGCCTTCAATCATGAAATCTTTCAGTCTAATAAATAAAGAAAAAAATCATAAGCTAAAGATGCTAAAACCTATGATATATGTGGCATGCGTATATGTATATTTTGGAGTGATGCAAATTGGAAGGAATAACAACAGAAACAACAACAATAAAAATACTGGGTCAAAGAACTGACTGAAATTGTGAACTTCTGCTTGAAACAGTAAACTTCTGCATTGAAAATTTTAAAAGAGACTGAGAAAAAGATGAAAAACATGTTTGGCGGAATGCATGAGCTCTGGTGGGGTTGGGGGGGCAAGGAAGGGAGATGGGTCTAGATTTGATGGGAAATTTTGTATGAAATGTGCAAAGTTCCAATAAAAATTGGCTTTGAAAAAAAGAAATTTCATTTGTCAAAAATTATGACAGAGATTTTTTTTCCTACCATCTATGACCTTTCCAGGCATGGATATTTGGCTGTGTTTACAGTACCACCTATGACTTCACTCTCATTGAGAGTACTTTAAGTCCAATTAGATTGTTGATTGACCCTCAATAATAGTGCCAAAAAAGCACCAGTAGACATTCCTTTCTGTTGAGAGTTGTTGTGCATATTAGTCTTTAGGGCTGGGCTGGGCCATTGATTGCTTTTCTACCTTAGCACCTTTCATAGTATCCTCTAGAACCATGAGAGCTAAACTTCAAGTCAAAGGCTTCCAGGTCAGTTCCTGCTCCGTTGCCCCACATAATGTGTCTGAGGTAGTCCTGTCTTCGTCAGTACGGTCGTCTTATCTTTGAGTGGTGGGAAATAACCAAGAGCACCAGCAAATAGCTTGTGATATTTTGTGAGTCTTTTGAACTGGTCTGACCAAACACGCCAGGGGAATTCTCTCCAGTCTGGCATGGTACATTGTGCCACATAGCCCAGAGGTATACACACACACACTAATGTGTAGGCAAAATATGTGGATTATTCTCAGCTGATTTCTGAGCCAAGGTAATTCCATCTGGCTTCCCTAGACCCCCAAATTCCACGCATCTGCCCTCTCCCAAACAGGCTTCCTCCCTCCCCAGTCTATGTGCCCCAGTTATCCCCAACTTCCCTTCTGTCCTAATTTCCCTCCTACCTCACCACAATGGTCTCCTACATTGTCCATCTGTTCTCCCTTCCCAGACAAACACTCCTATTTTCCATATGTCCCCTCAGGTAAAACCTGTTCTCTACTAACCCCCCTTTTTTGGCTCCTTCTTTCCTTCACCTCAGTGTGTCCTTTCCATTTTCCTCATCCTGCTGTTACAGCAGGATATATATTGACATATACAAGATTGGTGCTATGATCCACAAATGAGTAAGAACATAGGTTGATTGCTTTTCCAAGTTTCGTGGTTAGTTCATTTAATATAACGGTCTCTAGTTCCATCAGTTTACTTGCAAATTTCATAATTTTATCTTTTGTTTACTGAGTAGATCTAAGTTGCTTAAATATAGTACAGTTTCCAAGAAATACCAGCAGAGAAGTTGGCCCATCTAAACATTAAAAGGAAGAAAAGCCTCAGATTGCTACAGGCATTAAACATCTCTGTGGATCCTATTTGTAACAACAGTTTACAATAAGTCCTAATGAACCTTACCTTCCAGTTGCTGCAAAGTTTTAATGTGAGAGACTTTCTTACCTCCTTTTCATAGAACAAAGAAAAACATGAGGGTAATGAAGTCATTCTCTAACTGTAAATTAGAGATGACTGTTATAGAGGTAATCTCTTATAAATACCAGTATAACTGGTTTCTTTAATTGACTAATAGACATAGGAACTGTGAAAAGGATTATTCTTTATTCAGAGCCAAATATAATACTAAAGTCTTTTTAACCTGTGCAATTAAGCAAAATATATTAATACAGGAGAGCTCTGATATCAGCAATGGATTATTCTGCCAAGGAGATGTTGGCCAGGGGATCCAAGCCCCCCCCCCAAAAAAAGGTAAAGGCTTCTTGCCTGTAAACTGGGATACCTGCAAGAAGAGAGGCAGTAAGACCCTGCTGTCAAAGACCTGATGTAAGCATGAGAAAGATGTATTGAGACCGCATTTACAAGTGTACAGTTGCTCTCCGGAATACCAGAGAGTGTTACCAAAGGCCACTAAACAAATAAAGCAAATATTGGTCTCCTTGAGTCAAGCAAGACTCCTCTGTCAGCATCTGCTACCCCTCACCTGCCTGGAAATACTATGCAGCAGTGGCAGACATATGTCTGTATATCCCAAATTTAATTGGCTATTAGCTTTCTCCTTGGAGGAATAATTCACGGCTGATGCCACAAGCTTACATCCTCTAGTGGTTAGATGTTATAAGCCACAGAAAGACCTTGTCATCTTTTACAGAAAAACTATAATTCATGGATTAGCATACCATCCGAACATCTGTGTCTATACCAAAGTAACCTACCATAATAATTAGTACTGTTTAAATACCTATATATCTAATTGCTTGTGCTTCATTAGTAGGATTGAAAGATTATTCCTGGACAAACTGTCAGCCCATGAAAGGAAACAGCCTGGACTGATCAGAGTCCAAAATGACATCTCCAGAGAAAGTAGACTTTTTTGCTTCTCAACCACCTGTGCTCCTTTTCTAAGCCTAGGCAACAATCTGCAGAAGAAGGGGCATGGTAAAATGTAAGGGCTGCGACTGGGGTGAATGGTGAAACTACAGCAATATAGACTGGACATTTATTTGATCAACATGATTCTACCTATAAGTCCTCTTGTGGTATAACTGGATCATATTGTAAATTCATTTTAGGTTTTTGAGACTTCTCCACACTGTTTTCCATAGTGGTTTCATGAGTTTTCATATACACTAGCAGTGAATGAGCATTCCTTTTTCTCAACATCCTTGCCACACTTGATGTCTTTGGTCTCTTGACCTTAACCTGTCTGACTGGGGTAAGATGAAGTCTTAAAATGGTTTTAGTCTGCATTTCTCTAATTACTAAAGATGTTGAACATTTTTAAAGATGTTTCTTAGTCATTTTATTTCTTTAATTGAGCTCTCTGATGAAGTCCTTATCTCATCTTTTAATCAGTTTATTTATTTTCTTGTTTCCTTTTTTTAGTTTTTTTAAATATATTCTAGATATTAAACTTCTGCCACATGTGCAATAGGTGAAGATTTTCTCCCACTCTTCACTTGCTTGGTTTCCTCTTCACTTGCTTGGTTGTTTCTTTAGATATGCTGTAGCTTTGTAGCTTAATTAGGTCCCACTTTGATTGTTGACCTTTGCCCCTGAGAAGCTGATGTCCAATTAGGAAAGTTCTTCCCTGCATTGATATCTTGTAAGATACTGTAAATGTTTTTCTTCCAAAAGTTTCAGAGTTTCGGGTTTTAGATTGAAATCTTTGATCCATTTGGACTAGACTTCTGTGCAGGGTGCAAGATATGGATTTAAGACAAAAATCAAATGGTTATCTCAAAAGATGCAAAAAAAATTGACAAAATCCAACAAGCATTCTTGTTAAAGGTCCTATAGGAAATTAGACTTGAGGGAACATACATCAATACAATAAAGCTATATACAACATCATTCTGGATATAGAAAAACTGGAATCATTCTCCTTAAAATCAGAAACAAGGCAAGGTTGTACACTGCCTCTTCTGCTTTTCAATACAGTACTTTAAACTCTTGAGAGAGTAATAAGACAAGAGAAACAAAAAGAAGATGCCAAATTATCACCATTTGCAAATGATATGATATTATACCTAATAAATCACAAAAATTTTATGATAAATTACTAATATTTTCAGTAAAGTGGCAGGTTATAAAATCAAGTTACAAAAATCAGTAGCCTTTCTATATTACAATAATAGGCAACCAAAGTATTCAAGAAAACCCTCCTACTCAAATAACTTTTAAAAACATTTAAGAATAAACCTAAAGAAAGACATTACAGATGTTTACAATGAAAAATTTAAATATCTAAGTAAAGTGGTAAGTGGTAAGGGAAGGCCCTAACCTGCTGATGGAATGGTAGATTTAACATTGAGAAAATGACCATCTTAATAAAGGAATCTATAGAGTCAATGCAATACCGAACAAAATAGCCATGGCATTCTTCACAGAGCTAGGGGAAAAAACTCCTAAAATTCATAGGGAATTGCTTTTCAGGAAAATGGATGGAGCTAGAGGACATCATGCTGAGTGAAGTAACACAGTCCCAGAAAAACAAATTACGAATGGTATCTCTCATCTGTGGATGCTAGTGCCAATTACCTAGTTGTAAGTATTTCTTGTGCACAGCCCCTTGAGCTTTTGTCCAAAGCAGTTGGGAGTGATGCATATTGGAAACAACAACAACAACAACAAAAAAAACAGAAAAGAAAAAATAAAAGAACAGTGAACTTCTGCTCAAAACAGTCAACTTCCTCATGGAGAATATTGAGAAAGACTGAGAAAGAGATGAAAAGCATGTTTAGCAGAATGCATGAGCTCTGGTGGGGTGAGGGGATGGGAGGGACATGGGTCTAGATTTGATAAAAAAAAATAATATATATATAAATAAATTTTTAAAAATTCATAGGGAATCACAAAAGTATCTGGATATCCAAAACAATCTTTGGTAAATGCTTGAGGGATCACCATATCAGATCTTAAGCTATATTATAGTGCTATAGCCATAAAAACAACATGGTACCAGCCGGGCGTGGTGGCGCACGCCTTTAATCCTAGCACTTGGGAGGCAGAGGCAGGCGGATCTTTGTGAGTTCAAGGCCAGCCTGGTCTACAGAGTGAGTTCCAGGACAGCTGGGGCTACAGGGAGACCCTGTCTGAAAAAGACAAAAAAAAAAAAAAAAAAAAAAAAAAAAACATGGTACCAACACAAAATAGACATGTAGATCAAGAGAACACAATAA
This sequence comes from Rhizomys pruinosus, assembly GCA_009823505.1. Lineage (NCBI taxonomy): Eukaryota > Metazoa > Chordata > Mammalia > Rodentia > Spalacidae > Rhizomys > Rhizomys pruinosus. The sequence continues at coordinate 444,922 of VZQC01013948.1, read as the reverse complement.
AATTCCCAGATATGAATATACACTATTTCAGCTACCTGATATTTGACAAAGTTGCCAAGAAATACAATGGAGGAAAGGTACCATATTTAACAAATGGGTGCTGCCAAAATTGTATCTCTGCGTGTAAGATAACGAAATTGTCCCTTTTTTTTTTTTTGGCATTTCTGTTCCTTCACCTAATATAAAATTTTCTATTTCTAGCCATTTATCTGAAACTTGAAATTAAGGTGTGCTTTGTTGGAGGGAACCTATTTGTGGTACTGTAAACAGCCAAATATACATGGCTAGTGAACTCATAGATCCTAGAGAAAATTTGCAATTTGCCACATCCTTAGACCAACATAATTTCTTACTTTATTGTAAATATTCATCCTTATATCTATCACCAAATGTTCCTTTCATGCATCCTCAAAGAAACTCTTTTTAAAACATTTTATTTGGGGCTGGAGAGATGGCTCACCGGTTAAGAACGCCAACTGCTCTTGCAGAGGACTCGGGTTTGATTCCCAGAACCCATATGGTGGTTAAGAACAGTCTTTAATTCCAGTTTCAGGGTAATCTGACACCCTCTTCTGACCTCCACAGCATTGCCCAACACAGATGCACCAACCTACATGCAGACAGTACACTCATATACATAAAAATAAAAATAAATTAAATTTAAAAATTAAAAAAACATTGTATTTTACTTTTTGTTTCATATTTTTCAGTTTATTGCCTACATGTATGTAAGTGTATATATGCCCGTCATGCCCAAAGATGTCAGAAGAGGATGTCAGATCCCCTGGAACTGGAGTTATGGATAGCTGTTAGCTGTCCTGTGGATGCTGGGATCTGAACCCAGGTCCTCTTCAAGAGTAGACAGAGCTCCTAGCCACTGAGCAATATTTCCAGCCCCTAAAGAAGCTTTATTTTGGATCAAAAAAAGATTATTACAAAGGTCCAGACCAGGTCAAATGCAGAGAAAAATTTTATGTGGAACAGTTAAGCCTTAGTGAGATGTTTTCAATTCATCCTCTACACACTGCATGAATGCATCTCTCAACTCTCACCAGAGAAGTTTCATTTTACAACCAATGGTGACTAACATGGATACTATTGACCAATATGCAGAGAACAAAAGTCTCCAGAGTGCTTATCCCTGAATAGGACACCTGTTTCAAAGCTCCGACTCCCAAGGCTCAAGGATCATTTCTGAAGAACAGTCAGAAAGATTGTAAAAAGCAGAAGGGTGCATGACCACAAGATAACAGTCTTCCAGACAGTTGGTCAGTTACCCATGTGGACTCACAGCAATGCTGAGAGCATACACAAGTCCCAAGCAAGTTCAAACCGGACAAAATCCTAATGTATACATGGGGAGATGGGTAAGAATTTCGAACTGAATCTAATACACTTTTGGGAATTGATGGCTGCTGAGAGAGGGAGAGACAGAGACAGTGTCTTAAAGAGAGGGGACTTTTGTGGGCCCAGTAGATGGACCTACACTGGAGGATATTATTTGGGGATGCAAACCAGACCAAATATATATATTTGGTTGGGTTTCAGTGGAAGGGTTCAGATAGGCAAGGAAATCTAAATACCACCAAACTATGTAGTATGAAAATCACAAAAATTCAATATTTTGTGAGATCCTAGAAACAATGATTTTCCAATAGATTAAGCATTAATAGTAGAAAAGAGAGAGGGAAACATAATTAAATAGATAGAGATACATGATAGATGATACATAGATAGATAGATAGATAGATAGATAGATAGATAGATAGATAGATAGATAAATAGATAGCTATGCCAACATCTCCTTTCTCCAGATATTCTGGTGTTCTTCTTTTACAGAAAAAAGTTACCACTCATGGACAAATGTCACTCTTGTGTCAAATCTAGGTTGGCCAAACATATCATGATTACATTAATAATATTGCTGAGGTACCCTAAGAACCAACAGTTAAACCAATGTTCAATCAGGGTATCTGGTAGGGTAACAATCAGATACTTTTCAGGTCTTTGCCCCAGTTAGGTGGGACAATTGAAATTTTAGTCTAAGGGAAATGCTGAATAATCCATCTCAAGATGAGGATTATTATTTTCAAAATTCTTGTTGACAAAGACCCTCATTATTTTCTTCCTTTTTTAGACCCTCATTTCTAAATTTGAGAGGTAAATATAGAAGTATATTATTAACAATATCATTCTCTATAGATCTTAGTCCTTAAATTTGTTACATTCAAGTTTAAATTGTACACATTTGTGAAATACAGCACATTAAGTCATTCAGTGCATATGGGGTGTAACGATCAAATCAGTACTTAGTAAGTCCATCTCCTTAAAAATATTTTGTTCTGGGGCTGGAGAGATGGCCTAGCGGTTAAGAGTGCCGACAGCTCTTACAGAGGACCCGGGTTTGATCCCCAGCACCACATGGTGGCCGAGAGCCGTCTGAAACTCCAATTCCAGGAGAACTCCAGTTCCAGGGAAATCCGACGCCATCTTCTGACCTCCGCCGCATTGCACGACATGGGTGCACAAACCTACATGCAGACAGTACATTCATACACATACAGAAATAAAAAAAAATTTAAAAAAATATTTTGTTATTAGCCGGGTGTGGTGGTGCATACCTTTAATCCTAGCACTCGGGAGGTGGAGGCAGGTGGATCTTTGTGAATTCAAGGCCAGCCTGGTCTACAGAATGAGTTCCAGGACAGCTGGGACTACAGGGAGACCCTGTCTCGAAAAGACCAAAAAAATATATTTTGTTCTTAATTTTAGCTTAATCTGTTTTAATCGTATGCATTTGTGGGATGTAGTATAAAACCTCCTAGTGTGTGTGTGTGTGTGTGTGTGTGTGTGTGTGTGTGTGTATACTACAAATTAATGATATTATGACAATAGCAGCCTTAAGGACCAAGGGTATTAGACATCTTATGACAGCCAGCTATGAGTCTATTACTGCCAATGTTGGCACATCCTAGCAATCTCTGGCTGGAAACTGCAACACTAACTACTGTCAAAGACAACATTTCCACTTCCTAGGAATAAACAAGAACTGTAGCATGGTCATTGTGATGCTAGGTTTCCAGTAGCACAGACTTGCCTAAGATCTGTGACTGTAGAAGTTTCCACCTGTTGTACCATGCATCTGCTTGCTGCTACCATTCACTGCTATCACACTCAAAGGACTAACAATGGTGTCAAGGATTAGTTGTGAAGAGCTTTTCCACTGCTTCCCATAGTCTGTATTTGAGTACAACAAAGGAATCCAAAAAGCAAATTAGCAAAAGCCCTGTTCTATTTTTGTTGTTGTTGTTGTCTAAAGCCCTTCACTTCATATAGCCTCCAAATTGGCCCTGCTGGTTTACGCTCCCATTCAAAGTACATGAGTCCCCGTTTTGTTCATGTCCTTGCACCTTTTCTCTTTTTGAAACCTACTGTGTTTGAGAATGTATTGCTGTGATGGTTAGAGTTGCATTTCCTTGACAGATAGTGTAGCTGAGAATTTTCAAGCTTGTCCTTTTAAACTATTCCTATTTACACTCTTCTTTAAATGGATGTTCTGGTTTTCATTTCTGAAGTATTCATGTTCTTATGAAGTATAAATATTAATCTTTAGGCAGGTGAACTTTGCAAAAAACATTCTCCTGTTCTGTAAGCTTGCTCTTCATTTTTTTTTCGTTTCTTTTTTCCTATATGGACATTTAATCTTTACAATCTCACTTCTTTATTTTCTCTTTTGTTTCTTATACTTTTATAGAATTATGTGAAACATTGTTACCTCTTGTAATATGAAATGTGTTCCCCTATATTTTCTTCTAATAGTTTTTTTTATATTCAGATTTCAACTTTAAAATTCGTGATCTATTTCTAGTTTATTTTTGCATAGAGTGATACATCTAATTGCCTTTCAGTCTGAGTATTTTGAGAACTTTATCAGATGAAGAATCCTTATAATATCCTCCATAATGACTTAGGTATTGTTTATTTTTAAAATCAAGACTGTAGTTGGAAACAGGGCATTATTCCTGGAGAGCAATATACTAAAACTGCTTAATGTTCAGGAATGTGGACCTGGTTGTGGATCTAGCACTGACTTTAAAATCCAGCACCTGTGGCTGCATTTGGTACCCATATTGTAAGAGTTGGAGACAGGAGTGTCAACCCTGGAACTTGCTGGCCATCAACCACCAACATAGCTCCAGGTTAAATGAGGGCTTCTGTCAAGAGAATAAGATAGAGAATGATGTATTAGGACACCTGAGATCTTTCTCTAGCTTTTATGTGTTCACAAGCAAAACCTCCACACATGTGTATGCATACACATAACACAGACACAGACACACAAACACGCACACAGACACACACACACAGACAATATAGTGGTTTGAATGAGAGTGTCCCCCATAGGCTTCAAGTATTCAGACATTTTGTCCCTAGTTGGTGGTGTTGTTTTGGGAAGTCTTAGAAGGTGTTGCCATGCTGGAGGAAATACATCACTGTGGGTGGGCTAGAGAGTTTAACAAGCCTTGCTAGTCTCCAGAGGCTCTCTTGACTTCCTGTGCTCATTGGAAGATGTGAACCTTAACTTTCTGCTCCAGCCCCAGCCACCACGCCTCCTACCACAATGGACTCTAATTCCCTGGAACCGTCAATTGTAAGCTCAAATAAACTCTTCCTTTTATAAGTTCCCTTGGTCATGGTGGTTTTATCACAGCAACTAATACAGTGACTAATACAGACACACAGACACACAAACACACACACACACACACACACACACACACACACACACACCGCTCAAACACAAAGAATAAGAAGACACTAACATGGAGTCATTTATTTCCCCCAAACACCCACTTTGGTCTGTATATTATTTGCTCAGTGAACAACTCAGCTGCCCTCTGCTTTATTTAGTATTCCCAGTAAACATAAATGACACATTTTACCTTATGGCTGATTAGGTAGAGTTGCAAATCTCAGGTAGGTAACAATTCTATGGGCTAAAGAAAACCAAGTAGGAAGAGAATAGGAAAATCTGGAGGTTTAGAAAGGAGGAAGAAATGGAAACCATCACCTAAAACAGCAGGAAGTGTCATATCACAGAGTCAGTGCTAACCCTGGGAGTTGAGTGAAAGTGAATTGGAAGAGAAGCTGGTTTGCGTGTGTCCCTTTTCAGTTACCTGATGCAATGTCTGACTGAGGAAGGACTTGGAATTTATGAGTACTTTCATTTTTCCAGGAGGATAGAAAATTGAAAAATAATGACAAAATTTAGTGTAAAATGCAAAATGGAAGTGGTGGTTACCATGAGTGCCTGAGTATCTCAGTGGGAGGGTTGTGTGTAGGATCCAGCCTGTGATGCTGCAGATGGGCCCTTTACAGAGATGTGGCTGAAATACTGACTTATTCAGTTTTGAGACAACCCACAATTTGTTATTTCTTTGCAAAATGAAGAATGTTAGGTCTTCCTTGTTTCCTCCTAATATTTTACTTACCTAAGAACATCACTGAGCTAGAGTGAGACAATATATCTTATTGTAAAACTACTGATATTTTGCCGGGCATGGTGGTGCACGCCTTTATTCCTAGCACTTGGAGGCAGAGGCAGGCAGATCTTTGTGAGTTCAAGGCCGGCCTGGTCTACAGAGTGAGTTCCAGGACAGCTGGGGCTACAGGGAGACCCTGTCTCGAAAAGACCAAAAAAAAAAAAAAACTATTGATATTTTAAGTAAATATTTTGAGATTACACATTACATTTAATATGATAGCTTTCTGTTTTTTATGTACATTATAACGAATTAAATGCTAAGAAAAGGACTTTTACACATATTATCTTGTTATATTTTAAACTATTTTCAGGGGGTGGAGATGATTCAATTCTTAAGATAACTGATCTCCAAGAATGAGGACCTGAGTTCTGATTGATATTAATTGATCTAAAATGTCAGGAAGGGTAGCATATAACCAGAATCCCAGGCATGAGTTGGGCATGTGGGAAACAGGCAGGTCCCTGAGGCTCACTGGTCACCCAGTCTAGCCAAAATAATGAGCTTCAAATTCAGTGACTATTCTTATAACATACTGTCGTCGTCGTCATCATCATCATCATCATCATCATCTAAGAAATAATCATTTGGGCTAAGAAATTAGGCAAGGACATTTTCTGTACTGAAAAATTATGTTTCACAGGAATCTATGATCAAAATATAAGCACAGCTCCTTTTAATGAGTGAAAAGTCATGAATTAATTCATTCCCTCTTTCTGATATGAAAGGGATTCTGTTCTGCTTCTCCTTGAATTATATTTCCCTGTCACTTGTTCATTACATAATGTGTGATATGTTATCACTTTTTCTTCAAGTATCTTAAACTGATGTGCTTGTTCTCAGAAGGCATTCCACTCTTAGGAATCATGATCCACAATCCAGATAAATATTTTGTAAAATGCTGTTTAAATTGACACACCTTTTTTGAGTTCTACACTTGACTGAATAAGCTGAGATTCAAATAAAGAGCTGTGATCCTATTAGTCATAAGGAGTTATGATGAAGAAAATAACAGTTAAGTTATTCCTAGTAATTGTGCTTTTTACTCATGCTATGCTTTTATCAAATGAATGTCTTCCTGTTCCACCACTATGCTTTACATCCATGAAAACTGCTGGAAATAAAAATACAAGTGTCTCCATAAGAAGCTTTTAGTAATATAAATTAAAATTAATTTAGAACATCAGAGAATATTTACATGAGTTAGTCATTTGAATGTGTACTGGAGCTACATGTCAGACATTCTGCTAGTACCTTCATATTGTCTGAATGTATAGTATATTCTTTTCAGGGTTTTCTTTCTAAAATCCCCCTAAAGACTGTGAAATGAAGACCCACCTTATCAGAGATTGTGTTGGACCTCACCTTTCAACAACTGCAACTTAAACCATACATTATGACATTAGTAATTTACCCTCACAACGTGAAGTTAGAGTAAATAATTGCTTATATTTTTCTATCCTTTTCAGATCCTTAACATCATAAATACTTTCATTTTTAGTCATTCCTCAACATGCTCCAAGGAAGGTCAATGCCATGATTATGAGTCATTGATATTACAGAGCCATAAGCATGTAGGTTTTAAACTGGGGAGTTCATACTACTTAGAGAAATCCCTGGCTAAGGTAATATCTTACTAACTGCAATAGAGGTATCCTTATATTAACAGACAGCTATCCCAGACACCACTCAAAAAAATTCATGCACATTAAAAATAAATAAATGCAATAAATTAATTACCAAATTATCCATTAGAATACCACTACAGTGATTCTTTGAATGTTGAATTTTTAAAAACATACTTACAGCCATTTTCAGAATATCAGTTAAAATCACCAAATATCGTTTAATATTACATTAGCAAAAACAAATTTCTAATTTTAAATCTGAAGCAGCATATTACTGATGAGAAGTTAATGACATGAATTAGCAACTTAAATCCACCTTATTGTTAATGATTTATTATTTTTATTTTATATATAATGATGTTTTATCTAGATGTATGTATGTGCAGCCGTGTAATGCAATGAACACATAGGTCAGAAGAAAGCATAGGATCCCCTAGAACTGGAGTTACAGATGGTTGTTAACTGGCACGTGGATCCTGGGAATCAACCCAGGACTTCTGAAAGAACAACCAGAACTTCTGAAAGAAATTGCATCTTGATATGCATACATCTAGAAATTCATGTTTTAAAATTTGAGATTTATGGAATATAGAATTTTTAAATGTATGTACTTGTATGATTTTCTGACTTTCATGGGAATCTGATGAGTGTTTCCCTTTTCATTTCTAATCTTAGTATTTTGGATTTTCTCTTTATTTGAATGACTGTAATAATGAAATGAGTTTTATTTCTTTTTGTATTTCTTTTTGAGACGGGTCTCCCTGTATCTCCCAGCTGGCCTGGAACTTGCTACATAAACCAAGCTATCCTTGAACTCACAGAAGGCAAGAAAGGAAGACACCCTCTCCAAACAGAGTCAACCTGTCTATCTTGGCCAACATCATATATGTCCGTAAAAGCAGGAGGCTTGATATTAAATCTAGCTTAATCTGATTTAGCAATCCAACCAATAATATTTATTGAACACACAGATCTTCTGGAACAACAAATGAGTAAGATTCTGTTCTGCTTTCAAATAGCTGTCCTTACTTTCTCGGAGTCTTGCTCCTCTTAATTAGTCAAACCAAATAGAAACAATAGTATTTTATTGGTTAAGGCCACCCATCCCAGCAGCCAAGAGAAGCAGAGAAAAAGTGCCTGGTTCACCTCAAAGGGCAAGTGGAACACATTTCTATCTAACTCAACTTTTGTCTTTAGATTTTACTGATTTTTGAGGGCAACTTAAAATTATCCAGTCAACCACTTTACCTCTGAAAATATATTAGCAACAAATGTATAAAATGCTAGAGATACTTTATGCACATATTCTAAAGTAATAAATGTGTTTTTGTTTTTGTCTACAGTCACTGAAGCAAATGCAGGTAATTTAAACCCTTGAAAATTTCGGGCACTGCTCAGGAATCAGTCCATTCAATTGCCGTGAGCATTCAACATATTCCTTCCTCCCTGAAATTCCTGTTACTTGATTTTTCTATAAACACACTGATTCCTATAATTTAGATAAGTTAATCATTATTGACACAGTTCTAAGTTAAAAGTGTCTATGAAAACTTTCAAAAGATAGTATTAAACTATGTCAGTAATTGTCTCAACTAAGTCATAAATATTTTATTTTTTTCTAGTAGAGATACTAAGAACTGCATAGAGTTGGGTTTTTAAATCTTGTCAGTTTCCTAATGCTATGAGCATGTCTGTAACATAGTACTATGAGAAATCAAAACAATTTTTATATCAGAGCTTATCAAACTGAGAGTTCTACTGCTAAAATGTAGTTTTACAAGATGACTCTGGGAATAGGATCAGAAAACTTTCTGTGAATAAGAAATCTTATGGGCTATTAAAGACCTGGGCCCTTTCCTCGAAAACAGGCTTAGCAATTGGCATAGACTACTCCAGTTTATCATAATGACATTTATTAGAACAGAAGGTATACAAATAAGGCCTGCATGAGGCATATATACTGAGTTCTAAGTGGCTCATATTTCTATTGTGTATTTGCTAAAAAGTTACTGATTATGAATAATCAGGTGTGCAACAAAATATCAACCTCTCAAGAAATAAAAGCAGCATAACATCCCCAAATTTATCCTTCTTTCTAGTAATATGATATGTACAAGAAGCTATTTTTTGAATTCTTAGACTTATTTTTCTTTTTACTAAGATTTCAAGTTTTATACCTGAAGTACAATTTCTCAGGCCTTACTGATTATTTATTTCTGGTTATACTTTCTTTCGGATGTTTAAGGCCACACAGTTATCCAGATTAAACAAGGCTTTTGTTTCCTCAAGGTCAGTTGAGGATCTGATCTTCAGGGCTCACTCAGGTTTTGGGGAGGGAGGGAGGAAGCTCCTGGTTCCTTTTGGCTTTTCATTTACCAGTTCCATCCACTCAAGGACCACGTCAGGTCTTGCTAGACCAAGCTTCCCTTTTTGAAGTATGAGCAGACTTTCCACTTTATAGACTGCACACTAGCTGAAGTCCCATTAGTGGATCTCCAAGACCTCCTTGCACAGGAAGACTGGTGACTCATACTGGCAGGTCATTTCAAGAGATGCCCCAGGCATATTCCTCTGAGACTTAGTTGACCTCTGAGGGCAAGGACCAAAGTTATCCCATAAGTCCTTTGGCCAAATTATTATGGGCATTAAGTATGGTCATTAAGCATCCATAAAGGCTAAGTTACAACAGCCTGATACATTTTTTCTTTTTTTTTTTCTGGTTGTACTTTCCTTTTGGATGTTTAAGGCCACACAGTTAGCCCAGATTAACCAAGGTTTTTGTTTTCTCAAAGGCAGTTGAGGATCTGGTCCTCAGGGGTCACTTGAGGTGTTTTTTTCTTTTTTTGGGGGGGTGGGAGGGTGAATCCCTGGCTCCTTTTGGTTTTTCATTTACCAAATCCATCTGCTCAAGGATAAAGTCAGGTCTTGTTAGACCAGGCTTCCCTTTTTGAAGCATGACAGACTTTCCTCTTTATTGACTGGGTACTGGCTGAAGTCCCATTAGTGGATCTCCAAGACCTCCCTGAACAAGAAGGCTGGTGACTCACATTTTCAGGACATTGAAAGAGATGTCCACATACCTAGTCTCCCTGGGATTTAGTTGATCTCTGAGGGCAAGGAACAAATTTATCCATTAAGTCATTCAGCCAAATTGGTATGGACATTAAGTATGGTTGTTAAGAATCCAGAAAGGCTAAGTTACACCAGCCTGATACTTTTAATTATTGTATAATATTTTAAAAAAAGGATTGGACAAAACCTCAAGCAGCCTTGTATAAAAAATACTAAGAAGCACACCAATAAAATAAATACTGTGGTTAGACACAATGTCATGACAAACTAGTTTTTGTTCTCATTCTTTTGATTTTATATTACTCTAAAATATGCAAACATACCCTCTACCCATATACCAAAAATTCCAAAGTTTGAAAATAAATGGTAGGTTAATTCTAAAACCTGTTAAAGGATTCACAATATAAGAGCAAAGTTGTTTTCACATCATGAGGAATTTAACATTAACATTGTACAGATTGCCTTACAACTAGGTACTTGGTGCTAGCATCCACAGATGAAGGATACCATTCATAGGTTGTTTTTCTGGGACTGTGTTACTTCACTTAACATAATATCTTCTAGTTCCATCCATTTACCTGTAAAGTTCATGATATCATGTTTCTTAACTGCTGCATAGAACTCTAGTGTGTAGAGGTATCACATTTTCTCTATCCACTCTTTAGCTGAGAGGCACTTTGGTTGGTTCCAGGCCTTCCCTAATGTGAAGAGAGCTGCAATAAACATGGCTGTGCATGTATCTCTGCGGTAGGATGAGTCTTGTGGTTATATCCCCAGGAGTAGTATGACTGGTTCAGGTGGTAGGCTCATTTTGATTCTTTTAAGGGTTCTCCACACTGCTTTCCATAGTGATTGTATGAGTTTACCTTCCCACCAACAGTGGATGAGTGCTCCCCTTTAACCACAACCTCTCCAGCATTTGGTATCATTTGTTTTCTTAATCCAGTTTTATCAGAGTAAGATAATAGCTTAAAGTGGTTTTAATTTGCTTTTCCTTAATTATTAAAGATGCTGAACACTTTTTTAGAAGTTTCTCAGCCATCTCTAATTCCTCACTTGCAAAGTCTCTGTTCAGCTCTTTACTCCATCTTTTGAGTGAGTCATTTCTTTTCTTTCTTCTTTGTGTTTTGAGTAAGTTTATATATTCTGGAAGTTAATGCTCTGTTAGATGTATCAGTGGTGAAGGTTTTCTCCCACTCTGTGGATTTTCTCTTCACTTCCCTGATTGTTTCTTTCACTGTACAGAAGCTTTTGAGTTTAATGTGGGTCCACTTGTCAACTGTCAACCTTATTTACTGCACACCTGCTATCTGATTTAGAAAATCTTTTCCTACACCTATGTCTCGTAGGTTGCTGTCAACTTTTTCTTCTATCACCTTCAGAATTTCAGGTTTTACTTTGAGGTCTTTGATCCATTTGGAGTTGATTTTTATACAAAGTGAGAGGTAGGGATTTAAATTTATTCTTCTACAAGTGGTGATCTAGTTTCACCAACACCATTTGCTGAAGATGCTGTGTTTCCTCCATTGTGTCTTCTTGGCCCCCTTGTCAAATATGAGGTGGCTGAAACTGTATGTGCTCAAGTTTGAATCTTCAGTTTTGTTCTATTGGCCTACAGGTCTGTTTTTGTGAAGGTACCAAGCTGTTTTTATGACTATAGCCCTGTAGTATAGTTTGAAGTCTGGTATAGAGATTTACCCTTTATTGCTCTTTTCACTCAGGGTTGCTTTGGCTATTTGGGGTCTTTTGTATTTCCATATGAAATTCAGGATGTTTTTCCAAGCCTGTGAAGAAAGTCGTGGGGATGTTAATTGGTATTTCATTGAATCTATATATTAATTTAAGTAGAATGGACATTTTTACTATATTAATTTTTCTAATCCATGAGCATGGGAGGTCTTTCCATATTCTGATGTCTTCTTCAATTTCCTTCTTCAAATGTTTAAAATTTTTGTTGTAGAGATCTTTGATATCTTTGGTTAAGTTTGTTCCTAGGTATTTTATTTTATTTTATTTTTTCTTCTTTTTTAGTTTTACCCTTTTTTGGTATTTTTGAGACAGGGTCTCCCTTTTAGTACCAGGTATCCTGGAGCTTGCTCTGTAGACCAGGCTGGCCTTGAACCCACAGAGATCCACCTACCTCTGCCTCCCAAGTGCTGGGATTAAAGGCATGCACTGGTATTTTATTGTTTTTGAGGCTATCATGAGCGGGAAGATCTCCTTGTTTTCTTTTTCAGTTGCTTGTTTTTGGTGTAAAGAAAGGCTATTTATTTTTTCTTGGTTAACTTTGTATCCTGTCACTTTAATGAAACTCTTAGTCATGTCTAGGCATTTTCTGGTGGAGTTTTTAGCATCCCTTAGGTAAACTATCTTATCATCTGCCAAAAGGGATAGCTTGACTTCCTCTTTTCCAATTAGTACCCTTTTAATTTACTTTTCTTGCCTTATTGCCCTAGCAAGTGTTTCAAGAACTAAATTGAAGAGGAATGGTGACAGGGGCAGCCTTGCTGAGTTCCTACCTTTAAGGGGAATGTTTCTGCCTTTCCTCCATTTAAGATGATGTTGGCTGTGGTTCCTTGTATATGGGTTTGATTACATTGAGGAATGGTCCCTCCAGTCCAATTCCCTCTAATGCTTTAAGCATGAAGGGATGCTGGATTTTGCTAAAAGGTTTTTCTGTGTCAATTGAGATGATATTGCAGTTTTTGCCTTTCAGTCCATTTATGTCTTTTATGATATTTATTGATTTACATATTTTGAACCATCCTTGCAGCTCTGGTATGAATCCAACTTGGTCATGATGGATGATCTTTTTCACGTGGGTCTGTAGGCAGTTTGCGAGTATTGTGTTGAGAATTTTTGTATCTATGTTCATTAATGAGATGGGTCTATAGTTCTCTTTTTTGGCTGTATCTTTGTTTGGTTTTGGTATAAAAATGATGCTGGCTTCATAGAAGGAATTTGGGAGATTTACCTCTGCTTGTATCCTTCTGAACAGTTTGAGTAATAATGATTGTAAGACTTCGCTAAATGTTTTAGAGAATTCTGCAGTGAAACCATCTAGGCCTGGGCTTTTCTTAGTTGGGAGGTTTCTTATTCCATTTTCAATTTCTTCATATATTATGGGACTATTTAAGCTGTCAATCTCTTCATGGTTAGTCTTTGGTGATTCCCAGAATTTCAGATATCAGATATTTATCCATTTCTCTTAGGTTTTCAATCTTAGTAGAGTATAGGTTTTTGAAGTATTCCCATATGACTGTCTGGATTTTTTTCATTGTCTGTTGTGATACTCCCCCTTTCATCATGAATTCTATTGATTTGGAGTTGTTCTTTCTTTCTTTTGGTTAACTGGCTATAGGTTTGTTTATCTTGTTTATTCTTTCAAAAAAACAACTTTTGGATTCATTGTTGTCATGTTGTGTTTTTTTTGTATTGTTTTCTTTGTTTCTATTTCATTGATTTCTGCTCTGAGTTTTGTTATGTCTTCCTCTCTGTTGCATTTAGGGTTCATTTGTTGTTGTCTCTCAGGTGTTTTGAGCTACAGTGTTAGATTGGTTATTTGTGCTTTTTCTGTTTATTTAATGCAGGCACCCAGGGCTATAAACTTCCCTGTTAGGACTACTTTTAAAGTATACCATAGGTTTTCTTGTGTTGTATTGTCATTGTCATTTAGTTCAGGAATGCTTTTCTTTCTTTCTTTCTTTCTTTCTTTCTTTCTTTCTTTCTTTCTTTCTTTCTTTCTTCTTTGACCCATTCATTATTCAGGAGTGTGCTGTTTAGTCTCCATGTGTTCATATAGATATTAGGGTTTATTCTGGTGTTGATACTGATATTTATTTCACTATGATCTGATAGAATGCTTGAAATTATTTTAATCTTTTTGTATTTGTTGAAGTTTTTTTTCTTTGTCCCAGTATGTGGTTGATTTTGGAGAATGTTCCTTGGGGTGCTGAGTAGAAAGTGTATTCTCTGGTATGTTGGTGGAATATTCAGTAGATGTCTGTGAGGCCTACTTGGTGTATTGTATTGTTCAGTTCAGATGTCTCTCTTTTTATTCTTCATCTGGTTGACCTGTCCAAATGGCTGAGAGGGGTACTGAAGTCCCCTACTATAAGTGTGCTGGGGTTAATCTGTGCCTTGAGGTTGTGGAGAATTGTCTTTATAAAGTTTGGTGCACCAGAGTTTGGTTCATATTTATTCACGATTGTGAAATCTTCAGGATTAATTGTTCCTTTGATAAAGATGTAATGGTCCTCTTTTTCTCTTCTGGTTACTTTTACTTTAAAATCTATTTGTCTGATATTAAAATAGAAACTCCTGCTTGCTTTTTGGTACCATTTGCTTAGAATATTTTTTTCCATCCTTTCACTTTAAGTTGGTGCCCATACTTGAGAATGAGATGGTTTCTTGCAGACAGCATATAGATGGGTTCTGTTTCCTAATCTATTCTCCCATTCTATGTCTTTTGATTGAGGAGTTTAGTCTATTAATATTTAAGGTTATAATTGAAAACTTTGTATTGTTTCCTTTCACCTTATTATCCATTCACGTTTTTGGTCTAGGTTTCTACTTCTACAGTTATGCTTTTATTAATTTCTCTTTCTAGGTGTCTGGGTATAGTTGCTTCTCTCCTCTGTCCTTTGAATTACTTTAAGTATTTTCTGGAGGGTTGGTTTTCCGGACATGTATTCTATCATCTTGTTTATGTCATGGAAGATTTTTCTTACTCCTTGTCCTAGTTTGTCTTCCATTGCTATGACAAAACACTCTGACCAACACCAACTTGGGGAGGAAAGGGTTTATTCAGCTCACATCTCCTGGGTCACAGTTCATCACTTAGGGAGCCCAAGGCAGTAACTCAGGGCAGGAACCTGGAGGCAGGAGCTGAAGCACAAGCCATGGAGGACTGCTGTTCACTGGCTTGCTCCTGCCTTCTTATACTGTCACTGCTCAACAATCAAGACAATACTCCACAGATGTGGCCACAGGCCAATCCAATGGAGCCAATTCCCCAACTGAGGCTCCCTCAACCCAGGTGTGTCAAGTTGACACTAAAGCTATCCAGCACACTCCTTCAGCTATAATTGACATTTTCTGTGTATAGTAACCTGGGTCGCCATCTATAGTCATTTAGCACTGGGAATACTTTGCTCCACATTCTTCTTGCTTTCATAGTTTGCACTGAAAAGTCAGCTGTAATTCTGATGGGTTTTCCCTTATATGTAACTTGTTGTTTTCATCTTGTGGCTTTCAGAATTTTGTCTTTGTTTGGAGCATCTAGTGTTTTACTATGATATGGAATGGGAGTTTCTTTTCTGATCTTGTCTGTTTGGAGGTCTATGTGCTTCTTGTATTTGTATGGGTTTGTCTTTGGGGGGGGGTATTTTCTTTTTGCAACAGGGTCTCCCTTTAGTCCCTGCTGGCCTGGAGCTTGCTCTGTAGATCAGGCTAGCCTTGTACTCACAGAAATCCACCTGCCTCTGCCTTCAGAGTGCTGGGATCAAAGGTGTGGACAACCATGCCCAATTTATCATTTTTTAGTTTGGGGAAATTTTCATCTATTATTCTGTTGAAGATCTGATCAATTCCAATCTCATGGGACTCTTCTCCTTCCTACTACATTTCCTGGTTGTCCCACTCTTGTGTACTTTTAAATTTCTCCTTGGAGGAATAACCCATGGCCGATGCCACAAGCTTGCACCCTCTAATGGTCAGGAGATGTTATAAGCCACAGTAAGACCCTGTCATATTCAACAGAAAAAAATGTAATTCATGGATTAACATACTATCCAAATATCTGTGTCTATACCAAAGTAACCTATGATAACAATTAATACTGTTTAAATACCAATATATCTAATTGCTTGTGCTTCGGATCAAAAGGTTATTCCTGGAGAAACTGTCAGCCCATGAAAGAAAACAGCCAGAAGTGTCCAGAGTCCAAGACAACAGCTCCAGAGAAAGTAGACTGTTTTGCTTCTCATCCACCTGTGCCCTTTGTCTAAGCCTAGGGAAAAATCTGCAGAAGAGGGGGCGTGGTAGAATGTAAGGGCTGTGATTGGGGTGAACAGTGAACCTTCAGCAATATAGCCTGGACACTCATTTGATCAACTTTATTGAACATACAAGCCCCTCTTGCTGGATGGTGGGACCAAGGGGCTGTGTGGGTTTGGGCACAACTGCTTGCAAATTGGTTTTACATGAAGGATGCTTGTACTCATAAATTATCACCTATTGCTAAAAAATGGAAAAAAAAACTGAGAGAAAGATGCAGGACAGTCATGGCAAAATGCATGATCTGGGATGGGGTGGGGTGGGATGGGGGGAAGAAAAGGGGAAATATGCCTGAACTGAATTGGATAATGATGTATGAAATACACAAAGCATCAATAAAAAAGAATATTGGAAGAAAAAAATTAATTAATAATTTATCTCAGATTATGCAAGTCATTTACTTGTTTTTTCACTTAATAATTGAACTAATTACATGACCCAGGGAGGGGGCTCAGTTGGTAAAATGCTTGCTGTGCGTGTGTGCCTGAGCACCCGAGTTTGGATCCATGGTACTGATATCAGAAGGAGACACTGCTTGTGTCTGTAATCCCAGTACTTGGTAGGCAGAGGCAGGAGGATGCTGGGTTTAGCTTACTGGCTAATTTAACTGTATTGGCAAGCTTCAGTTCAGTGAGAGACCCATATCAAGAAATAGAATTTGGTTAGGGATCCAGGAAGACACCTCACATGCTTCTCTGGCCTCCATAGACATGCACACACACACACACACACACACACACACACACACACACACACATCGGGAGTTATGGGAATACTTACACCATGCAATGTTGCCTTCGTTTGCATTTACCTCCTGGCCATTTCTCTTACACATGAAACAATATGAGCACCGATGACTTGAAGATGTATTGTTATTTTATCCCTATCTGCTACTTAGGAATCCCTTTTTTCTTTCTTTTGCTTGCTCTTGCTTAATAAACTCATTTGGTTTTGAAGCTAAAAAAAAATTTTTTCCTAATTTTACATTTACTTGGAGCTTTTAATTGTTTGGTGTTAGCTTTCAGGTCTTGATATTCTTTTTTCTACTGTCTATCCATTCTATTTCCTGAGGCTTTTTTTTCTATCCTTTCCGTTGATTAGTGATGACCAGTTTATTTTTCATTTTCATCCTGTGAATTTCTTTAGTATTCCACTTCTTTTTGGAGCTTCTCAATCTCTCTGTAGCTTCTGTCCTGGTTGGTTTCCTTTTTTTTTTTTTTTTTTTTTTTTTTAATTTCAGCATGTACTCTTCAGTGTTTCCACTTCTTTCTGGAGTTTGTCTCCCTCTAGTTCTTTCTGAAGTTTGTCATTCTCTCCCTTTAGGTCCCTCTTGAGTTTTTCATTCTCTCTCCTTAGTTCTCTGACTTGTTCTTTGTATTCTTTGATTTCTTTGAATATGTCTATGGTTGTTCTTCTCTAGGGAGATCTCATTGTAGGAATCTTCTATAGGGTTGGTAGATTTTGGTGTTGAATTATTCTGTGCTCTTCCCATCTTTCATTGTGTTTTGGGCATGTGTTTTTGTTTTGTTTTGTTTTGTTTTTGTATTTTGACATGAATCTCAAATGTTTCTTCACTGTGTTGAAGGCTTGCTTTGTGTGCTTACTCAGATGCCTTTGTTGTTTTCTCCTTATTTATGGAGTGTTGACTTGTCTAGGTTTAAGGCTTTCAATTTTGGATATATATTGGAAGTCTAACTCACTCTTCCCTTTCTGTTCTAAAGGTTCTCAAAAAAACCAGGTAGGTAACAACCCGGTAGGTACCCTGCTGAGCACTGTGGTCACTCTGCTTCCTGCCAGCCAGTTCTTCTACGTTTTTCTGTAGGGCTTGGTGTTGTGGGACTGGGGTTGTCTCAGGTTTGCTGTTTCATTTATTGCCTCGTGCCCCAGAATCACTATTGTGGTCCCACTTTTATACTTCCTCCACAATTCCAGTTGGGGGGTGAGGGTGGGGGGAGTGGCTCTGTGCTTCAGGTAGTCCAGCAAAATCTCCCGATCTGAGCTTTGTGCACTCTGAATTGTTAGAATTTTATCTTCATAGAGAAACTCTCAGTAACAAACTTTGTAACACTCAACTATTATTTTGAAAGTTTTCTATTTTTTGTGATTTTTAATTGAATTTTTGTATCTTGAAGACAGAGCATCTCAGTCTTAATGACCTTGGTATCCCTTCCTCATTGTCCCCTTCCACAGACCCCCCCCACTGGAATTCATACACTCATTTGTGTTAAGGCCTATTGTATCAATTTCATGTCCATGGATGTTTCTCAGTGCTAGTTGATCTATTTAGGTCTGTCTAGTCAGCTTATCCAGAGTCTCTTGCTTTAAAAGGAGCTCTTCTTCACACAACAGTAATCAGCTGCCAGCTAAGAATGGGGTCTGCTGACCATTTCCCCAGTTTCATACTTTGTTTTATCTGCCTGGTAACTCCCAAATTTAAGAAAGAACAATACAGTGCTAAAATAGCTATTTTAACCTAGGTCATGGGAAATAAAATCCCCCTCTCAAAACAGGTCATGTAGCTGAGAACAGTCAAGTATCATGAAAATTCCCAAGTTATATGTTAATCATCATTAATTTTTTTTTATTTTTTTATTATTTATTTATTAATTCATTTATTTATTTATTTATTTTTGTATGTGTATGAATGTACTGTCTGCATGCAGGTCTGTGCACCCATGTCGTGCAATGCCACGGAGGTCAGAAGAGGGTCTCGGATTCCCCTGGAACTGGAGTTCTCCTGGAATTGGAGTTACAGATGGTTCTTAGCCGCCATGTGGGTGCTGGGGATCGAACCCGGGTCCTCTGCAAGAGCATTGGTGCTCTTAACCGCTAGTCTATCTCTCCAGCCCAATTAATCATCATTATTAGTAGACAGCAAGATAATTACTTGTAATTTCCAACATCCTGGATTCATAAATACTGTGACCATATTTTAAGACCTACATTTGTAGTTACCTGTGTACAAGAATCCAGTTGTAACTATGTCAGTTTCCCTTGTTTCCTATTTTTACAGAAATTCAGCTTTACTTTCTATTAAACTCAATAACTATATGAAAATTCATGAAGAATCTCTTCTTCTTTGAAAATACAATACTTTCTGGACATTGGTGGTGTATGCTTTTAATCCCAGCACTCGGGAGGCAGAGGCATGTGGATATCTGTGTGTTCAAGGCAGCCTGGTTTAAAGAGTGAGTTCCAGTCCATCTGGGGCTACAAGGAAGAAAAAGACCAAAATAAAAATATACTATATTCTCCTCTGTCAGTTAAGTAGGTTTCGATTTCATTTAATTTTCTAAATGAAGTCTGGTATTGCATCTAGACACAGAGACCAGCAGAGAATTTCCCTCCTACACATCATCATTTTCTGTCTCTGAACTCTGCAAGCTTAAGTCACAGGGAGATCTCACATTACCATCATTTCCAGTTTACATCAAGATTCACTTCACCAAGCAGTGTTTATTTTTAATCAAAGACTCCAGAGCTAAAATTGATTTCCTGTTTTCATTGGTAAATTTCCAGTGTTGATAGATACTTGCTTCACTTAGCAACTCATCACTTTCAGTGAAACATATTGAAGCATAATTGACAGCTCGAATCAATACTTTGCTCTCTGATACTTGTTGCCAACTACAAGAGATGGAGCAGTCCCCACATTAGTCTCATTTTCCTTCTACAGAGCTGCTCTAATACCTGGTAAAATATAATCATATTTGCTGGGCTTTCTTCTGTTGCACGGTTTATATCATACTATTATACATCCTATGAAAACCTACTGTGGTGCTAGCTCCCTCACAGAGTGACAAAAGCCTGGAGTAAAGATGATGAGTCCTCCCAGTTGGGCTTTCTCTGTTATGGCTCTGACCTCTTCTCTCACCTCTGATTGCAGCATTTCCTTGGTTGCTTCCATATGGAGCTCTGATTTGTCCTTAGCCTCATCACAAATGCTCCAGAAATGATTCAAACTCATCTGAGATATGGCAGATTTAATAGAAAAATCATTCCTGAAAATTAAATAAAAGGAATATGAAATTTAAGATCAGACACTAGTTTTACATCATGAATATTGGATGACAGTTCTTCTAGTAACCATGATAAAAATAATCATTCAGTTATGGATTTAATTTTTACTAAGAGCTAGGAACTGCTTTCAAAGAATCACCTACATGTCCTAATTAATGTCCAAGATAATGACGCAGCTATAGGATATCACCAGAGAGAACTGAGACAAGGGAAGGTTCTATCATATTACCAACATTTCCAACCTAGTGACAGGGACAAGGGAAGATAATTTGGGATTCATATTATTAAATTTCAAATGCTGAGGTAACATATCAGAGCAGATATTAACTCCAGTCTATATTAGGTTGCCCTTGATTTCTCCAAACCCTTTGGAGGCATTCATCTCTATACAATGCTTCCCATTGCAAAAATAGCGGACCTGGAAGTGAAGATCTACAGATATCTCTCCAGTCCTAGGGAGTGTTAAGAGAAGCACAAAAGCTCTGGAGAATGGTCTTTGTCCATGGTGCCTGGACACCATCCTTTCTGACTCCTTGCCTGAGTTCTTTCAACTCACTTGCCTGGTACTGGTACCAGTTTAGAGGGTGACCCCGAGTCAGAGCTAAATTGACAAGGAACACCTGTAATTGAAGATCTGGGTTATCCCGAATCTGGCACAGTTTTTCTGTAGCAGAGAGGGAAGAGGTTGAGGGTGAAGGTGCTCCAGGCCCCTTGAGAGGGAGTGGCAGATAACTAGGGGAAAGTTTAAGGCTAGCTGCTTGGATGTTCTTATTATCCTGTTCTATTTTTACTGGGTCTGAAGCTTAGAGGCTTTCAGAGGGAATTTTATTGGGGTTCTCAAGGGGAATTTTAGCAGGTTCTTGGGAGGAGGGGGTCTGCAATTTAATCTTGTTGTTTTCCTTTCCTGGCGTGGTTTGATGAGAAGGCCCTAAGCATTGTCACACCGCAGCTGGTAGTGGCAAGAAAGTGAGAGATGCTGGAGCATTTTCTCACTCTCTAGCATTCTGTGCCACACACATCCAGGATTCTGAATTCCATAAGTCTGCAGGGGACATCCACGAGGCAATATTAAGAGTCTCACTCCAAAAGGAGGCAGCTTCCCATGTGGAAATTTTAACTTCTTGACTCTTGAGGAACGTTTTTATTTTCTTAGCCTATGGGTCTTTTTGGTGTGTCTGTTTGTTACCCATGATAAAGAGAGATAGGAAATGCTAGTGGTTAGGGAAAGAGGCAGTTCAAAAGACTAATCTCGTGGGAAGAGAGAATTCCACGGAGATGTGCCAACCTGGCCGTATAGAGGACAGAAACAAATCAGATTCAAAGATTAACCTCTCATGGGAAGAGTTAAATTCCATGGAGATATACCATAGCTGGTCATGACTACCCTGGTTAGGGGGAGATATCTCCTTGTCTCTATGGTAAAACCCTCCTAGATTTCTCTCGCGTGGGGGAAATCAGGGGCTAAAAGAGAGTCCATGGCGCATGCCTTTAATCCTAGCACGTGGGAGGCAGAGGCAGGTGGATCTTTCTGAGTTCAAGGCCAACCTGGTCTACAGAGTAAGTTCCAGGACAGCTGGGGCTACAGGGAGACCCTGTCTTGAAAAGACCAAAAAAAAAAAAAAAAAAAAAAAAAGAGAGTCCAAAAAATACCTCGTTTCCTTCTTCCTTTGGTGGAAAGTCGAGCCACATGTTCTAGGCACCAGTTGTGGTTGTCTTTGTGTCACGCATGACCGCATTCCACATGCTGTCCTTCCCTTCTTGGCTCAGCTCCAGGACTTGTCTCCTGCCTGTAGGCTGACAGTCTCTAGGCTTCGCTCCCATAAGAAAGGGGGAAGGAAAACCACAGGAAATCACCCAAGGAAATAAACGGACTCACACGCAGAGCCGGGGAGGATTTTCTGTCAGTGAGGTCTATATAGTTAAGTCTACTGTGCTCTGGGCAAGGAAGTGGGGAGCAGGCGGAAGGGAGGGGTGAGCCACCTTGGTTCTAAACGGGGGGGATGGGGGGCTGAAGAGCTCTGGTTTGCATAACAGGTAACTAGAGGTGTGACATTTTGCTTAATGCCTAGAGGGAAGGGGCCTGGAACTTTGCAGAGATAGGGCGAAGCAAGAATCATTGTAATATCCCAAATCTTCCTGCTATAGATAACTCTGAATGCCCACAGAGTTATCAGATAACTGGAGATTTTCTGGGACAGGTCTTATAAGTTCTCGCTTCAAGTTTCATTCCCACAATAAGGTACTTATGCTCCAGCACCCTGTATAGTTAATCCACGTTCATGTCACTACTTCAGGAATGAAGTTCATACTCAGGTATGGATACATATTAGTACATTTAATTATATAAAAGTAGCTAAAATGGTGAAGTCCTAAAGGAAAAATGGAACATTCATTAAAAATTACGATATGGTATTCATTAGCTTCTAAAACATTTTTGATGCACAATGATAGAATACAGATATAAGAAATGAGATAGTTTTTCAGATATCTTCTGATGACTAAATTAGTCATTAGCTTGTGTAAATTTAAAATCTTTTTCCAAGATATTAGACTTTGGGTTGACTACTAATAAAATGCCTATTGAACATACTTAGATACTAGATTCAAGAGCAATTGAATCATCAAGTGTGTGTCAAGCTCTGATGGTAGGAAAAAGTGGAACACAGAAGGCTGGGAGGGTTAGAAAGTGCAGGAGTCACAGACATGTAAGATGGAGAAAGTTTACCACAAAAACCAGAAGGCAGTGAGAATCTACCAGGTAAACAGGCACACACTGGCACACACAGGCTGTTCACAAGTTGTCTTATACACAGGTCAGCACACAGGGTACGTGGAGGGAGGAACAGTCTACAAACAGATACATTTAGGCAGGATGGTAAGGCAAAGGCTCTGTTCTCTGACCCTCTGGGCCTACAGCCTTCATTTTCCAACATCAAGTCAATAGCAATATTTGCAGCTGGATATGGCTCAGTGGTTCAGAGTACTGGTTGCTCTTGTAGAAGACTCCCATTCAATAATCAGCACCAACATGTCAGCTAGTATCTGTTCATAATTCTAGTTCCAGGGAATCAAATGCCTTCTTCTGGACTCTGTGGGCACTTCATACATCCAATGCACTTACATACATGTAGGCAAATACTAAAACATAAAAATAAAAAGACAAGCAACAAAATGCTAATATTTGTTGTCATACAAAAAATGAAAACAAGAAATTGCCTATCTGGAAAAAAGACCTCCAATCCTGAAGTAATTATACAGAAATATTTTTTATTTGTTTTTAGTTCCTTCTAGACCTTTCTTGAATTTGAGGAAATTACAGTATACTGAAAGATAACTGGTGCATTTTGAATACATTTGTACATCTACACAATGTAGTTCTATGCAGTGGTAAAGAAAGGTGACATCATGAGCTTTCCATGTAAATGGCTAGAGCTAGAAGATATCATGCTGAGTGAAGTAACACAGTCCCAGAAAAACAAGTGATGAATGGTATCCCTCATCTGTGGATGCTAGCACCAGTTACCTAATTTTATGGCAAACTGAGCAATGTTAATGTGATCTGAAAATAACTGTGCTCTTATATTGTGAATCCCATAAATTTAATAAATAAAATAACATAAAATAAAAAAGAAAAGGTAATTTAAAAAATTTGCTCTGGGGGATGGGTCTTTAGTCTAAATTTTTTCACTTTTTGTTTTTGGTTTTAAAATACATCAAATCATTTTATTGTAGTACTTAATATTGTTTAATATGTAAATTATATTGTTTCTAAAATTTACAGTTAATTTCTAACTATTAATCTGGAAATTTGGCAGCCAGCCTATATCAAGTTCTATATTGATTTGACAATGGGGAAATATTTGAGAAAATAATAACTAATGTAAACACAACAATTTAGTTTCATGAAGGTTGATATCAATTTGATAAAATAAAATACAATTTGTTATTTTATTCTCAGAGTTCTTTACATGTAATTATTTATTTTCATGGATGAATAGCTATAGATTGAAATGGTAATTAATCAATTTCAAACAAAGTAAGACAGTATGTATATTAAGTACTTTATCACTGCTGTGACAAAACGCTCTGACCAATCACATTACGGAATAAAGTTATTTTGGTGTACTGTTCCAGGGGGATAGAGTCTATCATGGTGGGAAGATGTGGTGACAGGGACAGAAAGCACTGTGCAGGAAGAGGAAGCTGGCTGATCACATGTTCATCTGCTTGTCTCTTTTTCTGATTGTTTTTAAAGTTTTTCTGTGCAGAGGTTTATTATTTGGGGCAGAAATTTACTGTTTCAGGCAGTTCTTTGTCAAAGACCTTTTGTTATTGTTCTTTCCTCCAATTTGTATTGCTCCAAACTATGCATCTACATCTATATCTATATCTATATCTATCTATCTCTCTCTCTCTCTCTCTCTCTCTCTCTCTATATATATATATATATATATATATATATATCACATATACCATAATTATGACATCTGAAAATAAGCTATATGTTAATTCTAAATCTAATTTAGGAATTCACATTTTCCTTTTTTAATTTTATATTATTCTAAAATATGCATACATACCCTCTACCCAAATTACAAAGTCCAAAAATAAGTGGTTGATTAATTCTAGAGCCCATTAAGGTATTCACATTATAAGAGCACAGTTGCTTTCAGATAAAAAGAAATATAATATTAACAATGCTCAGTTTGCCTTACAACTAAGTTTTGGGGCTTGCAAGCACAAATGAGGGATACCATCCGTCATTTTATTTTCCTGGGACTGTGTTACTTCACTTAGCATAATGGCTTCTATTTCCATCCATTTGCCTACAAAGTTCATTATATCATCTCCCTTTACTGCTGAATAGAACTCGATTATATAGATGTGCCACATTTTCTTTTCTTTTTGGAATTTTTTGTAGACAAATAAGTATACCCTTTATTTTTCTACCCTTTTTATATTCCAATGGTAGCTATTATGACTAAACATTTCTCAAAATATATAAATTTCTGTCTCTCTGTTCTTTATCCATCTTTTACATTTCTTTTTTTCAAAGCCAATTTTTATTGGAGCTTGTGCATTTCATACAAAGTGTCCAATCAAATCTAGACCCATTTCCCTTTCATTGCCTCCCCCAACCCCACTAGAACTCATGCATTCTGCCAAATGTTTTTTCATCTTTTTCTCAGTCTCTTTTAAAATTTTCAATGCAGAAGTTTACTGTTTTGAACAGAAGGTCACTGTTTCAGTCAGTTCTTTGACCCAGTCTTGTTGCTGTTGTTGTTGTTCCTTCCAATTTGCATCACTTCAAAATATGTATAAATGTATGCCACATATAGCATCTTCAGCTTATGATTTCTTTTTTTTATTATGCTGAAAGATGTCATGTTTGAAGGCTCCTCCTTGGTAAGCCCAAACAATCACCAGTCCTGCCCTTGTGCTCCACACTGGGGTTTTCCCTTCCCATGGTCACCAAATGAGGTCCAGTAAGCACCATGTCCTGTCTTGATCCTCCTGTACTGGTCTCCATGAAACAATCTGGGTAGTCCAACAATGCAAATCAGTGCTCTGAAGAGGCTGAACCCCAGTAGTAACTTAGTCTACAAGCTGGATGTCTCAGCAGTCCTCATCTGGCACTGAAGGTTTGGAGGAGTCTTTGAGAGACATGAGTCTTCAGTCCATATTGGAAGGTTGAAAAGCTGTGTCTCATGTCTTTGAAGGATGGCAAAAGCAGTGGCAGCCTAAGGGTAGCTGCACTTGCCAGTAAGACAGGCAAAACAACTGTGCTCTTTTTTTTACTTTTTGTCTTTTTACTAAGATCTCAAGCTTTATACCTGAAGTACAATTTCTCAGGATTTACTAATTATTTATTTCTGGTTATATTTCCTTTTGGATGCTTATTGCCATACTATTAGCCCAGAATAACAAAGGATTTTTGTTTTCTCAGGGTCAGTTGAGGATCTGGTCCTCAGATTTTTTTTTTTTTAGGCGGGGGAGCCCCTGGCTCCTTTTGGCTTTTCATTTACCATTTTCATCCACTCAAAGACAAAGTCAGGTTTTGCTAGACCAGGATTCCCTTTTGAAGCATAAGCAGACTTTCCTCTTTATAGACTGGACACTAACTGAAGTCTCATTAGTGGATCTCCAAGACTTCCTTGCACAGGAAGACTGGTGACTCACATTTGCAGAACATTTCAAGAGATGTCCCCATGCATAGTCCCCTGGGACTTAGTTGACCTCTGAGGTCAAGGAACAAAGTTATCCCTTAGGACCCCCGGCCAAATTTGTATGAGCATTAAGTATTGTTGTTAAGCATCCAGAAAGATTGTTACATCAGCCTGATACATCTTTATTTTTTTTCTGGTTATACTTTCCTTTTAGATGTTTAAGGCCAACATTAACCAAAGTTTTTGTTTTCTCTATGTCAATTGAGGATCTGATCCTCAGGAGTCACTCAGGGATGTACCACAGTTTCTTTATCCACTGGATGGTTGAGGGGCACTTGGGTTGCTTTCAGTTCTTTGTAATTGTGAATAGAGCTGCAATAAACATGGCTGTACATGCATCACTGAAGTAGGAATAGTTTTGCGGGAATATACCCAGAAGAAGTGTGACTGGGTCAGGCTCATTTTGAGCTTTTTGAGGTTTCTCCACACTGCTTTCCATACTGGTTGTATGAGTTTACATTCCATCAGCAGTGGATGAGTGTCCCCCTTTCCCTGCAACCTCTCTAGCATTTGGTATCTTTTGTTTTCTTGATCCTAGCCAGTCTTATCAGAGTGAGATGATATCTTAATGTGGTTTTGATTTGCATTCTGTTAATTATTAGCAATGTTGAACACTTTAAAGATATTTCTCAGCCATCTTTATTTCCTCACTGTTGAAGTCTCTGTTCAGCTCTTTACTCCATCTTTTGAGTGAGTCATTTGTTTTCTTCTTTGTTTTATTTGGGGGGGTAGTTTATATAATCTGGATGTTAATGCTCTGACAGATGTATCAGTGATGAAGGTTTCCTCCCACTCTGTGGGTTTCTCTTTTTCAATTTATTGTTTCTTTCACTGTACAGAAGCTTTTGAGTTTAATGAGGTCCCACTTGTCAGCTGTTGACCTTATTACCTATCAGCTGCTCTTTGATTTAGAAAATCTTTTCTTATGCCTATGTCTTGTAAGTTGCTGCCAATATTTTCTTCTATCACCTTCAGAGTTTTGGGCTTCAGTTTGAGGTCCTTGATCCTTTTGGAGTTGATTTTTGTACAAAGTGAGAGGTATGGGGTTTAATTTTACTCTTCTACAAGTGATGATCCAGTTTTGCCAACACCATTTGCTGAAGATGCTGTCTTTCTTCCATTGAGTTTCTTGGACGCTTTGTCAAATATGAGGTGGGTATAATTGTATGTGCTCAAGACTGGATCTTCAATTTTGTTCCATTGGTCAATGGGTTTGTTTTTGTGCCAGTACCAGGCTGTTTTTATGACTATAGCCCTGTAATATAGTTTGAAATCTGGTGTAGTGATCCCCCCTGTATTGCTCTTTTTGCTGAGGGTTGCTTTGGCTATTTGGGGTCTTTTGTTTTTTCCTATGAATTTGAGGACATTTTTTTTCCAAGTCTATGAAGAAACTCATGGGGATGGGAATTGAGATTGTATTGAATCTGTATATTAATTTGGGTAGAATGGAAATTTTTACTATACTAATTTTTCCAATCCATGAGCATGGGAGTTCTTTCCATCTTCTGATGTTTTCTTTGGTCTCCTTCTTAAGGGGTTTAAATTTTTTGTTGTAGAGATCTCTGTTATATTTGGTTAGGTTTGTTCCCAGGTAATTTTTTTTTTTGAGGCTACTCTGAGTGGGAAGGTTTCCTTATATTCCTTCTCCAGTTGCTTGTTGTTGGTGTAAAGAAAGGCTACTGATCTTTCTAGGTTGATTTTGTACACCCCCACACACACACTTTACTGAAACTCAACAATTTCTAGGAGTCTTTTTTTTCCCCTTTGGATGCAGAAGTTTACTGTTTTGGTCAGTTCTTTGAACAGGTTTTTCTCTCTTTTTTGTTCCCTTTAATTTTATATTACTCCAAAATATGCATATATACACTCCACACATAAATCAGAATTACAAAGTCTGAAAATAAGCTATAGGTTAATTCCAAAACACGTCTAGGGATTCACATTTTAACAGTAAAGTTGCATGCAGATAAAAAGAAATATAACTTTACATTCTAAATTACATGTATGCGTTAATGTAATATTTTGAAGGTTCTATGAGAATTTAATGTAAATTTTACAATAAGTTTACAGTGTAAAGTATACATTATTATGATATTTCAATAACTCAGGGATTATACTGAAATTATTCTATAAAACAATCGATACTTATTTTATTTTATTTTATTCCAAAATATGCATATATACACTCCACACATAAGTCAAAATTAAAAATTCTGTAAATAAACTGTAGGTTGATTCCTAAATACATTTATAGATTCACATTTTAAGAGGAAATTTGCATGCAGGTATAAAGAGGTGTAACTACACATTCTTTTTTTAGAGTATGACTACATCTCCTCCATCTATATATGGTAATTACAATGTGTGAGTATAAGTAATAAGACAATTCTAGAGCCCATATATAGATTCACATTGTAATAGTACAGTTGCTTTCAGATACAATGAAATATAATAATAAAGTTGCTCAGTTTGCCTACCAACTGAAGATTTGGTGTTAGCATCCACAAATGAGGGAAACCATTCGCCTTTTTTTCTGAGACTGTGTTACTTCACTTAGTATAATTGCTTCAAGTTCCATCCATTTACCAGCAAAGTTCATGATGTCATCTTCCTTTACTGCTGCATAGAACTCCATTGTGTAGATGTACCACATTTTTGTTATCCAGTTATCTGTTGAGGGGCATTTGGGTTGGTTCCAGGTCTTTGCTATTGTGAAAGAGCTGCAATAAACATAGCTGTGCATGTATCTTTGCGATAGGAAGCATGCTGTAGGTATATACCCAGGAGTGTTATGGCTGGGTCAGGTGGTAGGCTCATTTTGAGTTTTTTAAGGGTTCTCCACACTGTTTTCCACAGTGGTTGTACCAGTTTACATTCCCACCAGCAGTGGATGAGTGTTCCCCTTTCCCCACAACCTCTCCAGCATTTGGTGTCTTTTGTTTTCTTGATCTTGGCTAGTCTTATTGGAGTGAGGCGATACATTAGTGTGGGTTTAATTTACATTTCCTTAATTACTAATGATGTTGAACACTTTTAAAGATGTTTCTCAGCCATCTTTACTTCCTTACTGGTGAAGTCTCTGTTCAGCTCTTTACTACATCTTTTGAGTAGGTCATTTGTTTTCTTAATTATTGTTTTTTAAGTAGCTTATATATTCTGGATGTTAATGCTTTGTCTGATGTATCCTTGGTGAAGGTTTCCTCCCACTCTGTGGGTTTTCTCTTCACTTCCTTGATTGTTTCTTTTGCTGTACAAAAGCTTTTGAGTTTGATGAGGTCCCACTTGTCAGCTGATGTCCTTATTTCCTGTGTGGCTGCTGTTTGATTTAGAAAGTCTTTTCCTACACCTGTGTCTTGTAGGTAGCTGCTGACTTTTTCTTCTATCACCTTCAGGGTTCCAGGTTTTAGGTTGAGATCTTTGATCCACTTGGAGTTGATTTCTGTACAGGGTGAGAGGTAGGATTTTAATTTTGTTCTCCTACAAATGGTAATCCAGTTTTGCCAACACCATTTGCTGAAGATGCTATCTTTCCTCCATTGACTTTTTTTTTTGGCCCCTTTGTCAAATATGAGGTGGCTGAAGTTATATGAGCTCAAGTTTGGATCTTCAATTTTGTCCCATTGGTCAATGGTTCTGTTTTTCTGCCAGTACCAGGCTGTCTTTATGACTATAGCCCTGTATGGGTTCTTTAAGCCCATCTTCAAACTGTGTATGTATGAGTGAATGCAAGTTCATGCTTTTAATTCATTATAATCCTATAGGTTTAAATCTAATTAGGAGCCAACTGTAAACTAAGATTGAACTCATAAAGAATGTTTCTTTTATACCCCTTAGTGTTAACAATTTTTAATTGGGTTTATAGTATGCATATTATTCAGTTTAATGATAAATTGGTGTTGATTATTATTGGTAATTGTTATTAATAGTTATAATTGTTGTTATTGAATAGATGTGGCATATGGATCTCAGCTGTTTCGTGTGTTACTAGGACATTTATTCTTATTACGTAAAAATAACCCTGTGACAAATTATAAAAATTTCATGTTTCTCATTGAACATCAAACAATGTGGCTTTCCTCTCTTGCAAGTCAACCTAACAAACCTTTCATTATTATGTATGTATGTGTGTGTGTATGTATGTATGTATGTATATGTGCGCACACTCGTGTATATGGATGTGTGTACTTGTATTCTAAGTATATTTTAATGTTAACAGCTATAATACCAGTAAAAACATTGCCTCTGAGTTTGAACGTGGCCCTTCCTTCTCAAGATGCAGATTTATATTAAACAGCCAACACATAATTCAATTTCAACAAAAGTTATGGGTTATCTATTAAATTTAAAAAATTCATTGAACATCTTAATGGATCTACACTGCCACCTACTGGTTACACCCTTTCAACATCTGAAACAAAAATACAACCAGGTTTTCATAGTATCAAAGTGTTAGTTTGGGGGTCTTTGTGAATAAAAAATAAATATAAAAAATATAAAAAATATAAAAATAAAAAAATTGTGAATTCCCATTAACATCATTACAGAATTCCTGGCCACCATTTTTTTAATTATTGCGTGCATACAGGCTAAGCAAGCCTGCATTTTGTGCTGATGGCCAGTGGATTGGAAAAAGGTTCCAGTGCAGACCACCAAACTGGGTAGCTGGTGTTCAGGCCTGCATTTCAGTTGGGTGACCAGTGGGTTGGAAAATGGTTCCCTTTGCAGACCACCAACCTGGGTAGCTGATGTCGTGAGTGAAATTCCTGTCCCAGCTCTGGACAGGTGGAAAGTCACAGCCGAGAGTGGGAAATGTGTCTCGTTGTCCCAGGCTAAGGACCTGAGTTGGAAGTACCTCTCCAGTCAGGTTACAGAAGTAACCAACTGAACTCTGCGCCAAAGAGTCAGTTCTCCACAGTGTCCACAAAGTGGGCACTGTGTCCCCCTTCCCTTAACAGTACCGTGCTGTACCTGCTTGTGACGAAGGGAGCTTCCTAGAAGCTCCCACACACACAAAAAATCAAGATTGTAATGAAATTGTTCCTTAACTATAAAATGACCAACTGGTATGGTAACAATTTCTCATGGGGCATATACAGCCACTCCTTAATTAATTAATGGGCATAAGAACTGTAAAAGAAAATTTTATTAAGAGATAAATACTGAAAAATCATTAAAGCAGCTTTTCATACCAGGCCTGGAGAAGGCATCTTCAAGAGCTTGGAGGAAGATGGTCATTAAAATCCACTCTGTAAGGTTTGCAGTTTAAAATGGTATATTTAAAAATAACATATATTTATATAGAGAGGTATTTCAGTAGAGATTTACACAGAAATACAAAATAAACAATATAAGTTAATGGACTTGATTTCTCTAAAGTCATAGTCTAGTCATATAGTTTTGAAGAACAAAGTGTATATTTGGTTAAAATTTATTTCTCAGGTATTCAACTTTGCACAAGCCTTGTCTACATTTTATAGGATATTTTAACACTTAGTACAAATATTTATATTAGTTAAATTTGATTGAAGATTTTGGTAGAAATGGTAATATATTTGAACTAATTGGAAATATAAAATGTTAATTGTTCTATTTATAATTTGTATTGAACTTCCAACTATAACTTTGGGGTTAAGGTACACAAATGGTCTCTATATTTTTCTGTGTTATATAGTATCACCTTGTAACATTTTCTTTTACTTGTAGGATAATTTAAAGGAATTAAGTTTAAGTTTACTTACCAAATAAATAGCATACAATCAATGATAAACAATTTGGGTGAATTTGAGTAAAACTTATACCTTGGTTCCTGTTTATAGGTATGTGTAATACAACTTAGGCATCTATGGGTCAAAATATATAAATTTAAAAAACAAAAAGAGGGAGATGGTGTAGTACTCCTTCTGGGATACAAATGGAAAACTCTGTATTCCAAACCTTTCTATAAATTTTCAATTTTGAGATCTTGAAACTAACAATGGGAGGAGAATTGTATGTTTCCACAGGTAGAAACACCAACCTAAATGCCTGAAAACATGCAACTTTTGGCTGTGCAGGATGGACTGGAAAATGCCAGCAGAGAGGCTGGCCCATCTGAACATTAAAGGAAGAGGAACTTCAGACTACCTGAGTTGCAGACATCGAGCATCTCTCTGAATTCTATTTGGGATAACTGTTTATAATGTGCCCTAATGAAGTTTATCTTCCAGATGCTGAGAAACCTCCCTCCCTCTCCCTTTTATAGGAAAAGGAAAAACATGATGGTAATGAAGTCATTTCCAAACTGTAAGTTAGAGCCAACTGTTATAGTGGTAATTTCTTATAAAACAGGTATAACTACTTTCTTTAATTGACTGATAGACATAGGAACTGTGAAAGGATAATTCTCTATTCAGAGCCAAATATAATACTAAAGTCTTTATAAGCTGAGTAATTAAGCAAACTATATTAATACAGGAGAGCTCTGATATCAGCAATGGATTATTCTGCCAAGGAGAAGTTGGCTAGAGGATCCAAACCCCCAAAGATAAAGGCCTTTTGCCTATAAACTGAGAAACCTGCAAGAAGAGTAGCAGTTAAGCCCTGATGCTGAAGACCTGGTGTAAGCATTGGAAAGATGTATTGAGACCACACTTGCAAGTGTACAGTGGTCTCTGAAATGTCAGAGAGTGTTACCAAAGGCCACTAAAGCAATGAAGCAAAATATTGGTATCCGTGAGTCAAGCAAGACTCCTCCATCAGTATCAGCTACACCTAAACTGCCTAGAGATATTGTGCAGCCAGTGGCAGCCATATGTCCATATATCCCAAATCCAATTGGCTATTAGCTCTCTCCTTGGAGGAATAATTCATGGCTGATGCCATAAACTTACATCCTCTAGTGGTTAGGAGATATTATAAGCCACAATAAGAACTTGTCACCCTTTACAGAAAAGCCACAGTTCATGGATTAGCATACCATCCAAACATCGGTGTCTATGCCCACAGCTTAGCTTGCCATAATAATTAGTACTGTTTAAATGCCTGTACATCTAATTGCTTGTGCTTTGTTAGTAGGATTAAAAAGGTACCCCTGGATAAATTGTCAACCCATGAACAGAAACAAGCTGAACAGACTAGAATCCAAAATGACATCTCCAGAGAAAGTAGACTGTTATGCTTCTCACCCACTTGTGCCCCTTTCCCAAAGCCTAAGGAACAACCTGCGGAAAAGGAGGCATGATCGAATGTAAGGGCTGTGGAGATTGGGGTGAATTGTGAGACTATGGCAATATAGACTGGACTCTTGTTTGATCAACATGCTTGTGCATACAAGCTTCTCCAACTGGACTATGGGAACCTTGGCCTCAGATCTCTGAACTACCTTCTTTTTATTTATTTTATTATTTTTTATGTATGAGTGTACTGTGTGCATATAGGTTGGTGCACCCATGTCTTGCAATGCTGAGGAGGACAGAATAAAGTGTCAGATTCCCTTGGAACTGGAGTTAAAGACTGTTCTCAGCTGCCATGTGAGTGCTGGGAATCGAACCCAGGTCCTCTGCAAAAGCAGTTGTTGCTCTTAACTGCTGAGCCATCCCTCCAGCCCCCAAAGAACTACCTTCTTAACCCAGACTGGCAAACTCTCTAGCTCAGTTGGCTAGTCTTTCCACAAGGAGTCTACCTCTCCATCTTCCTCTGGCTCCCAATCAGCCTGCCACAGATTGGCCCTCCTAAGTCTAGTAAGTTATGTTCTGCCCATCATGTCTCTATGTCATTCTCCTTCAGCCTAAACACCTCCAAGCTGTATAAACAATATAAACACAACCAAAATTCAAATAGCCAAAGGCACAATAGAATTCTTTACCAGACACACAACCAAAAAAAAAAAAATCATCCATATGCCAAAATAGCAATGCAAAAACATACATTATATGAAAAACCAAGAGAATATATTCCCAACAAACCATCATAACTAGAGATGAATTTCGATGCAGACTAAAATACCATAGATGTCAACCCCAAATGCATTATCCAGCAAAACTTTCTATCATAGTTGAAGGATAATTAAAAATTTTCCATGAGAAGATTAGGTTGAAAGAATGATTGTCCACCAAATGAGCCCTACAGAGAATACTCTAAGCAAACAAAGGACCAAAGGTTGGAATGGAAATTCCCCAGAGGTTACAGAAACAAGACAAAGAAAGGTATAGCAGCAGAAATGCAAAGCTGGGCTACAAATAGGGGCAAGTTAAAATTACAATAAGCAATATGTATCTCTCAATAAAGCAATAAATAACAATGGCTTCATCGATTGTTATTTATTGGAACAATCAATGAAGAAGATATTACATTTTGTGGACATATATGCACCAAACTATGGTGCACCCTATTTCACAGAAACAGTGTTATAGGACTATAAAACAGAGATTGGTCCTAACTCAGTAATAGTAGGTGAGTTCAATACCCTACTGCCCATAGATAGGTCAACTGCACAGAAAAGTAAACAGAGGTACATCTGAATTAAATGAAATCTTATATAAAATGTAACTAACAGACATCTACAGAATATCTGACCCATGTACCCAAGAATATACTTTCTACTCAGCAGCCCATGAAAGTCTCTAAACTTGACCACATTCTGGGACAAAAAAAAATCCTCAACATATACAAAATTGCATTTTCAGGTAACTTTATAAACAATAGTAAGATCAATATAAGAAGGAAATTCAAAATAAGTAGCTGTTATGCTAAGTGAAGTGACACTATCTAAGAAAAACAAATTCTCTCTCTCTCTCTCTCTCTCTCTCTCTCTCTCTCTCTCTCTCTCTCTCTCCCTCTCTCTCTGAAAATACCCACTGAAAAATATGCCTGAACTGATNATATATTGTTCTTCATTTGTAAATTTTAGCACCAAATACTTATAAGTAAGTATATATCATGATGAATCTTCAGGAACCAGGTAAATTAAAAGGAACCAGGAAGGGAAAAGTAAAGAAGGAACCTGAGACAGAATGCTAGTAGTTGACAGGCGTTACTGAGGGAGAAATGGATAAAATCAAGGTATCTAAATGGGAGGGGAGAGGAAGAGTTATAGAAAGAAAGGAAAGGGGGAATGGGAGAAAAAGGAGCCCAAGAGAAGTGGAGCCATAGGAGACCAGTAGTATCAAGGGAGAAACTGGAAAACTTTAAATGCAGAAGGCATGAAGAAGACAAGGAGGGAGGGCTAGAGAGGTAAAGGAAGAGAGATAAATAATGCCTTGCTGGGGAAAAAAGCCCTGAATCATTTTACTCTAACAATCTATTGACAAATTCCACACACAATACCTCTGCATGATTCCATATGTAAAGATGAAGGCTGCATATCAAGAAACAGTAACAGGAGAAACCTTCCTTTGAGTCATTGAAAAGGGTAGTCCAAGAGACTCCAAAACTATACAGACTATTATTTCCACAGTCCTTGATTTGCTCCTAGAACCCGAAGATAAGAGCTTATTGCTAAAGACAAAATATATTTTGGAGACTGGATCTTGAGCAATGGAGCTGAATCTGACCTGGAAGTTCCCAGCCCTGAAGGCTAGCTTTCATAGCTGTGGAGAGCACTATGCAAACCACTAAGGGGGATCATCAATTGATGGTCCAACATCAGCCTCAAGAGCAAATATCCATGTCGATGACCAGCACAGATTACCACATCGGTGCAATAGTGGCACTTCTAACTTGGGGAAAATCAATGTGTAATCAATTGGACCGAAAGCCCACTCAGTGGGAGGAAACTCATGTGTGGTGTTGATAACATTTCCAGATGCACACAACTGGAGAGGTCATAATTCTTAGACAATTTTCCAAGGTTGAAACATCCCTAGGCTAAGGTAACATTTTAAACTACAGGAGGCATATCCTTATATTTACAGACAAACACCCCAGACACCACTCATAAAAGAAGTTTCTTTAGCTCCATGTGCGAAAAGTCCAGAGTCCCACAACTGGACACACATAGATGTAGACTGTGAATTGCTCATGCCTAGGAGACACATCTACAATGAAACCATACACATAAGACCCAAGCATCATAGAACAAGGACCTAAGAAGGCATTAACTACCTCTTAACTCTCTTTAAGGAAGCTCACCAAAGCAATAGGAGACCAGGCAATGTAAAGGGACTGAATGGACAAACCCTGAAGAGTAGGAGTGTACAGAGTGTGGTTTCATGAACAGGTCACCTATATTCAGCTTCACCCACCCAGGGCTCAGGGAACATTGTTGAAGAGGGGGTGGAGATTGCAAGAGCCAGGGAGGTGGTGTAAGACTAAACAGAAATAAATCCTAACAGCTCCTGGTACTCAGTTCATATTAACCTACAGCATTGCTATCAACACGCACAAGACTCATGCAAGCTTAGCTGGACACAAACCCAAAACAGATCCAAATATTGTTAAAGCTTCCTCCACAAATGGGAACTCACAGCTGACACTGTAAATTTGTCAGGATTTTGTGCCTGGGAAGACATAGCCTTCCTTTGCTAACTACCCCTTTGCTAACTGTTGTTAAGCTATCATTTTTGGGGGAGGGGCCTTTTTGAGACAGGGTCTCCCTGTAGCTCCAGCAGTCCCGGAACTCATTCTGTAGACCAGGCTGGCCTTGAACTCACAAAGATGCACCTGCCTCTACCTCCTGAGTGCTAGGATTAAAGGCATGTACCACCACACCCAGCATAGCTATCATTTCAAAAAAAATATTTATTATTATGCTATGTGTATGAGTATATTGCCTGAATGTGTATAACTCTACTCATGTCCTGTAATGCTGGTAGAGGCCAGAAAAGCATGTTGGATCTCCTGGAACTAGAGTTATGGACAGTTGTTACCAGCCATGTTGATGCTGGGAACTGAACCCAGGTTCCTCTACTAGAGCAATAAGTGTTCTTGACCACTGAGCCATCTCCCTAGCCCTTGTTAAGCTATCTATAATATTTATTCGTGTACTGCATAGATAAATGCTGCTCTCAACCTTTAAAAGCTTATTATTGCTGTGGATAGCAAAATAATGCACAGACTCAGAACTGGTTAAAGTGGCATGAATAAGTGACTTCGAGGGCTAAGTAGAAACTTAGTTAACACAGAATCAGAAAAATAAATGACTCATATTCTCCCTTATATGTGTATCCTAAAACCAAACCCTCATGTGAGTATGTATCCTGATGTAACTGCAGGGACCAGGAAAAAGGAAGGAAACGAGGGAGGTCAAGGTAAACAAGGGACCTGATACAGAACAATAGGATAAAGGTATTACTAAGGAAGAAATGGATAATATGGGGGTATTTATATGGGAGGAGGTAAGAACGGTCATACAAAGAAATCCGGAGATAAATGATGAAAATGTAGACTATGAGTCTGAAGAATGTGGGTCCTTGGACAGCACTCTGATATTAAACTTCACCCATAAAGGACTCAAGGTACATTGCAGAAGAGGGGCAGAAAAATTGTATATAGAGTCTTACAAGCTCCTGGGACCCTACTCATATGAACTCACAGCGTGTCAGTATGCACAAGACAACTGCAAGCTCAAGAAGATAGAAAACCAGCATAGAACTGGAGAAATGGGCAGCAGATCCCCATCTTAACTGAAGAAAAGGTGGCAGCTGATTAGTGCTGTGTGAGCAGAGCTGATCTTCTTAAAGCAAGGGACTCTAGATGGTTGACTAGACCTCAGTAGATGAACTTGCACCCGGGTATGTCTGAGATCACTAATTGCACACAATAGGACTTAACACAAATGAGAAAATCAGTGAATTCCAGTATGTGAGGGCTAGGCAGTGTGTCAGTGGGTGAGGGGATATAAATTTGATTAAGATTGATTGATATATTATTAATGAAATACACAAAAATTCAATAAAAAATTATAAAAACAATATATCCTGAACAGTAAAATAAACCCTGAATAAAAATAATTATATTGTGGCTATCACAATACCTGATTTCAAGTTACACTATAGGGCCTTAGTAATAGAAACAGTATAAAGATCCTTAAATTTTTATTTATTTATTTGTTTATTATTTATTTAAATATGCATGAGTGTTTTCCTTGCATGTTAGTGCCTTCCTGTTGTGCAATGCCTGCAGAGGACAGGAAGGGACAATGAATTCCATGGAACTTGTTGTTAGACAGCACCCAAGTGCTGGGAATCATCTGAGTACCCTGCAAGAGCATCCATTGCTCTGAATTGCTGCATCAATTTTTTCAGCCCCAGCAACATAAAAATTATTAATTTAGCATTTATTTGTATCATAACTTTGATAGCTAAGGATGTTGAATACGTTTCATATACTTACTGAGAATTTGCATTTCATCTTTTCCTGTTCATTTCTTTAGCCAATTTATTGTGTTGTTTGGATTTTTGATAGAATTTTTTATTTATTTCCATATATATATATATATATTTTTTTGCATTTATACATATATATATATATCTCCTAGATGATAATTCTCTGCCATATATAGAGCTAGCAAATATTTTCTTCTATTTTAGTTGTTCTCTCTTTACTCTTGTGATTGTTTCCTTTGCTGTATGGAAGTCATTTAATTTCAGGAAATGTCATTTGTGAAATAAAAATATTAAGGAAAAATAAATGAACACCTGTGGCTGACCTCTGTCCTTTACATGCGTTTTCACACATTCACACATGGACCACCATGTGAATGCCTGCTCACTCATGAATATGCACACACGTAAATGGATACACACACACACACACACACACACACACACACACACATACTTCACATGCATGAGAACACACACAGGCCTGGGATTCAAACATTTATACCCACAGAGATTAACAGGAATCCTAGTTTTATTTTAAAAATTGCTTCCATCTCTTTGTTCAACTTATTTGTAAGAACTCTTAGACATTTCTTGATGTAATCTTTAAACTTATTGTGTTTCATTAAAGCAGCTAATTTGAGTTTCTTATCTGTGAGTTTCTGCATATTAATTATGACTGTTCAGTTTCTGGACTTTATGTTTTGAATACTAGGCATGGATATTATCTTTTAAAAAATACTTTTACTGAATTTTTGTTTTGTTCATACAATATATTTTGATTATATTTAGGTCCCCTCCTATAATTACAGCACCCTTACTTATGCTCTGCCTAATTTCTTACACACTAATATATTTATTTATAATAGTTTCTGCCCCTAAGTCCCCTTTAGTGTGGGTTCATCCACTGGAACCTGGGCAATCTACCAAATCTCCCTATCTCTGCAGCCATTGGTGGCCAGTAGTTCCTCTGGCAGACTTTGGGTTTCTTAGCCAGTTCCTTACATCTATGCTAAACTTTTGTTTAGCTGGAGCTCTTGTGGGCCTTGTCCATGCTGTCACCTTTACTGTGAGTTCATATGTGTAACTGACTAGCTGTCTGGTAAATTATATTTCCTTGTGGTCATGCACTACTTTCTTAGACTTCCCAAAACAACACCACCAACAGAGAACAAAATGTCCGGAAAACCTGGTGATTATGCAGGACATTCTCATTCAAACCAACACAGGAAGAAAGGTTTTATTTCAGCTTAGAACCAATCCTCAATTAACAGTCCTTCACTGAGGGAAGTTAAGACAAGGAACTCAGTGCAGAGAACCTGGAAGCAGGGACTTATGTGGGTTGGAGCTCATTCATTTCCTAGAGCCACCTGCAAGGAGGTCAGTGCCCTCAGTGGCCCCTAAGAACATGCCTCACAGACATGGCCAATATCAAATCCATGTTTTTTTTTTTCTCAATTGAGATTCCTTCTTACCAAGTATCTCTAGCTGCTGTGAAGTTAATAGAAAATAACCAGCATTAGGAGGTGCTCTAGAAGCCATATGCCTCATTAGGTCAATTCCTCAGCAACCAAACCAACATTCTTTTGATCCAAAACATAGAGAACAGAATCAGTTACTAATTTCTCACTGAATAAAAAAAAGGAGTGAACATAGCATACAAGCCAAAGCAGGCCTGCATTTCTTTCCAGTGATCAGTGGGTTGGACAGCAGTCCTTAGACCACCAATCTGAGTAGCTGGTGTGGTAAAGTGAATTGCGAGTGAGTGGACATAGGCTGAAGATAGGCCATCAGCCATCAGCCTGAACTTCCTGTCAAGGGGCCAGCAATCTCTGGGCAGGTGGAAAAATCACAGCCAAGGGTGGGAAAGTTCTGTTGTCCCAGGCTAAGGACCTGAGTTGGAAGTACCTCTCAGGTCGAGTTACTAAAGTAACCTACTGACCTCTGCACTGAGAAGTCAGTTCCCTATAGTGGCCACAGGCAGGTACTGTGCTCCCCTTCCCTTAGCAGGGCTGTATTGTACCTGTCCATGGCAATGGAAGCTTCCTGCATAAATCTAAGGACTTGGGAAGATTGCATCTCCCAGGGAGGAAGGCACAGTGTGAGCAGCCGGGAAGAGGTAAAGGGAGGGGGACCTGGGGTCTGCTGTGAACGTTGGGGAGCACCAGAGGTGATCAGAGAGGTTTTGGACACGTTGGAGACAATGACCCAGACATCAAGAGACAGCGCAGGCAAGTGGGGGGCTAGGCCTTTCTCACACTGGACCCAGGTACAGACTTTGTCATCAGCCCTGGAAGGCTGGTGGGGAGAATATGGGTGGCACAGAGTGATTCTGTGAGTGTATCTCTCCTGATGGGTAACTGGGGTTTGCCTCAGTTTGGCAGCATGGGACCCCAGCTGCCCAACAGCAGACATGCTGTGATATTCCCACCTAGGAACCCTTCTCTAGGCTCAGTGCTGGGCTTCCTCACCCTTGGCCTCAGAGCCAGAAGATTAAAGTCATCCTCAGGGGAACTCACCAGTTCCCCACTTGGTGCAGTTTTCTGCTTGCCTGAGAGGTTAGGGCAAGCCTGAGAGTTGCATTTCTGACCACTGTGACAGCTCTTTCTGGCTGAGCAAGGGGTGCTGGTCTATCCAGTACAAGGTTGGAGGTAATCGCTTGAAACTTAAACTAAGAATCCCTGTATGCCAAATAAGAAGACAACAAAAACAACTGAAGAATATTAACAAAGCCAGTCTTCAATTCAACAAAGAAACACCTGAGATTCGTATTAGAATCACAAAGAACAAAAGAAATCCAAATGCCAAAAGCACAACAAAATGACAATAACCTAAAAATTCAAATGATAAGTCTCTGCCAACCAGTCCTGTGGAAGACTGCTATAGTGGGTAATAAAAGAACTATTTTAAACATGATCAAAGAAATCAAAGAATTCAAAGAATTTAAAGAGCACACATAAAAAATAATAAAGAAAGAACGCATATAGAAACAAATGAAAGAACTAGAAGTAGATCAGGATAAATTAAAAGAAGATAATGATAAACTGTGGAATGAAATCACAAAAGACATAGAAATATTGAAGAAAATTCAAGCTGAAATGAAAAAAAAAGTGGAACACTCAACAAACCAGTTGGAAAGAATGGGAGAAAGCCTCAGTAACAGAATGGATGAAGTAGAAAATAGAATACCAGGATTAGAAAACAACATGGAAGAACTGGATCACCCAAGCAATATGAAAAATTAAAAAAAAATAAACAAGAATGGAAAAACTGGGAAATATAGAACAGCATTAAAAGACTAACCTATGCATCAAAGGTATAGAGGAAGGTGAAGAATCCAAGCATAACAAACGATATTGACCAGTTGTTTAATGGAATTGTAGAAGAAAAATTTCCAAAATTACAGAAAGAAATACTTATACAAATATGAAAAGCTCATAGAACATCAAGTAAACAGAACCAGAAAAGAAATTCTCCATACCATATCACAGTAAAAACAGTATATGTTCAAAGTGAAGACACTGAATGCTGCAAAAGAAAAACAGCAAGTCAATTATAAGGGAAACCTATCAGAATTATAGCTGATTTTTCCTTGCAAATGATGAAAGACAGAAGAGCTTAGACCAAAGTATTCCCAGTTCTAAATGACTAAATGCATGTCAACACAAAACATTTTATCCAGGAAATAAATGTCTATTATAACTAAAGGAGAAAGGAAAATGTTTCATGACTTAAACAGGCTAAAAGAAGTCTTGTCCAGAAAGCTGTCCCTTCAGAAAATACTTGGAGCAATACAAAGAGCAGGAAGATAAGACTGACTATATACAACCAGCAACAGAAAATACTTAGTGAAGGTACCAGTGTGGAAATACAAACCTAGAACAAGAATGTATAAGAAAGCAAAATGACGGGAAGTAATATAAATCTCTCAATAATAACTTTAAATATCAATGGACTGAATTTTCCAATTAAGAGGCACAGACTAGTAGAATGAATTAAGAAACAAAACCTGTCTTTTTTTTTCTACAAGAATCCTATTTCACCTTTAAAGACAGGCACTACCTAAGGTGAAAGAATGGAAAAAATATTTCAAGCAAATGGCACTAAAGCAATAAAGAGAAATCACTAATATCAGATAAAACATACTTCAAACTAAAACTAATCAGGAGAGATGTAGAAGGTCATTTCATTCTTATCAAAGGAATAATTAATAAAGAAGATATCACAATCATGAATTTATATGCACCAAACTCTGGCATACCAAACTTCATAAATACACTTTTATAGGATTTTAAGGCACAGATTAACTCTGACATACTTGTAGGTGAATCCAGTTTGAGTTTTGTTCTAGTTCACTTTTCCATTGCTAGGACAA
Organism: Rhizomys pruinosus; assembly: GCA_009823505.1. Lineage (NCBI taxonomy): Eukaryota > Metazoa > Chordata > Mammalia > Rodentia > Spalacidae > Rhizomys > Rhizomys pruinosus. Next base: position 401,701 of record VZQC01013948.1, on the reverse strand, counting down.
AACACTCTGACTAAAACCAACTTGGGGAGGAAAGGGAATGGGATATGGTGACCAGAAGCTCTGGGCTTGGACCCTGGGAGACGAGGTCGAGGTCACACTGCATATTTAGTTCACCCATTTTGAATAAAGCTCTCTCTGTATTTGGATCCATACCTAACCATGTGTCTGTGTGCTGTACGTTCTTGCACAAACTTTCTACATGGCCTGCCATGGGAATAAATGGGACTTATGGCAAACATGACAAAGAATAAACAGAGAGACATCTGAACTAAATAATATGGTATACCAAATGGACCTAACAGCCATCTACTGAGTATTTCACCCAAATACCTAAGAATATACTTTCTATTCAGCACACTATGGAACCTCCAAAATCTATCACATACAGAGACATAGAACAAATCTCAACAAAAATGGAAAAAAAAAGAAATAATTCCATGTTTCTATTGGACCATAATGCAATAAAGCTTAATACTACACCAAATGTAGCCCTAGTAAATACAGAAACTCATGGAGATTAAACAACACACTCTTGAACAATGAATGGGTCAAGGGAAGAATTAAGAAAAAAATAAAATTATTCCTTGAATTAATTAAAATGACAATGCAACACAACAAAACCTCTGGGACACTTTAAAAGCAGTCCTAAGAGGGAAATTTATAGCTCTAAGTGCCTACATTAAAACAAAAGAAAACAAAACAAAACAAAACAGAAAGACAGAAAGAGTACATTAAAGGACATACTGCAACTCACAACACTTGAGAGACAACAACAAATGAATCCCAAACCCAAAAGAAAAGAAGAAATAACAAATATCATAGATTAATGAAATAGAAACAAGAATAATAACAACATAACAACAACAACAAAAATCAATACAAAGAATCAATGAACCCAAGAGCTAGTTCTTTGAAAGGATAAACAAGATAGACACCTAGCCCAGATAACCAAAAAATAAAAATAAAAAAAAATAAAAAAAGAACAACTCCAAATCAACAACATTAGAAATGAAAGGGGAAATATTACAACAGACAGTAAAGAGATTGAGAACATTATGCAGGTATACTTTAAAAATCTATACTCTAGTAAATTTGTAAACCTAAAAACAATGGATGAATATCTGAAATCATGGGAATCACCAAAGCTCAACAAAGAAGAGATCAAGAGTTAAACAGACCCATAACATGAGGAAAGTGAAACAGTAATACAAAATCTCCCAAATAAAAAATGCCCAGTCCCAGAGAGCAGAATTCTATCAGTCATTTAAAGAGGACCTCCTGCCCTGTGAGCCGCTATCTTGTTTTCTGTTGTAAATAACATTAAATTTCAATGGGTTTTAAATATTTTTATCATAAAATATTAGCCATAATCTTTATTAACACACTTTTTCTAGAATAAAATGTTCAAAAAATTTACAGCTACAATTGTTTTGTTTTATTGTGTGTTGAATATACAGTCATTAAATATAATCCAATAAACAAATGCAATGAGCATTATTTTATGATAATCAATTCCTATATTTCTGTTCACTATAAATAAGAATATCTAAGTACTACAAATATTTTAATAGAATTTTTATTGATCTAAGTATTTCATACAATGAATTTTGATCATATTCAGACCTTTTCCCCCATCTACACCCTTACCCTATCCTCAACTGCAGGTTTGCTATTTGCAAATGAGCAACCCCATCGATCTTATACAAGATATTTGAGCTGGATGCTGGATAAATAATCTTCCATTAGTGTGTCAGTGATCTATAATTTGTACACTCCAGTGTGTCCACTCCCTTTCTAGCGTATGAGGTTTTGCATCAGAATATTTCCAGGCTTCTTTGAATGTGATTTTCATTTTTTTTTAATTTTTAATTTTATTTTATTTATTTTTGTATGTGTATGAGTGTGCTGTCTGCATGTAGGTTTGTGCACCCATGTCGTGCAATGCCGCGGAGGTCAGAAGAGGGTGTCGGATTCCCCTGGAACTGGAGTTCTCCTGGAGTTGGAGTTTCAGACGGTTCTCAGCCGCCATGTGGGTGCTGGGGATCGAACCTGGGTCCTCTGCCAGAGCGGTCAGCGCTCTCAACCGCTAGGCCATCTCTCCAGCCCCGAATGTGATTTTCATTTTTATGTTTCTCTTCTTGCAATTGAGTTGCTAGGATTTGTGTGTGTGTGTGTGTGTGTGTGTGTGTGTGTGTGTGTGTGTGTGTGTTTAATTTTAGAATTATGCTTCTGCTTGGCTGTCTATGACATGTAATGTACACATGACTGCAGTTGCTTGTGGATGTAACAAAAAGACATCCTGTCCCCCTGGAACTGGTGCTACAGGTAGTTGTGAGAGACACAACATGAATTCTGGGAACCTAACTTGGATCCTCTTAAAAGCAGGAAGTGCTCTTAAGCACTATGCAATCTCTGTAGCACTAAGGGTCTGAAGTTTGATGCTAATCAGTATGGGTGAATTTCATGACATCTTTAAACAACAGCCAAGTTGGAAATTACACGGATTTAAGAGAGGATTGCAATTTCTTTAGGACAGCTTGGGTATCCTCTGAGTGCATATGCACAGGTTCCCACATGTTCATATATATGTTTATTAATCATATCTTTTCTGCAATATGAAAGAGAATCTGAATAAATATATTATTGTTTAAGTGTAAAGGTCAAACCTATTCTCTGCACATCTCATCTCAAAAGGTATATTTTCTTATGTTATGCAAAATCCATATGGAATAATTCTAACCGGTGCCTTTCTCCTCTTCATATTCTTCAATTAAATAATAGCTTCTTGATATTCATGAATCATTTGCCTGAGACATTTAAAATGACCATAGTTAAAAATAATCTTTTCCAAAGTTTTACAATTTTTTCTGAGTTAAAATCATACGTGGTCTCAAGCTTGATACTACAGACTCACAACACAAATTTGTTTTCTTTCTAACTTGTCATCATTTTCCATAGATATTTTGGGTATCCTGGGGCCTTTTTGAAACAGTTTCACAATATCACCACTTCTAAGAAAGAAGTATTTGTGTTACTTTGAATTTTTATTTTAATATTCATTTATTTTTTTAATTTTATGTTTATGAGTGTATTGCTTGCATATATGTAAGTGCAGATGTGTTGTACAATGCTTGTGGAGGTAAGATGAGAGTGTGTGATCCCCTGGAACCAGGGTTAGGATGATTGTTAGTTGCCATATGTGTGATGGGAATTTAATCTCGGTTTTCTGCAAGAGCACCTAGTGCTCTTAACAGCTGAGCTATACCTATATCCCCTGCTATTTTTTTGTTTGTTTGTTTGTTTGTTTGTCTTTTCGAGACAGGGTCTCCCTATAGTACCAGCTGTCCTGGAACTCACTCTGTAGACCAGGCTGGCCTTGAACTCACAAAGATCCGCCTGCCTCTGCATCCCGAGTGCTAGGATTAAAGGCGTGCGCCACCACGCCCGGCATCCCCTGCTATTTTAAGTTTAGTGATAAGAATATGTTTAAAATATATAGTGAATAATAACTAAATGACTCATGCTAGTTAATTTTTGGTCCACCTGAAATCATAAATTAATAACTGAACTTTCATGAACCAATTGCAGTAGAAAATGTGAAAGTTAAAATTTTGAATTCCAAAATTTATTGTGACAATATACTTACTTATAACTTAAAGGTACATAAGTAATGATATAAATCTGTTGAACATGGATATTGAAATCACACAGAATAGAAGAAATAGTAAAGTAATTGTAGAGAGAAAGTAAGTACCCTCCAATTCAAACCCTAACACTTGTCATTTAGGAAGATTTATTCTCTTGTGTCTAGGTCTTGCTTTACTTAGGTGTTGAATATAATGTAATTATCTTCAGCACAGGCAATGCTGGATACAATATTGTTGCATGAAAAGGGATATCAGTAGCCTACATGTTTAAGCTGTGAAATTGACATAAGCAGTTATTTCCTATTGAGCTTCTGGAAACTTCTATTTAAATTCATTTATAGAATGGTCAATTCTAAATTTCCTGTCAATGGAGGAGACGAAAGTCATGAGATATGGGAAAGATATTGATGTTCATATCTACCTGATTCATCAAGATTTAGTGCTAAAAATAGAACTTAACTATAAAATGTCTTTAAAACGCATGCAAAAATACCATTTTCCATGAATCATCTTTAGGTTCTGAGCATCATTCTAGATATCAGGCAAATACCACCATGAACTCGCAGTATGAATTGTGAGATACCTTATATGTATGATATTTCTGCTGGAAATATGGTACATGGAATATTTGGTTCTCCCAAAAGAAATATATTAAGGCACCAAAAAAAGTTCCCAGAAAGTAAATCTGAAATGAATGCTTAAGTATAAGGATGCATTTTGTAAGAAAGTAAAAGCAAAATGAGATACAAACCAGAGAAAGGTAAGAAGCTTGGCAAATTTGAAGAAGCATGGAGAAACATACTATGTGCTGTAGAAACAGAATTGCTCCTCTGAATCAGAAGATATTTCAGAGGTAGTCAACTCTTCAGCTAAATATCAATTCAACTTGTTTATACTTGACTATATTTGTTTATATTTGACTATCTGATTGCAAAACTGAAACAACTGCTGAAGAAACTAGCTCAGAACCTCACCCAGAATATGTGGCACATATCCAACAGAAAATTATTGAATATAACTGAAATGAAAGATGACTGTGGTTGGACTGTGGTTCATGTTAGACATGAGACACAAAAGTAATAATTAAAATCAAGTGAAAGGAGAATGGCATCACAGTAGCTGTCTTTCATTTATTTTGCTCATGCAAAATACCAAGGATTTTCAGGTAGGAGAAAAACACTGTTCTATAATCCTTTGGTTCAAAATGTTGGACAGTCAACTTTGTCGCAGTGAAATAAATTCAAATATTCTTTTATGGGGACATAAAATAATTATAGTGGTCTTACAAAGATATTGGATTCTTTAGTAAATGTCATCAGCCTCCAATATTTCAAGTAGACAAATATCACAGGTCATATTCCCATAGATTTCTTCAAGTTTATTATAAAATCAAGCCATGCCAAGTTCTGTCTCAAAGCAATTCTTTATTGGAGCAATAATAAATAAATAAATAAATAAATAAATAAATAAATAAATAAATAAATAAATAGAAAGAAAGAAAGAAAGAAAGAAGACAATAAACACAAGACAAACCACCAATTTCAATGAGATCAGTCAAACCCTACTTCTCTGCTTATATGTTATAATCAACATCTGTGAAAAATTCACCAGAAACAAACAAGAATATTTCAAAAGTAGTGTCAGGTAATCACATATCTGGCATTAATCACCCAAATGGCTTCTGAATTAAAGTGGAAAAACAATTTAATAGAAACTAATCCTAGTACCTTCCTCAGTACGGGATTTGATTTCCCTAGGTTTTCAGTACACAAACAGGTAAGACACAGGTGTCCTTCTAAACATTTCAGATAATATGTTTTTCTAAGTGAACTACTTTAACCAATAAAAAATACTTATTTTTACCTTTGCCAATTAACAATTTGCATCTTCTAGATGACAAATGAAGAGAACTGAGACCTTAATGTGTTTTTGTGTACATTAACCCCTGTCTCAGTAACCTACATATGTTTTTGTATTAAAAAAAAGAAACTTGGGCTTAAATTATAACATAGTGGTGGGGCAATTCTCTTGCCAGACAGCACAAACTAGCAATAAAACTAAACATGCTTGCCAGGCATGGTGGAGCACCCCTTTAATCCTAGCACTTGGGAGGCAGAGGCAGGCGCATCTTTGTGAGTTCAAGGCCAGCCCGGTCTACAGAGTGAGTTCCAGGACAGCTGGGGCTACAGGGAGACCCTGTCTTGAAAAGACCAACAAACAAACAAACAAACAAACAAAAAAACTAAACATAAACAAAAACAAAAACAAAATAACAATAACATAAAACCAATCCTAGAAATTGTCTCCCTCTTTTGGAGCTTCTGACTGGTTGTAGGACATCAAACAATACTGGATATCATCATTTCTCCTGCTTGCCCTGCTGAATTTGCCATAAAACCGTATTGTTGAACATTAAACATACGTAGGTCATAGAACAAATGAGGATAAATCAAGCTGGTAATAACCTTGATGCTTCATCTCTACTGGCTAACTTTCTTTTTTTTTTTTTAATTAATTTTTATTGATGCTTTGTGCATTTCATACATTTTTTCCAATTCAGTTCAGGCTTATTTCCCTTTCCCTCCCCCCCCCACCC